>CAMRHE010000518.1:577500-1025000 GCA_947044405.1 Leptodactylus fallax | reverse complement strand
TATAGGAAAATAAGAAAAATAAATTATAAGATATTACACGGTTCTATGATAGTTCTTATTGTTATAGAATCATTTCTTAAGGGGTCCATCCGTGCTCAGTAAATTTTTGTGGTTTGTGGCTTATTTAAAGGGGTGTTCCATTTTGTTTGTTTTTTGCCTATGGAATTTGAAATCATACTATTTTCTAATATACATGTATTTAAAATTCTGCTCACATTTATTTCATCAGTGGAGACCTCTATCTGCACAGTAGAATGGTATAGCCCATTGTTAAGCCTGTGTAATACATCTATTAGCTAACAGTATAGGACTAAACATGGAGACAATAATGCGACACATCATGTGTCCTCTCTGTAATCAGCAGACTGGACACATCCATAGGAATACTAAATAGGAGCCTACTAAAGGCTTAAAAGAAAACGTTAAAAAAAATATAAAAAATAAAAAGTATAAAATTTCACCCCCTTTCCTTAGATCTGAAAAAAAAACCAACACATTTAGTATCCACTTATCCTAAAATGTCTGAACTATAAATATATAAAAATATTTTCCCATACAGTGAATGGTATAGCGGGAAAACCATCAAAATGGCCGAACCATCGCTTTTCTTGCTGTTTCACTTCCCAACATAATTGAATGAAAAGTAATCAAAATGTCAGACATTTCACAAAAAAGCATAAATAATAAGTACAAGTCAGCTCCGTACATGGAAATATAAAAAAGTTACAGCTAGTGGAAAATGATTTAGTGTTTGCTAGTGTAAATCCAAGTGTAGAGGTCAGTTCTGGCTTTGGTCAGTTTTGTGCAACATTATCACTTGCAACTCTTAAGTGTATAGAAAAGAATTAGGTCAGAATTGGACAAGAACGGAACTGAAGGGAACTGCAAAAATTCACCTACATACATATCCTAATAAATGCAACACCAACACAATGTAGCAAAAAAGAATGCTTATCACTTTAATCACTGTTGTTCTTCCCCTACTTCTAAAATTGACTCTTTCACACAAACCACCAGTATCAGTAACAAAATCTTTATCTTTCCATCTGTTCTACCACACCATCTGACCTTCTCTGCACAGCTACTCCCAAACCTTCAAGAAACACCCCACACACTCTCTCCTACTTACACCTGCTATCCCTCTCCCATACCCTGAACCTGGGAATGAAGAAATCTAATGTTACATACTCTATGCAGCCTTCACTCTTCAGGAAAACTTGGAAGAGGAATGAAGATTCGTGGTCCTTCTGCGTGGTGTATGGAATGATGCCGTATCTCCCTGGTGACAGATTGAATGCCTCAGACACATCGTGCTTCTTGAATGACTTAATAATTGATATATTTGCTGGCGTCAAAACGGAACTTAGGGGCTTTTTTTCAGTGTCTGGAAGCTGTGACACACAAAAACAATGGGGGTCAGTATCTGAATAATAATAATAGTATAAAAATCATTTAATAATACATATAATAATAATAATAATAACAATAATAACTCCATTGTACAATCAACCCTTTTCTCACAATAATAGACATGAGAGAGTATAAAGTGCTAAGTAAATAATACATTATAGTGCTTGAGTCTAAATATATAAAGTAACACAAAATCTAAATATATAAGTAAAACAGATTTAAAATATATAAAGTAATACAGAGTCTAAAATTATAAAGCAACACAGAGTCTAAATATATAAAATAAGAGTCTAAATATATAAAGTAATACCTAATTAGATATATAAAATAAAATAGAATCTAAATATATAAAATAATACTGAGTCTAAAAATATAAGGTAGCACAGAATCAAAATATATGAAGTAGTAGAGAATCTAAATACATAAAGAAATACAGAGTTTAAATATATTATGTAATGTTGAGTCTAAATATACAAAGTAGTACAGAGTGTATATAAGACTCTGTCACCTAATATCTTTAGACTCTGTAATACTTTACATATTCAGACTCTAGATTACTCTGTACATTTAGACTTTGCATTACTTTATACATTTAGACTTGGTATTACCTTATATATTTTGACTCTGTGTTAATTTCTTTATTTAGACTCTGTATTATTTTATATATTTTGAATCTGAATTACTTTATACATTAAGACTTGGTATTACTTTATATATTTAGACTCGGTGTTACTTTATATATTCAAACTCAGTGTTACTCTATATAGTTAGACTCTGTAATGCCTTGTATAATTTGGTGGATTTGGTATTACTTCATATATGTGCTATTTTATATATTTAGACTCTGCTTTACTTTATGTATTGAGCTTGGTATTACTGTATATATTTAGACTCGGTATTACTTTATATATTTAGTCTCTGGTTACTTTATATGTTTAGACTCTGTATTACTTTATATATTTAGACTCTGCATTACTTTAAAAATTTAGACCTGTGTTACTCTTTATATTTAGATTCTGGATTGCTTTATACATTTAGACTTGTTATTTCTTTATATATTTAGACTCTAAATAGTAACACAGAGTCTAAATATATAAAGTAATACAAAGTCTAAATAAATTAAGTAATACAGAATCTAAATATATAAAGTAATAGCGAGTCTAAATATATAAAGTAATACAAAGTCTAAATAGATAAAGTAACACAGAATCTAAATAAATATATAAAGTAATATCGAGTCTAAATATATAAAGTAATTCAGAGTCTAAATATATAAAGTAACACAGAATCTAAATATATAAAGTAATATCGAGTCTAAATATATAAAGTAATACAGAGTCTAAATATATAAAGTAACACAAAATCTAAATATATAAAGTAATAGAGTCTAAATATATATAAAGTAATTTCGAGTCTAAATATATAAAGTAATAGCAAGTCTAAATATATAAAGTACACAGAATCTAAATATATAAATTAATACATAGTCTAAGTTTATAAGGAATACCAAGTCAAAATATGTAAAGTAAAACCAAGTCTAAATATATAAAGTAATACAAAGTCTAAATAGATAACGTAACACAGAATCTAAATATATAAAGTAATATACAGTCTAAATATATAAAGTAACACCGAGTCTAAATATATAAAGTAATAGCAAGTCAAAATATATAAAGTACACAGAATCTAAATATATAAATTAATACAGAGTCTAAGTTTATAAGGAACACCGAGTCTAAATATATGAAGTAAAAGAGAGTATAAATATATAAAGTAAAACCAAGTCTAAATATACAAAGTAAAAGAGAGTCTAAATATACAAATTAAAACCTAGTCTAAATATATAAAGTAACACAGAGCCTAAATATATAAAGTGTAGACACATTTTTCATCCATCACACCATACATTTACCTCTTATAATGAGGGGTTAGCATAAATTAATGCAAAATAAGAAATAATTCTCTTAGAATTTACGTCCATATTTCATTATAATCTGAATTCAGTCGCATTTTTTGTTTGTTTGCAAACACTTTAGCAGGCACAAAGAAGCAAATCCTATCAGATCGTCTGGCTATACATTTCTGAGCGGTGAGCAATGAGCGCAGTCAATATAATCCATGTAACATTTAGCTAAACCCCAGGATACATTGTATTGTGCGGCCGATCACTTTATGCATTTGCTGTCACCTCTGTCCCATTCATACATTATAGTTGGGCTCACCGCCTGTCCTCCTCCACTATATACAGATCAAGTATCTCAATCATCCTGCGAGGCTCCACCTACCTTTACCAGAACAAAGCCGATCGGTAGCCAATCACCGACCTTCTGCCGATTTCTGCTGTTTTGAATTAGAGATACCACAACATTTACTCCGCTCTTGACCTCATCAGATCCGGTCACCTGTATATTGTACAGAGGATTCTTCAGGAAGAAATCTGTGTATAATAAGATTGTATCTTTATATACAGTGGACATTAAGAGAAAAAAAGAGTTTGAATCTGGTAACAAACAAAGGACTACTTTTTCATAAACACTGCCCCTCTTGTGCGCAGGCTGTATCTGGTATAGGAGCTGGAAGCAGCGCCACATTTGACCATGGGTCGTGTCTGGTATCGCAGCCAGAAACAGTACGACCATTTTCTCATGATCATTATTGTCCATAAGCCATATTAATACATGTAATCATCATAAAGGGGAGTCCTCCACAATGAGACATGCCTACTATTAAGGCCCCTGGACCTAGACAGAATTACCTTTATCTATTTGATTCCAAGAAATATGATCCATTGTCCACCGGTTCTGGAACATTTTGCGGTACCATTTCTTGTGTTGATCTCCCCAATCGTAAAAATTAGGAACTTGATTGCAGATAATGATTCTGGAAAATTCTTGAATAAAATCCTCCCAGCACATCCTGAAAAAATACAAAGTATAGTAAACATCCAATAATTTGACAACTCTTCAATCCACAGTATATATAACTTTCCATATTTGGAGGCAGAGATTTTGCTGGTACATTGGAAATAGTGATTATTTATGGAAATGCTGGCCAATTGGGTTGATTAATCCTGGCTCAGGTTGTATTGTTAATAACTGTATTGCACTAACTAGTTTGTGCTGGGAAGGTTGCTTGTGGAAATGGAGGTCCCTGTCTACTCATGGCTATTCATTCTATTCTATCCATGGCTTACCCAGATCTCCATGGATCTTTAGAGACACTTTAAGTGGGGTATTGCCCAACTTACTTCAATTAATTGTAGCTGCAATACCAGACACAACCCATGGAGTGAAATGGAAGAAGACAGCCATGTTTTTCTAATCTTGGACAACCCCTCTAAATCTGGAGTGTTCTACAATCCCAGAAAGAAGATTCACTGTTCAAACATGGAGGTAACAAAATTGGAAATGATGGGTCAGCAGCAGAAAAATGAGTTGAAATGTCAGGACAGAGCAGATCCGTACCAGAACTGTCCATCTTCTTTATTTCTGTGCAGTCTCCGTCTATCGGTCTCTCTCAGTTCCTGCCATAAGGGGCACCTAAGGACATGGATATAGATTATGTTTTTGAGGAGCATTACCAAAATTTGCACCTTGTGTAAGCCACACACCCATATACTATATATCCATATACTATAAAAAAAAAAATCACAAAGACCTTTAAGGGAGACTCTATTTGTGATAGTTAATATTTTTTGTGATTTTTGAATACTTTGTGTCCTTTTTTTTGTTTACATTTTAGGAAATTATTGATAAGCCCCCTCAAGTGCCCCCCATTATAGTTACCTGTCATTCCACATTCCTTTCCATTCTCCGAACCCCCATGGATTCCATATTCGAATGAGTCTCACAAATCCATTCCTAAAGGGAACCTATGAAGAGAGGTAAACAAAACTTTAATATTTTTGCACAATTTAAAGGGAAATTTCTTAATTCTATAAAATTATGTCCTGATTCCTATATCTTTATAGGAGGACAGAGCTCCTATAGAGGTTTGTGATTCATGACAATTATTGGATTGGGGACAAGTCTTGAAGAAATATTGTTATAGTTTCCATTGAGCTTCCCTGTCTTATGACTGGTACGCACCAATGTTTACAGACTATACCTACTTTATTTGTACCCCCATTTAATAATCACCAGTAGGCTTTTTATCATTGGCCACATCTTTATTATTTACCTCTGCGTAGTCTGTTATAGAATAAGCATGACGCTCCACTAGGCCGTTCGCCAGGAGAGTATTTTCTCGAAGTTTCTGGTAGGAATAGACACAACAGTTACAAACTATAGGTGCACTATATGGGAGCAGAGGTAGTTACACTCGAGCTCTGGTGAACAAGAGTATCCCAGGGCCCGTATGTCATATTAGGAGACATAAACGGTACATAGTAGGTAAGGGTCCCTTTTGTAGACACAAAAAAATCCTGACTTAATCGATTTATCAACCCTCAAAACTACTTTTGGATTCCCCCAAATAGTCTTGAGCAACTCTCAACTCTCCTACTGTTTACAGCCTTTAGGCACGCTTATATATCTCCATAGTTATAGACTACAAACAAACCCTGATCCTGCAGTCATGAGTTACTTTATTTTATCTCTCATCAATCCTGGAGACAGCCCTGGTTCATGGTCTTCTTCTGTGGAAAAAGCTCCCTACTTCCTGCTGTGACCATCCTAACCCTCTATGAGAGATTGTAGGGAAGGCAAATGAGGCAACTGCCTATGGGCTCCCAACATAAGACGTGGGGATTGGAGATGTTTTTAAGCACATTTCTCATGTTGGAATATAAGGTGTATTTGGAGCTAACCCGCTGTTGTTTCATGGTGTCTCCCTGATCCCAAGTACCCCCTACATTTCTACACAATGTTACTTACATCACTCAGCGTGTGTTTACTCCGGTTGCCTGTATAAACGTCCTGTAATATAAAGTTAGTTAATTTTATTAGTTAATATGTATGAAATATTGGATGTTCTAAAAAACTATTACATGACGGAAAGAGCAAATTCCCCAGTCGCACAGAGTATTTCAGGAGAGGAATGTGTTGACAATGTTGGGGGCAGTGACCTGTCCACACATCGGATGATAATAATGACAGGGGCAGCGTCATGAAGAGGGGAATAGAGACAAGTGGGTGGTCACGTAGTAGAAGGAGCAGTTTCGACCAGCAGAATATTTCTGGAGAGATTTGTGTTGATCTTGTTGGAGGCAGTGACTTGTCCACTCGTGAGTATTTCAAGAGAGGATTAAGCTGGTCAAACAAAGCAGCAGATTCCCTGAGCCACTCACCATAAGCCATCATCACTTCTACATCACTTACCTGTTTGTTCTCTGTGACTTTAAGTATCTATCTAGAGCTATGTGTCTCCATGGCTACAGACTACAAACAAACCCTCTGTAGTCAGACCATATTGTTATTTATAGTTACACCCCTGACTATTTGTATATAGTAGGCAGAAGAAAAGTATATCTAGTGGTACTATGGCAAAAGGAGGAAGGTAATGGAGACAAGTGAGAGGCCACAGGATTAGAGTTACATAGGAGATGCAGCACAGAGTATTTCGGGAAACATTTAGGCCAATATCTTTACTTGAGCTACTACCAACTTATCATATTAATAGGTCCTGATTCATGTCTTAATAAAGTACAATTGGAGTCAGAGGAATAAGTAGAACCTCCTGGGCCCCAATCCAAAATCTATAACAGGGATCCCACTCACCTTAATATACTTAAAAGAGGCATTTGGGGCCCTTCAGCCTCCAGGGCCCAGTATTGACTGCTACCTCTGCACCCCCTATACTTACACCCCTGATCGGAGTCCCTGAGCCTCTCACCATGAACCATCATCACATCTACATCACTTACCCGTCCGTGCTCTTTGACATAACATGTAAGGATTTCCTCAGGGGTGTTACCATTTACTATCTCCTTTGGGTGGTCCTGTAAGGAATACAGATTATATTAACATATAGATAGTAATCTAAGGAAGAAAGTGAAAAGATATCTAAACTTTTGCAACTAATTTATATATTAAAAAAGCCGCACCTGTCCCTTCTCTGTGACATTACATGTATGGCTTTCCTCATGGGCGTTGCCATTAAATATCTCCTCTAGGTGGTCCTGTAAGGAATACAGATTATAATAACATATTGATACCAATCTAAGGAAGAAAGTTAAAACTTTTACAGCTATTTCATATAAAGAGCCGCACCTGTCCGTTCTCTGCGAGTTTAAATATATGGATTTCCTCCGGGGTGCGGCAATCAGTTATCTCCTCTAGGTGTTCCTGTAAAGAATACAGATGTTTATAATGCACTGATGACAATCTAAAGCCAAAAGTTAAAGGGTATGTAAACTTTTGCATCTCTTTTGCATCTCACCAATTCATAGAAAATATAAATGAAGCAGCTTTCACACATACAGTAGTCTTGATTAAGAAACCTCCTATAATTTATGTACATATAGTTACTATGTAGCGCGATGTGTCTCCATGGCTACAGACTACAGACTCTGTGTAGTCAGACCCTACTATAATTTATAGTTTATGCCTTTATTATTTGTATATAGTAGGCATAAGAAAACTTTTTCTAGTGGAATCATGCTAAAATTAAAAGGAGGGCAGACATTGATCCATGTGAAACTTACATAGTGGAAGCAGCACAAAGTATTTCAGCAAACTATTAAACCGATCCTTCCACCTGAGATAGTGTTACCTTATTATACTAGTGGATACAGATTTATGTCCTAACAAGCAGCCATCAGAGCCCCTTTGCCTCCCACCATATATCACCCTCTATTACCTGTCCATTCTCTTTGGCCATATAAATTTGGGTTTCATCAGGAGCATTGTATTTAAGCAATGGGTGCTCCTGTAAAGAATACAGATAATAATGACATATTGATCAAAAAAATGAAAAGGGATGTAACATTTTGCAACTATTTTGTGATGCACCAATTCATTCTTGAATAAAAGCCTTCTATCAATTTATGTCTACAGCTCCTAAGTAGTCTTATGTGTCTCCATGGTTACAGACTACAAACAAGCCCTGTGTAGTCTGATCTTACTATAATTTACAATTACACTCTTGTCTATTTGTATATAATAAGCAGAAAATCCTTTATCTAGTGGTATCTCCTGCCCTTTGTGTCTGAGGGGGCCCAAATACCCCTCAGTCACACTGAAATAGATCAGTATTATAAATGACATGTAGTAGGTGGTGACCCTTTTCCAAATTTTGCATTATGGCCCAGGAGCTCCAAATACATCTCTGGCTGTCATATAATTGGGTTGTCTACTTACACTGTTGATGTAAATGCACTTCCGGTTCCCTGCGTACGATCTCTGTAAGTAACAATATTACATCATCAGCATTGTATGGCCGAAATAATATCTAGGTCCATCAAATACAACTATAGAAGAGGTAAGGTCTCTTCAAGGAAAGAAAAAGGATTCCCTTAAAATAAGCAGATCACAGATTATCCCCCATTGATTACATCTGTAATATACAAAGGGATTTGACAAGTATTTAGTTTTTCTGCAGTGCCTCCACAGGTGAAATGAAGTATTACATGCTATATAATAACAAAAACCATTGGATCTTACCTGCTGCATATTTTGAATCTTGGTGGTACAATCCTATAAAACAGAAAATGATGTTACAAAAAATTGGAAGTAAATTGGAATACAATGAAGATTTAGGAATGTCTGTAAAGTTCACGTCTAAATTTCCTTGTAATATTTTAGATTTCTCTGTAGGTGAGCCGGAGAGTTGGTATAATTATTATTAATAAAAACAGGTATCTCTGCTTTACCATTTTCAATCTTTTATTCCAGATACAGCCTGCTTCTACCAGTTAGAGAAAGTTGCGATAAGTTTTTGACTATCTGCTACCACCACTAGGGCGCACAGGAGCTTACTGAAGACTGATTTTATTGGCTTCATTAATTTAAAAACACAGTGAGTTGAGCTCCCCCTTGTGGTGGCAGCAAACAGGTAGAATATGGTCATGTCACTGTCTGTGACTCCAAATTATCCTTATTAATTTCTTAGAAATGCTTTCAATATCTCAAAAATAAAACTTTTGTGTAGTAAGGCCACAATGTGGGTTACTAAAGTCACACTTCTAAGACTCTGTAGACGCTCTGGTGAAATTTGTTGGGGTCCAAAATAATCCCTTACCTGCTTGTCGCTGATACAGGCCATCAATGTGTCTGGACTTCCCAAACTAATCATGTTCCAGTAAGTGTGGGCCTCGGGGCTCTTTAGATTAAATGTCATGGTCAGTCCACCGGTCAGATTCACAAAGGCTTCGGCAGGATCTCCCCAGTGTAAGTTTTGATATGAACCCAAAAATCTTAAAAAACAAAATCAATAAACTAAAAATTAGATGTTTTTTTTTTTTTGGCCCCCCTGATGGCTCATGATCCCCTCCAGTAGAGACTCATGGGCAGTGCTACAGATCTTTCCTTCATGAGCAACCTACAATCATCAGGTCAATGAGAAGATGAATAATTACTTTGCGTAAGCTTTCTCCAGGAGACAAGGCCAAAATTCATTTTCGCAGGATGGCCACACCGACATATACTCTCCATCCAGGAATGGCAGCTTGTCATCGATCACGACATCGACCCACTCGCCAAGGTGCCAAAACTAGCAAAAAAAATTTATATATATGAACAGATTCTGAATTCCTGAACAAAATTTATAAAATGTACATAATATTTGTTTTTTATAACATTGTAAAAATATTAATTATTATTATTAGTACTTTTGGAATATTAGGCGACTCCCTCCATTACCAGTATTATAACCCCTGAAAGGGGTACAGGAGGACCAGCATGTCTAGTTATACCCTCAGACTTCTCCACCTACATTCCGCCTCCCCTACATATGGCGCCCTATCAAAAGCAGGGTAAATGGCATAACTGTCAGGTCTCTGCTGTTGTACAGGCATTTAGAAGTTTTATGGTGCCCAATTCCCCTTCTAATCCCTGCTGGTCTCTTCTGAAGACTCCCAAGCCTGTCATAGGAATATACAGTAACTACTGAGGCTTTCCTCTGGCAAACTTCAATACTTATGTAGTTATTTTCCCAGAGACTGAAATACATTCTGGGGGGGTCTAAAATAGTTTTTTCGGGTTTTTTTTTAAGGCTAAGTTTACACTTTCACTGGGCTCTCCTTCGAAGAGCTCGCCCGCTAAAACAAACTATAATGGAGTCCATCAGGTTTCTGCTCCTTTAATACTGAAACCAGCGGAGAGAAAAGTCCATGCAGGACTTTTCTCTCTGCCAATTTCTGGCAGAATTTGTGTTGGAGATTCCTACTTCGATGCAGATGGGAATCTAGCCTAAGTTTTTAAAAATATTAAAATAAAAAAAAAAAAATCATTTTGCCTCCCCAAAATAGTAAAAGTAAAAACTACATCATGTGCTGCAAAAAAAAAAGCCAATTACGCAGCTCCGTACATGGAAACATAAGAAAGTTATGGGTGTCAGAATATGACAACTAAAACAATATTTTTCATTTTGGAATTTTGTAAAGGTACAAAAACATCACAAAAACTATATAAATTTAGTAACGTTGTGATTGTGCCTGCCCTAAGAATATAAGGAACACATATAAAAACAAAACCTGTGTCGACCAATTTACATAAACTAAGATCTCTCTTGTATTTTTGTATTTCATGTTCCCTGTTTTTATTTTTTGGTAGTTTCTTTTCCTGGTGAACCTTTGATTTAAGCAACTTGATCTTTGTTCATAGATTTCCGCAATGTTTACTGTTTGGACATTTCACATCTATTTTCAGATTTTTTTGTGCTGTAACTCTAAAAACCCAATAAAAAGAAATAAAAACAAACCCCAAAATTGGCACATATGAATTTCTCCCAATTCTTATTTTTTCCAGCTTCCCAGTACATTGTATGGAATATTAAACTGCACCGTTAAGACAAACAATTTGTCTCACAAAAAATAAGCCCTCATACGGCTCTGTAAACTGAAAAGTGAAAATGTTATGGCTTTTGGAAGGCCGGAAGACAAAAATGAAAAAAACAAAAAATGGTTGCGTTGGGAAGGGATTACTAGAATCTCCAATGCAGAACCTTGTCTAAACGTAAGTTCACACTACCGTTATTATAGTCTGTTGCTCTCATCCATCATAGGATTAGAGTAAGGGACATTAACAGTAGTTAATGCAGATGGAGCGCCCTCTGTCTGCATCTGTTCTCATTGACTATAATGTAAAAAACAGTATAATGGAAGAATGCGCCCATTGTGCTTTTACGTGGGGGTGAATGCTGATGGAAACCAGATAAGTTACTGTGTTGTGTCTAGAATGGTGGGTTTTTAAGATGGCAGAGTACTAGGGAAGCAAATTTCCTTGATATTCAGATTGGTCCACTTTTAGCTAAAATCCAAGGACTGTGTGGAGGATGCCAGCTTATGCATGTCCTCCATTTTGGATTCCTTGCAGGGACATGTCTGTAGCCATCTTAGATTCCTCTTTGTTCTGTCCAGGTTGCTCATCCCCTTAGAAGCCATAATGGAATGCGGCTCCTATTGTGCCTTATCCAATAGTTATGTGCCAGAACTATGTTACAACGTTACAGCCAATCATGTTATGCTAATTATATTAATACCATCTGTTCTTGGTCTTTACAATGTATAACCACACCTACAATGTATAACCACACCTACAATGTATAACCACACCTACAATGTATTTAAACTTTTTCCTGCCATTAAACATTAATTCAGAACTTATTATTTACACTATTTAACTGTGTGTCTGTGTGATTCTCTGAGCCGGCTCATATATCAATTATATTAATTTGCACTTCAATATGGTCATACTTAGAGAGGATTGTGCTCACAACTTTATCACCAAGTTATATGGAAAACTGAAAATAAAATAATCAAACATTCTTAAAAAATGAGATTCACATAAAAAATGGGTTTAAAAAATAGAACATTTTTGGTAAGACATTCCCTTTAATATTTCTCAATAAATAATCATTTGGATCTTACTCTGAAATGGAAGATTCCAGCATAGGCTCGGCAGTATCCTTGACCTGGAGGCATGATCTTCTGCAGTAGTCCAGGCTTCAAAGTAATGGATCCAATAGCAGATAACACCCAGCAATCACCTGTGAAATACACCATCAATGATCTGCTTGTCTGCGTAATGTTGAGTCACCCACTTGTCACCAACTTAGGTTAAATTCACATATGAGCTGGAGTCTCTGCCACAGAAACTGCCAGTTTTAGCAGTCCGGCTCTCCATCTTTCGGGTCCCCCGGCAGACCCAAATGACAGACAGCCCAGGGCAAATGTGAACCTAGTCTTATCTGAAGCCAAGGCACATACTTTATATGTTTAGAGGAAAGAATAACATCACCAGATGTAGGAACGCAATGGACCACCAGGAGTTTCTCTGGTCTCAGGCTCTGGTACAATATTGGACCAATAAAAGACAAGCCCAGTAGAACATTTTTATCACTCTTTGTTTTAAGGCCCAGTTGTACCAGGGAGCGGGAGCTGGTGGAGCCTGTATGCCCGATTCTGGGTTCCAATAAGCCTATGTGACTCCGTAGGGTTTTGAGTTACAGCACTAGGGCAGAAAACTACATTTTACACCAAAATGATAGCACTGACAATCCATCCTTACCCAGTCTGCTTTGTAAAATGTCAAATAAGCTGATCCCATCCACAATGAAGTGCGGAGCCGCACAGATCTCCTGCAGAAAAGAAGAAGAAATATAACTAAACCAGAAAGAAAGATCAATCATATACAACAAATCACATACAAATACAAGCTTATATGTGTACAGGATAAGTAATATAATGTATGTACACAGTGACTGTACCAGCAGAATAGTGAGTGCAGCTCTGGAGTATAATACAGGATGTAACTCAGGATCAGTACAGGATAAGTAATGTAATGTATGTACACAGTGACTGCACCAGCAGAATAGTGAGTGCAGCTCTGGAGTATAATACAGGATGTAACTCAGGATCAGTACAGGATAAGTAATGTAATGTATGTACACAGTGACTGCACCAGCAGAATAGTGAGCGCAGCTCTGGAGTATAATACAGGATGTAACTCAGGATCAGTACAGGATAAGTAATGTAATGTATGTACACAGTGACTGTACCAGCAGAATAGTGAGCGCAGCTCTGGAGTATAATACAGGATGTAACTCAGGATCAGTACAGGATAAGTAATGTAATGTATGTACACAGTGACTGTACCAGCAGAATAGTGAGTGCAGCTCTGGAGTATAATACAGGATGTAACTCAGGATCAGTACAGGATAAGTAATGTAATGTATGTACACAGTGACTGTACCAGCAGAATAGTGAGCGCAGCTCTGGAGTATAATACAGGATGTAACTCAGGATCAGTACAGGATAAGTAATGTAATGTATGTACACAGTGACTGTACCAGCAGAATAGTGAGCGCAGCTCTGGAGTATAATACAGGATGTAACTCAGGATCAGTACAGGATAAGTAATGTAATGTATGTACACAGTGACTGTACCAGCAGAATAGTGAGCGCAGCTCTGGAGTATAATACAGGATGTTACACAGGATCAGTACAGGATAAGCAATGTAATGTATGTACACAGTGACTGCACCAGCAGAATAGTGAGCGCAGCTCTGGAGTATAATACAGGATGTAACTCAGGATCAGTACAGGATAAGTAATGTAATGTATGTACACAGTGACTGTACCAGCAGAATAGTGAGCGCAGCTCTGGAGTATAATACAGGATGTTACACAGGATCAGTACAGGATAAGCAATGTAATGTATGTACACAGTGACTGCACCAGCAGAATAGTGAGCGCAGCTCTGGAGTATAATACAGGATGTAACTCAGGATCAGTACAGGATAAGTAATGTAATGTATGAACACAGTGACTGCCCCAGCAGAATAGTGAGCGCAGCTCTGGAGTATAATACAGGATGTAACTCAGGATCAGTACAGGATAAGTAATGTAATGTATGTACACAGTGACTGCACCAGCAGAATAGTGAGCGCAGCTCTGGAGTATAATACAGGATGTAACTCAGGATCAGTACAGGATAAGTAATGTAATGTATGTACACAGTGACTGCCCCAGCAGAATAGTGAGCGCAGCTCTGGAGTATAATACAGGATTTAACTCAGGATCAGTACAGGATAAGTAATGTAATGTATGTACACAGTGACTGTACCGCAAGCAGAATAGTGAGCGCAGCTCTGGGGTATAATACAGGGTGTAACTCAGGATCAGTACAGGATAAGTAATGTAATGTATGTACACAGTGACTGCACCAGCAGAATAGTGAGCGCAGCTCTGGAGTATAATACAGGATGTAACTCAGGATCAGTACAGGATAAGTAATGTAATGTATGTACACAGTGACTGCACCAGCAGAATAGTGAGAGCAGCTCTGGAGTATAATACAGGATGTAACTCAGGATCAGTACAGGATAAGTAATTTAATACAATCTAAACTATTAGGTGCATGCACTTTATCACAGTACTAATGTAGTCCAAATAGCAGTCAGTAAAGTTCTCAGGGCAGCTCTGGATGTGACTGGAGTATGACATAATGTAAATTGACCTTTGTACCCTTGACTATCCCTGCCAGTTATCTCATTATACCCATTACATTGCTATTCATCTCTATAGAGCATATTCAGTTCTCATTAGGTCTTTTAATCCCTCTTTCTCATTTCCAGGGCTCTTTTACTGCCTCTTACACACTACTAACCGTTGGTCTCTTCCATTCTATTTCGTGAGTATTGAACTCATTCTTTAGACGTGATCCAATACTGTTCATATTTGCAGGGAAAGATTCATCAGTGAATAGGACGCGCTTCTTCAGGTGCCATTCTTTTAAGGTATCGAAATCCTGATTGTGAAACTTCTGTGGATTCTCCAGGGTGCCCATACTGGAAACAATGGTTGAGCCGGTACAGCTACTCCGTCTGATCAGGCTCATGCTTGCTCTGAAAAGAGAGGGTAGGGTAAAATGAAGATATTACTAATGTAATGTATGTTGTAAAAAAATTTCAAAAATAAATGTTGAAATTTCAGTTTTTTGTTCATATAATAATTGTGGATTATGTTACCCTTGTGGACATACCATTGTAATTATTAAAATGCTAAAAGTTAATGATAAATACACTTTTTGGTAACCTTACTGACCTTTAGGATAAAGCCCCACGTTGCGGAAATGCAATGTTTTTTCTTGCAGATTTTGCTGAGCCAAAGTCAAGAATGGCTTGAAAAAGAAAGAAAAATATAAAGGAAGTTCTTAGACATTTCCCTTCTGCTTAATCCACTCCTGACTTTGGCTCAAAACACCACCGGCCGACCGTGAATTAAAAACACAGGCGGCACACGGGGGACACGGGGATGTCCCCGTGTGCCGCTCGTGCACGGGCCATGCTTCCGCAGCTCCTTTCATTAAATGAATAGGACAGGAATAGGACTGTCGGCCCGCACATGGGACAGTGAAATTCACGCTCGTGTGTACAGGCCCATAGAAATGAATGGGTCAGTGTGCTATCCGTGAAATACACAGAGAGCACACTGAACACGGCCACGGTCGTCTGCAACCGGCCTTAGAGTGGATAAGTTAATATGCTGCAAATTTTCACCACTGATTCTCTCCTTTTTACGCTAGGTTCACACTAGCATCGCCTCTCTGGTGTTAAGGGACCTGAACAATGGAAAAGCGGACTGTTAAAACTGCGGTAACACTCTGAGCTCGGGAGACCCCATTGACTATTCGGGGGTTCCTTCAGGTGTCTCCGCTGATTTTAGGCAGACACTGCGACAGAAGGATACTCCGGCGCAGATGTGGACGTAGCCTTAGAAGCCAGGGTAAAGTCAGTGGCAATTCTGCAGCAAATTCTGTAGCAATCTGCAAGTAACAAATTGTATTTTATAGAAGATTCATTGTGCATTTTGCAACAGATTCACAGACAATTCCACAGCAGATTTTTCTGCAGCAAAAAACACTATCAATGTGGATATTCCCATATGATTACTATAATAACTGTCAAATGCAATAATAAAATAATGTATATAGCATTAATAATATAAAATATATAATAACATTAATGACAATAATAACAATATTAACAACAATAATAATAATAATAATAATAATAATAATAATAATAATAAATAATAACATTATTAGCAATAATAAAAATATTAACAATACTAATATTATCAGTAACAATACCAATAGTAATAATAATAATAATAATAATAATAATTATTATTATTATTATTATTATTATGATTATATTATATTACTAATAGTCATAATAATAATACTAGTAGTAAAAAATCTCTAAACTTTACTTACAAATTACTTTCCTTTTTAGTTAAAAAAATAATATAAAAATATAAAGAATAACAAATAACAAATTTAACTTGCATATAATAACAAAAAAGACAAATAATAATAGTAATGATACAAGTACAAAAAACATAAAAAAACAATAAATAAAATTACACTATTACATATTATATATATATATATATATATACGCTGCAGACGACTTACTGTTTCTTTTCTCTTCACCTATGATCTGTTCTTCAAGGAAATGTCCTGTTGTCTGAAGATTGTCCTTAAAATATCTGAACTTAAATACTTGAAACTTCAAAAATAGGAAAGGGGAAGGTCCAAAATACTTATCTTATGCAAAATGAGATCAAGATCCTGGAATAAGTTATAACATGTGAGAGAAGGCCTGAGGCGCTGGATTAACGTCATTTTGACACTGATGTTGCATAAATTTAACTCTAGAAACACATGAGTCTTCCTCCCATAGCCCAGCAGATTTACTGTTATTGACAGCAGCTCCGGGCTGTCTATGATTTGAGATTCTGATGAATTGAGAGCAGGAAATGCGTGTAACTTATTAGTTTATTAAACATTTAATAAATTAGAGACTCCTTAGTCCATGTAAGATGCACATGTTTCAGGGGAGAAAAAAAACAAGAAGTGTGCCTTAAGTTAATCACAATGCCCCAAAACAGCCACAATATCCCAGTGAGAACCACAGACACATCAATTCCCCTTTTGACAGTCACAGTGACCTCATGACAGCCACAATAACCTCATGACAGCCACAATGACCTCATGACAGTCACATTGACCTCATGATGGCCACAATGACCTTGCAAAACAAATCTCTCTCCCTACAGCCCACAGCCACCAGAGATGAAGGTGCATATGTATGTGCGGGTATTGAGAAGATCAGCTGTTGGTCAACTGGGCGTTCTCACTGCTTCTCACGCTATACCAGTCACAATTAGGGATCGGTGAACCAGTTTGAAATAAACCAGGTTCATTAACCCCTTCCCGCCAGAGGTATTTTTCAATTTAAATTTTTGACTTCTTGCTTTTCAAACCCCATAACTTTTTTATTTTTTCGTTTACAGAGCCATATGAGGGCTTAATTTTTGCGGGACAAATTGTTCTTCATAAGGGTACCATTTATTATTCTGTACAATGTACTGAGAAGCTGGAAAAAAAATTCTGAATACGGTGGAATTGGAGAAAAATTGCATTTGTGCGACTTTCTTACAGACTTTGTTTTTACAGTGTTCTCTGTGTATCCACAATGACATCACCTGTATTCTATGTTTCGGTACGATTCCGGGGGCACCAAATTTATATAGTTTTATTTACATTTTAACCCCTTAACAAAAATCCAAAACTTTGCAAAAAAAACTGGCCACTGGATCTTTTTTATATTACTGTGTAAAGGGATGCATAGGGCATTTTTTTTTATACCATTTTGGGGAATGTCTATTGCTTCATGTCATCACTTTTTATTAAAATTTTTATCATAGGCGAAACAGTGAAAAAACAGCGGTTCGGCATTTTGATTTTTTTTTTCCAGGAAAAATATTTGTATAAGTATGTAGAGCGGGCGTTTTTGGACACAGGGATTCCTAATGTGTATGTGTTTCACAGTAATTTTCTACTTTTATATGTATTCTAGGGAAAGGGGGATGATTTGAATTTTTAAATCTTTAAAAAAAAATTATATATTTTTTAAATGTATATATATTTTTTTTAATACTGCATTTATTAGACCCCCTAGGGGTCTTGAACCACAAAGGGTTTGATCACTAATGCAATGCATTCCCAGACAAGCCTGGGAATCTTCAATAGGCTCCTGGCTGTCATGGCATTACTTGGATCGCAGCCCCGGATCTCATTCTGGGTGCAATACAGCAAAGACCTTGCGGCTATGGTGGCCGCTCTGCTCCTGAGGGCCGCCATATTTAAATACCCGACATCCACCGTACTATTACGGCAGATGCTAGGAAGGGGTGAAGAATTTTTCAAAATCCACGAACCACTATTATACTTTGGGGAATCTTTATACAGTGCTGGCCAAAAGTATTGGCACCCCTGCAATTCTGTCAGATAATACTCAATTTCTTCCAGAAAATGATTGCAATCACAAATGCTTTGGTAATATCTTCATTTATTTTGCTTGCAATGAAAAAACACAAAAGAGAATTAAAAAAAAAGTCAAATCATTGATCATTTTACACAAAACTCCAAAAATGGGCCAGACAAAAGTATTGGCACCCTCACCCTAATACGTGGTAGCACAACCTTTAGACAAAATAACTGCGAACAACCGCTTCCGGTAACCATCAATGAGTTTCTTACAATGCTCTGCTGGAATTTCTCCAGGTCCCTGAGATGTGAAGGCCGCCTTCTCCAAACTGCCATTGTGAGATCTCTCCTTGGGTGTTCTATGGGATTCAGGTCTGGACTCATTGCTGGCCACTTTACAAGTCTCCAGTGCTTTCTCTCAAACCATTTTCTAGTGCTTTTTGAAGTGTGTTTTGGGTCATTGTCCTGCTGGAAGACCCATGACCTCTGAGGGAGACCCAGCTTTCTCACACTGGGCCCTACATTATGCTGCAGACTTCATAATGCCATGCACACGGTCAAGCAGTCCAGTGCCAGAGGCAGCAAAGCAACCCCAAAACATCAGGGAACCTCCGCCATGTCTGACTGTAGGGACCGTGTTCTTTTCTTTGAAAGCCTCTTTTTTTTTTCCTGTAAACTCTATGTTGATGCCTTTTCCCAAAAAGCTCTACTTTTGTCTCATCTGACCAGAGAACATTCTTCCAAAAAGTTTTTGGCTTTCTCAGGTAAGTTTTGGCTTTTTTATGTCTCTGGGTCAGAAGTGGGGTCTTCCTGGGTATCCTACCATAGAGTCCCTTTTCATTCAGATGCCGACGGATAGTACGGGTTGACACTGTTGTACCCTCGGACTGCAGGGCAGCTAGAACTTGTTTGGGTGTTAGTCAAGGTTCTTTAGCCACCATCCGCACAATCTTTCGTTGAAATCTCTCGTCAATTTTTCTTTTCCGTCCACATCTAGGGAGGTTAGCCACAGTGCCATGGGCTTTACACTTCTTGATGGCACTGCGAACGGTAGACACAGGAACATTCAGGTCTTTGGAGATGGACTTGTAGCCTTGAGATTGCTCATGCTTCCTCACAATTTTGCTTCTCAAGTCCTCAGACAGTTCTTTGGTCTTCTTTCTTTTCTCCATGCTCAATGTGGTACACACAAGGACACAGGACAGAGGTTGAGTCAACTTTAATCCATTTCAATTGGCTGCAAGTGTGATTTAGTTATTGCCACCACCTGTTATGTGCCACAGGTAAGTAACAGGTGCTGTTAATTACACAAATTAGAGAAGCATCACATCATTTTTCAAATGGTGCCAATACTTTTGTCCACCCCCTCTTTTATGTTTGGTGTGGAATTATATCCAATTTGGCTTTTTGACAATTCTTTTTGTGGTTTTCCATTGAAGACAAATTAAATGAGGATATTATTACCAAAGCATTTGTGATTGCAATCATTTTCTGGAAGAAATTGAGTATTATCTGACAGAATTGCAGGGGTGCCAATACTTTTGGCCAGCACTGTATATGAGAGCATAAACAGCAGAAGACCAGAGGACAGGACTGATATAGGTCTGATACAGGTCTCTGTCTTCATTGGGGCTCTTCCAGTCTCCCGAATGACATTATTGGCCCTGTGGGGTATCTGAGGACTGTGATTGGGTTTCAGTGGTCAAATTGCATCGGAAAACATGCTTGCAGTTTTGATGCAGTTTTTGGTGAGTTTTTCTAATTTTACCAGTGAAACCAATTTATTTGTTTAATTCTGGTAGATTTTTTGCTCTTTGTGTATTTACCTCAACAATATGGTAAAATACAGTGAAAATGAGGCGTAGCTGATATCAGTCTTCTTGTGTAGTGTCCCCTAAATGGAGATGCATTAATAATAGGCGAGGTACCAGATACTATTATTACGCTGACGTTCCTTCTCCCTTGTCTTTGATCATGTATCACAGATGACACAATTGGCACAGACAACCTAATAAATATGCACCAGAATTCTGATGAAAATTACAACAAAAACTTCACACATGTTTTACACCTCATTGTCTATGTGTTTTACATTCCCTGCTAAGTGGAAGAGATTCTGGCTAATCCCATCCACACATTGCAGAAAAATACCCACAGCGGACATGTTGCGATTTCAAAAACCTTTGCGTTTTTGGAAATCCCAGCATGTCAATTAGACCTACAGAAACGCTGGAGGTTTCCCTATAGGTATAATGGAAGCAGAAAGTCCACAGAGGAAAACACTGCCGACTTTCTATGAAAAGCTCTGCAGGAAAAACCACAATGCGTTTCCACCGCTATCTTTCCTGCAGCGCTTTATAGCTGTGGCACGATTTCTATCCACAGGTGCTGACAGGTGGGTGGGGCTTGTTGAAAGGGGGCAGGGCTTAATGTGCAGGTGCAGTTTATGACTGTCTAGTGTAACTTTGCGCTGTCTAAGTGTTACATAGTATTAATTTATCTGATGAAGAGAAAGTGCTACATAGAAAATAAATGGAGTAAAAGCAGAGACTCCATGTGTGCAAGTGTGGGTACAAGGAATACCCAACAACACGTCTGGGCCACTGCGGCTTTAAGTGCACTAATATATGTAGTAGGTTGTAACTTTACATACAAGGTGGTTCAAAGGTATGGAGACACCTGAATAAATGGAAAACAGTGGTACATACATGTAATGTGACTACTGTGCCTTTAATGGAAGTTACCACTTACCTGAGATGCACCCTCCACCATAAATGAGACGCTCCCTCCTCTATAAATGAGACGCACCCTCCACCATAAATGGGACACACCCTCCACCATAAATGAGAGGGGCGTGCACCCTCCACCATAAATGAGACGCATCCTCCACCATAAATGGACCCCGCATCCTCCGCCATAAATGAGACGCATCTTCCGCCATAAATGAGACGCACCCTCCACCATAAATGAGATGCACCCTCCACCATAAATGAGACGCACCCTCCACCATAAATGAGACGCATCCTTCCACCATAAATGAGACGCACCCTCCACCATAAATGAGATGCACCCTCCACCATAAATGAGATGCACCCTCCACCATAAATGAGCGCGCACCCTCCACCATAAATGAGGCGCACCCTCCACCATAAATGAGGCGCACCCTCCACCATAAATGAGACGCATCCTCCGCCAGAAATGAGACGCACCCTCCACCATAAATGAGATGCACCCTCCGCCATAAATGAGTCGCACCCTCCACCATAAATGAGATGCACCCTCCACCATAAATGGGACGCACCCTCCACCATAAATGGGACGCACTCTCCACCATAAATGGGACGCACTCTCCACCATAAATAGCGCGCCCCCTCTACCATAAATGGGATGCACCCTCCGCCATAAATGAGACGCACCCTCCACCATAAATGAGACTCACCCTCTATATGGCGGGGTCGGATCCCTTTAATATCTGAGCTCAGAAAACAATAAATCTTTATACAAAGGGAATAATTCTCACAACTTCCTCAGTCCATTATTAAGTCATCCGACAAATGGCGGCTCGTGGGCAGATGAAATAAACAGTGATAATAACGCTGTCACAGCTGTAGTTTATAAAGCGGGCGGCCATTGTTATCAGCAAACACAATGACAGCGGCCATCATTGTCACATTAACATGGCAGCCTTACAAGTGTAACATTGTTAATGTGCCGTCTGTCGGCGCCCGCTCTGATGATGCCGCTTTAGTTAATGGCCACCAGTCCCGGCTGTTATTAGCCGCAGATCACAGACAGCTCATTCCATTAAACTTCCATGGATAATGTCACATGGGGGAGGGGGGATGATTTAATATGTCGCCCTCCAAAGTGACTAATGTGCAGATCACTACAACAAAGTCACAGCCGCTTATGTTAATGAAGGGTTACACAATAGTGTTATGTGAAAGACCAAATCTTTATATTTGTCTGTCAAACAAGCTCACTGGATGAGTCAGTAAAGAGACCCCCGATTTGTCTACTTTTAGATTGTATTGGGTTCATTGTGTCATCTTATCTGTAAAATGGTATATAAGGTGAACTGAATTACAATAAAACGGGGACACTTATACATACCATTGGGCTGTATGTCTGTCTCCCGGGACCCCGGATCTATGTTAGGTTTTCACAGAAGGTATTCAGTAGAATTTGGTCTGCACATCAAATTGCTACAACAGAACTTGGTGCCTTTTCACCAGGTAAAAAGTCAGAATACTGTTTTCTTCAGAAAGTGGAGCTGGAGAGACCCCACGGCAGAGAAACCAAATGCCACAGCATGGTGAGAATGCTTAATTCTTAGAATAACTAAGTTTCACTCTCGAAGAGGTTTCCCTAGTTTTCTGGGTAACGCTAAGTTCACACTAGCATTCTGTGTCCATTATTTGGGTCCGCTTGGGGACCAGAAAAACGCAAACCTAATCTGCTTAAAAAGTGGACCCCATAGACTATAATGGGATCCACTGGGTTTCCACCCAAAAAATGCGGAAAGAGAAGTCCTGCTTGCATTTTTCAAGCAGAATGGTGAACGGAATCCCTGAACGGAGACCGAGCGCTAGTGTGACCCTAGCCTAAGGCTGTATGGGCTTTTCAAGAACCTATTGATACCTTCTGTTGAAAATGTACTAAGCTTATGTGAGAGAGAGAAACAGAAAGGTCCTTGTTTTGGTAAGCAGACTCAGCCCCGTAAAGGGTGAGGAGCCAATGCGGCTTTGCTGTGAGCAAATGGACTTAGTAGTGTCCACACCCAACTCTCAGCAGTATTCTCCTGTATGTTTTGGTAAGGGGACGGCAAGAGACAGTTCAATAATTGCCGGTGTCAATAGACTTTGCCCCAAGCACTATACAGGAATACGGACATAATATATACAGTGGGGAAAAAAGTATTTAGTCAGCCACCAATTGTGCACGTTCTCCCACTTATAAAGATGAGGCCGGCCTGTAATAATTGTCATCATAGGTAGACCTCAACTATGAGAGACAACATGAGAAAACTAATCCAGAAAATCACATGGTCTGATTTTTAAAGAATTTATTTGCAAATTAGGGTGGAAAATAAGTATTTGGTCACCTACAAACAAGCAAGATTTCTGTCTCTCACAGACCTGTAACTTCTCCTTTAAGAGGCTCCTCTGTCCTCCACTCATTACCTGTAGTAATGGCTCCTGTGTGACATTGTTATCAGTATAAAAGACTCCTGTCCACAACCTCAAACAGTCACACTCCAAACTCCACTATGGTGAAGACCAAAGAGCTGTGGAAGGACCAGAAACAAAATGGTAGCCCTGCACCAGGCTGGGAAGACTGAATCTGCAATAGGCAAGCAGCTTGGTGTGAAGAAATCACCTGTGGGAGCAATAATTAGAAAATGGAAGACATACAAGACCACTGATAATCTCCCTCCATCAGGGGCTCCACGTAAGATCTCACCCCGTGGGGTCAAAATGATCACAAGAACGGTGAGCAAAAATCCCAGACCACACGGGGGGACCTAGTGAGTGACCTGCAGAAAGCTGGGACTAACGTAACAAAGGCTACCGTCAGTAACACACTACGCCGCCAGGGACTCAGATCCTGCAGTGCCAGACGTGTCCCCCTGCTTAAGCCAGTACATATCCGGGCCCGTCTGAAGTTTGCTAGAGAGCATTTGGATGTTCCAGAAGAGTATTGGGAGAATATCATATGGTCAGATGAAACCAAAGTAGAACTGTTTGGTAGAAACACAACTCGTGGTGTTTGGAGGAGAGTGAATGCTGAGTTGTATCCAAAGAACACCATACCTACTGTGAAGCATTGCGGGGCAACATCATGTATGGGGCTGTTTCTCTGCAAAGGGTCCAGGACGACTGATCCGTGTACATGAAAGAATGAATGGGGCCATGTATCGTGAGATTTTGAGTGCAAATCTCCTTCCATCAGCAAGGGCACTGAAGATGAAACGTGGCTGGGTCTTTCAGCATGACAATGACCCCAAGCACACCGCCAGGGCAACGAAGGAGCGGCTTCGTAAGAAGCATTTCAAGGTCCTGGAGTGGCCTAGCCAGTCTCCAGATCTCAACCCCATAGAAAACCTTTGGAGGGAGTTGAAAGTCCGTGTTGCCCAGCGACAGCCCCAAAACATCCCTGCTCTAGAGGAGATCTGCATGGAGGAATGGGCCAACATACCAGCAACAGTGTGTGCCAACCTTGTGAAGACTTACAGAAAACGTTTCACCTCTGTCATTGCCAACAAAGGAGATAGAACAAAGTATTGAGATGAACTTTAGTTATTGACCAAATACTAATTTGCAAATAAATTCTTAAAAAATCAGACAATGTGATTTTCTGGATTTCTTTTCTCATTTTGTCTCTCATAGTTGAGGTCTACCTATGATGACAATTACAGGCCGGCCTCATCTTTTTAAGTGGGAGAACTTGCACAATTGGTGGCTGACTAAACACTTTTTTTCCCTACTGTATGTACAGTATATATATATATATATATATATATATATATATATATAACAGTCATGGCCAAAAGTTTTGAGAATGACACAAATATTCTATTTTCACATGATCTGCTGCCCTCTGGTTTTTATGTGTGTTTGTCAGATGTTTTTATCACATACAGAAATAGAATTGCATTCATATTATGAGTAACAGAAGCTTATATTGACAGTTAGAATGAGTTAATGCAGCAAGTCAATATTTGCAGTGTTGACCCTTCTTCTTCAGGACCTCTGCAATTCTCCCTGGCATGCTCTCAATCAACTTCTGGACCAAATCCTGACTGATAGCAGTCCATTCTTGCAGAATCAATGCTTTAATTTTGTCTGAATTTGTTGGTTTTTGTTTGTCCACCCGTCTCTTGATGATTGACCACAAGTTCTCAATGGGATTAAGATCTGGGGAGTTTCCAGGCCATGGACCCAAAATCTCTATGTTTTGTTCCCTGAGCCATTTAGTTATCACCTTTGCTTTATGGCAAGGTGCTCCATCATGCTGGAAAAGGCATTGTTGAGCGCTAAACTGCTCTTGGACGGTTGGGAGAAGTTGCTCTTGGAGGACATTCTGGTACCATTCTTTATTCATGGCTGTGTTTTTAGGCAAGACTGTGAGAGAGCCGATTCCCTTGGCTGAGAAGCAACCCCACACATGAATGGTTTCAGGATGCTTTACAGTTGGCATGAGACAAGACTGGTGGTAGCGCTCACCTCTTCTCCGAATAAGCTGTTTTCCAGATGTTCCAAACAATGGAAAAGGGGATTCATCAGAGAAAATGACTTTCCCCCAGTCCTCAGCAGTCCACTCCCTGTACCTTTTGCAGAATATCAGTCTGTCCCTGATGTTTTTTCTGGAGAGAAGTGGCTTCTTTGCTGCCCTCCTTGAGACCAGGCCTTGCTCCAAGAGTCTCCGCCTCACAGTGCGTGCAGATGCACTCACACCTGCCTGCTGCCATTCCTCAGCAAGCTCTGCACTGCTGGTAGCCCGATCCCGCAGCTGAAACACTTTTAAGAGACGGTCCTGCCACTTGCAGGTCTTTCTTGGGCGTCCTGGAGCCTTTTTGGCACAATCCAACCTCTCTCCTTGAAGTTCTTGATGATGCGATAGATTGTTGACTGAGGTGCAATCTTTCTAGCTGCAATACTCTTCCCAGTTAGGCCATTTTTGTGCAGTGCAATGATGACTGCACGTGTTTCTTTAGAGATAACCATGGTTAACAGAAGAGAAACAATGATGGCAAGCACCAGCCTCCTTTTAAAGTGTCCAGTGGTGTCATTCTTACTTAATCATGACAGATTGATCTCCAGCCCTGTCCTCATCAACACCCACACCTGTGTTAATGGAGCAATCACTGAAACGATGTTAGGTGGTCCTTTTAAGGCAGGGCTGCAATGATGTTGAAATGTGTTTTGGGGGATAAAGTTCATTTTCTAGGCAAATATTGACTTTGCAAGTAATTGCTGTTAAGCTGATCACTCTTTATAACATTCTGGAGTATATGCAAATTGCCATTAGAAAAACTGAAGCAGTAGACTTTGTAAAAATTAATATTTGTATCATTCTCAAAACTTTTGGCCATGACTGTATATATATATATATATATATATATATATATATATATATATATATAAGTAATTTGGTTACCAGTGTTATTTAGCATTGCTATATCAGTATGCATGTCTCTTAGAAAGGAAATGTTAGTAGAAGTGTTAGTGATTGTTGTGTCATCTCATTCTATGTCTGTTGTGTGAGAATTGGAGGGGGTTCTGTCTGCCCATTTAGTATATAGGGTGAGAATGCTATTTGAAGCCTTCCCTTATACTATATGTCCTGATGAGGACATAAGGCAGGGTGTAAAGTGTTGTATCCCTGACCTGCGCTGATAAATCTGACCTAGGTAGGTTAGTCAGACAGAGAGGGCAGTACGTTGTGTTGCCTAGACCTGTGGTGATAGCCTAGCCATGTGAGTAGAGCAATGGGTGCTCTATTGGGAAAATGAAGTCCCCTGTAGGCACCAAAAACAACAATCCAGGTGGTGAGAGGATGTAACAAGATGGGTGTCTGTATGATGGAAAGTAGTGTGACTTTCAGAGAGAGCAAAAATGATGGATTTCAGATAGCAAAATGTTTAAGCAAGTCAATGATTGAATTTTTCATAGGAAGTTGAGCTTGGTGAATGTAAATCAGGAATGTTTAGGTTTTGCTAAGAGATTCCCCAGTATGGTAGCAATTGTGGATTTTGTAGTCCACCCCCTCTAGAACAAAGTGCCGATATAGTAAACGATATAGACCTAATCCAGTGTCTTGTGTACACGTTTGTAGAAGAAAATCCATTGTTTCAGAGCTGACTGTGAATTAGAACTCACATATCTGTTTGTAATGTCTTTGTATGTATGTAATGTATATTGTATATGTATATAATGTATATTGTATATGTATATAATGTATATGTGTAACGTCTCTGTCGTTTCGGGTCTCGGCGCCGCCCTCCGCTCGCACGCTGTGGCGAAGACTTTCTATAAACAGGTTGTCAGCCCTCACATGGTTGCCGGTTATTACACTTGTGTTTTGCCTGCTCTCTTTCTATACTCCTTGATACTTTGTTACTTGATTCTCTGACCCTTTGGCTTGTCCCTGACTATTCTCTTGGATTTTGACTTTGTACTGCTTTGCTCGTTTGTTACTGACCCCTTGGCTTGCTCACTCTGCTTCTGTGTTGTTTTTGTCTTGTCCTGTTCTCTGTGTCACTTACTCAGTATAGGGCTTGTCTTCAGGTTGTCCTTTTACCATTTAGGGTAACTGAGGCAATAGGAAGGGACAGTGGCTGGGGTGAGATTAGGGCTCACTTGTCTCTGTCCTTCCTCCCAGACCGCTGCAGTAGTGTCAGGGTTGCTACGGTTGGCAAGACCCTTACAATATGTATATAATGTATAATGTATATGTATATAATGTATAATGCGCATCCCCTGTTATGGTGAAAGTTTAAAGGAATTTATATGTGTGACTAAATGAATGATTTGTAAGGAAGTGTATGTTAAAGTCATGTATATGGTCTAGACATTCTGTGTCTGTTGTGGCTTTGAGTAGATATTGCATGGTGGATGGATTAGGAGGTCAAGTGGCCACAATATGGATTGCCGGACTCCATATTTTATGCTCTCCTATTTCTTCTGTCCTCTGCACTGATTGAGAACATTGAGACTATGTTGTGTATTTACTGACCACATTGAATTGTCTGTAATCCTGGAGTGTATGTAAGACAATGGTATTTAGTTTCTATCACACCATTTCACCCTTAGATTAGTGGCAAGGTGGAAAGGCCTAAGTTGAAAGTTTAGAAGGCCTTGGAAGAGATACATAAACCTTGGATAGAATGTTTGCCCCTGGCTCTTTATTCTGTGTACACCCCCCTCCCTTTCCGCTTGGGGACCCAAAAAACAGAAACCCAATCCCCAGCTCCTGCGCTGTTCTTTAGTGAAGCCGAAGATGGACACCCCAGCTTCACTGCGCAATTGCTGGAGGTACGGGGCATGCGTACTGAAGCCGAGGTGTACTGCGCAGGCGCGGGGAGTACAGCGGCTGGGGGAGTATAAAGCTTTTTTCTTTTTAATGTGGCCTTGGATTGCGTTATAACAGGGTGATTTGGGACACTAAACCCCAGGTCCATATGGAACTGTGGGTGGTTTAGTGTCCCAAATTGACCTGACAGATTCCGTTTAATTGTGACTCCTTCCCAGAACAGGCTTGTGTCTTCCTTAGCAGATACAAGTATTGCAGGTGGATTTAACTAGTTATGTTAGGATTTTGCTAACCAAATTGAAACATTCTTATAAATATGTGTTTTCTCCCATCTCTGATCCAGATTTAGAGGATCACGTGATTTGTAGACAGGAGATTGATTGGCGATTGCATGTGAGAAGAAGCCTTGACTCAAGGTTTGATGGCCCATACCAGGTGCAACTGACCACTGCCACATCTGTAACATTGGAAGGCAGAGCAACGTGGCGCACACCATCTACTGCAAGAAGGTGTTGGATCTGGAAACAAATTCTCATGATGTGGCCCCTGGCGGGGGGGGGGGGGAGACGCTGAATCATTTACTTAAAGAAAATTGGGACAATAACATTTCTAAAACATCATGAAGAAATTATGAAAGGACTTTACCAGATACAGAACAGGAAATGTTCCAGCCACAGTGCCGGAATATTAGTAAGGTTTAATTTAATATAATATAATATAATATAATATAAGTAAGGTTAAGTTTAATATAATATAATATGACTAAGGTTACGTTTCCTAATCAAAAGCTACAGCTTATATCATGGAATGAGTGTCTACAATGGTGCTATTTTTTCCAATTCCACTCAGTTGATGTATTTGTTAGACATTTTGATGTATGGGTTATGGTATATGTTGCCTGGCAGTGTTTATGTGGCTTGCAGTGACCATGCGTTCTAATGCATACACTTGCGGTGGGCTGGAGGCATCTGCACAGGGGCATGGCACCTCGTGGTGTAGGTGATGTCAGTGTTATCCCCAAACCAACCCTTTTAATAATAATGGTATTATCTACCACACTGCAACACTAAGAGGGATGTGTCACATTATAGGCTCAACGTGTTGCCGCTATATAGAACCTGCCGGCAATCCTTAGATCTAGCCAGAATCCCATCCACTTTGTAGGTACATGTGTAGTCTGTTTCCATGGAGATTAATTGGGTTTGCAAATAAGCACCAAAAATTCTTTGTGATCCGTTATTATTAGTGTTAGTAGGATGACTGCAAATAGACATCAGTAGTAATAATAGTAACCCTACAATTAAACACTGTGTGGTCTGTAGTCACACTCCCTTCTATCTGTAGGCTACTTCTTGCTAACTTATGTTTTGTAGGTTAGCAGGAGCTAGAAGACAAATGGAAGGGAGTCTGACTGCAGGATCAGACTACACTGTGTTTTTGTAGTCTGTTTCCATGGTGATGAATAGGTTTAAGTGTGTATTTTCCTTTTTAAGTTTATAAAAAAGTCAAAAAGTCCTTTCATAGCTATGAATATTATTATTAGTAGTAGCAGTAGTAGGAGTAGTAGTAGGAGTAGTAGTAGGGGCAGTATTTTTGTTCTTATTTTTAACAAGTTCCTAAAAACACTTTATCTTTCTGGGCTGTTGCTAAGGGGTTAACATAATTCAGCAGTTTCTCGTCCGTTGCCAATTTCTTTTCATGTTATGAGATATCGTAAAGAAGCCAAAATACGTCATAAACTTCTCCGATTTGGGGCTTTTTGTATTTTGAGACTTGTCAAGCTGCAAGTTGATGAAAATTGGATTTCTATTAAAAAAGCGCATTAAAGTTATGGCATTCACAAGCGCGGGGAGGTGTGAGAGGGGCAGCGGGAGAGCAGCGGAGAATTCTCAGAAAGGTTTTATATTTGAGAAGGGCAGTACATGATTGGGTCGTGCGGTGCCATCTCGGGGGCCGGTGACAACGTGGTCATCCTGTCTATAGGACTCATGTATAGAACTAGTAGTAGAGAGATGAGGAGAGTCTGTCTGCAGCAGCCAATCAGGAGCCAGCTTATGTTTTTACATTACCGGTTAGACAATGACAGAGTTGATCTGATTGGTGGCTGTGGGCTGCAGCTCAACTTTTTACCCATGTTGTCCATGTCAACCCAGGGAGAAGCCTCTTGACTACAGTCCCCACCCAATAATTTTTTTCAAAATTGAAGAAGACCTGGAAAAAATTTAGCAAGATAAATCTCTACTTTAGGCTGAAGCCCCACGTTGTGGAAACGCAGCTTCTTTTGTTGCAGATTTTGCTGCGCTTTTTGAGCCAAAGCCAGGAGTGGATTGAGCAGAAGGGAGAAGTCTAAGAACTTCCTAGATATTCCCTGTTCCTTTTGTAGCCATTCTTGGCTTTGGCTCAAAAAACCTCAGCAAGATCTGCAACAAAACAAGCTGGGTTTCTGCAGCGTCGGGCCTCAGCCTTAGCTGGGATTCAATTCTTTGATCTATCAGATACTCAGTAGCCCTAAGGAAAATTTAAAGATTCTGAGAAATAAATCAACAGGATATGATCAGATGAGCGCAACCTAATCCTTTAACTTCCTGTATCGCAGAGGTGCACGGTCTCTATCTGACACTTTACTGGTGCACGCCAGATGAGCATTGTAGTACCTTCTCAGCACCACATTGCACAATGACAGCGAGTCTCACGAAGACGACAGTCATTTAACACTTGCAACAATTTTACTGACACCTCCTCTCAGGACTCTGGAGTAGTCTCTGTATCACCGCTGGGATCTGTCTGGCATGACTTTGGGTCACTACCCTTCTGCAGTTCAGCGCACACTCTCGCAGAACTTCCCAACACTTCAGCGCACCGTTTTATTCCTTATGTCAACAGCTCAGCAGTTAATATTACTACTACTTACCCCTTTCTGGGTCACCTCCACTTTGTCTTGGCAGTAGCTGGTCTGGACACCCTGTGTAGCATCGCACTGAGGGGAATTCACTAATATTTTACTCCAGTTTGTTTGGTGTGAAATTGTCACAAATTGTCAATGTGCAAATTTTTCATACCATTTGCGAGTAAAATAGTTGTAAGTGACATTTTTGTGCCGTCTTCACCACTTTTCATAAAGTAAGCAGGGCACAGGTTGGGTATCGGCCAGACATATTGTCATCTATTCCATGTTTGTAGTGTAAATAACAGCAAACCTACGTAAGCAAGGAGCTGGCATAGATCTTAGTCTAGGTGCAAGAACTCCTGAAGGATGCGCATAACTTATTATGAGAAGTAGCTTATCCCACACTGGAGCAGGGAATATAACACCAGTTTTCATGAATCCCCCCTATTATTTGTACATGTTGGAGGCACTTTATAAGATTTTGTACTGCTGAATATACTACTGTAACCATGACTTTAAGTGGAACCTACCTTTAGGCTGGGGGCTAAGAGATGGCACAAGCCTCAACTTAGGACAACCTAGTGAGGGGAATGAGACAGTTAGGTTTCTCCTTCCCTGCATAGAGAGAGAAGGAAGTGAGTAGTGCGCTCTCTTTCCCAGCTAGGGAGAAGGGGCAAGTAGAAACTGGAGTCCTTGTAGGCTGAGACCCTGTCAGCTATAAGTCAGCCCCAGCATTGTCCTGCACTCAGGAGATGGGTGAAAGCCCTGCTCAATTTATAGACTTGTGTGCAAAGAAATGACTATGAGGGGAATTGTTGCACGGACTTCATAGCTACAACCCGCTCTCTAAGCCTAAGGCCAGACTGCTCATCTTTTTCATGCACCCCACAGCCAGGACATTGTAGACATTTTGTGGACTAAAGAGATGAAGAAGACTGCAAGGAAGACACTGACCCCAGGGTGCACCATCCTCCCATCACAGCAACAGCCAAGTGGGAGTTCCTAAGAATTGGGCTTCCATTGCATGGAGGAAGTTCTCCTAAGGAGAGGTCATCAATTTACCAAGCTCAGAAAACCCCTCTACAGGACATAGGGGAAACATTTTTATGTGCCCTTAAAGGATTATTGATACGTTGGAGAATAATATTGTCTAATAGTGGAGTCCGCCATGCTTTATAAGGCTGCTCCAGGTGCTCATGTCCTGGGTTTGGCTGCTGTAGGACATGACTTTCTAGTCTATGGGGAGTTCAGCTGTCAGCCCCATATGGTACACTATTGTATAGTTGTTCTTGCTGTTATAATAGCAGTCGTGCTGATGCAGTATATAGTCAGTGTCACTCAGCTCATATGTGCTATACATATATAATACAGTCATGGCCAAAAGTTTTGAGAATGACACAAATATTCTATTTTCACATGATCTGCTGCCCTCTGGTTTTTATGTGTGTTTGTCAGATGTTTTTATCACATACAGAAATAGAATTGCATTCATATTATGAGTAACAGAAGCTTATATTGACAGTTAGAATGAGTTAATGCAGCAAGTCAATATTTGCAGTGTTGACCCTTCTTCTTCAGGACCTCTGCAATTCTCCCTGGCATGCTCTCAATCAACTTCTGGACCAAATCCTGACTGATAGCAGTCCATTCTTGCAGAATCAATGCTTTCATTTTGTCTGAATTTGTTGGTTTTTGTTTGTCCACCCGTCTCTTGATGATTGACCACAAGTTCTCAATGGGATTAAGATCTGGGGAGTTTCCAGGCCATGGACCCAAAATCTCTATGTTTTGTTCCCTGAGCCATTTATTTATCACCTTTGCTTTATGGCAAGGTGCTCCATCATGCTGGAAAAGGCATTGTTGAGCGCCAAACTGCTCTTGGACGGTTGGGAGAAGTTGCTCTTGGAGGACATTCTGGTACCATTCTTTATTCATGGCTGTGTTTTTAGGCAAGACTGTGAGAGAGCCGATTCCCTTGGCTGAGAAGCAACCCCACACATGAATGGTTTCAGGATGCTTTACAGTTGGCATGAGACAAGACTGGTGGTAGCGCTCACCTCTTCTTCTCCGAATAAGCTGTTTTCCAGATGTTCGAAACAATCGAAAAGGGGATTCATCAGAGAAAATGACTTTACCCCAGTCCTCAGCAGTCCACTCCCTGTACCTTTTGCAGAATATCAGTCTGTCCCTGATGTTTTTTCTGGAGAGAAGTGGCTTCTTTGCTGCCCTCCTTGAGACCAGGCCTTGCTCCAAGAGTCTCCGCCTCACAGTGCATGCAGATGCACTCACACCTGCCTGCTGCCATTCCTCAGCAAGCTCTGCACTGCTGGTAGTCCGATCCCACAGCTGAAACACTTTTAAGAGACGGTCCTGCCGCTTGCTGGTCTTTCTTGGGCGCCCTGGAGCCTTTTTGGCACCAATGGAACCTCTCTCCTTGAAGTTCTTGATGATGCGATAGATTGTTGACTGAGGTGCAATCTTTCTAGCTGCAATACTCTTCCCAGTTAGGCCATTTTTGTGCAGTGCAATGATGACTGCACGTGTTTCTTTAGAGATAACCATGGTTAACAGAAGAGAAACAATGATGGCAAGCACCAGCCTCCTTTTAAAGTGTCCAGTGGTGTCATTCTTACTTAATCATGACAGATTGATCTCCAGCCCTGTCCTCATCAACACCCACACCTGTGTTAATGGAGCAATCACTGAAACGATGTTAGGTGGTCCTTTTAAGGCAGGGCTGCAATGATGTTGAAATGTGTTTTGGGGGATAAAGTTCATTTTCTAGGCAAATATTGACTTTGCAAGTAATTGCTGTTAAGCTGATCACTCTTTATAACATTCTGGAGTATATGCAAATTGCCATTAGAAAAACTGAAGCAGTAGACTTTGTAAAAATTAATATTTGTATCATTCTCAAAACTTTTGGCCATGACTGTACATTCTGCCCTCCTCCATTGAAAGCTCCCATGATCCAAGGATATACATGATGTATATAATGTATATTAGGCACAATTTATAGGAGACACACATGAGTTTTCATCTGTCAGAGTCCTCATTATTAGAAAGCTCACAACCAGAAACACACATGTGTATATAAACCCACACAACCATGTAACCATTAACAAAGAACAATTGTTAAACCATCAATTCTTCCTGATCTAATAGAAGACAATGACTTCAGCTCTATCATGGCCGCATCTAAGTCATATCATGTCTTGCCCTAGAGCGATACACCCACAAAAAGCAGCATTGCTATGTTGTCTTCTCTGTCCTGGTTTAACCTTATACAATGTAAGCCCCACAAGTTTTGCCATTCATCAGGGCAGGGAGAATGGTCATTGGGGGTAGTCGGGGTATGGTCAGGAGGAGGGGGTCCCAAGTTGAACTCTTGCACCAGGGCTCATGAGTCTTTAACTACTATCTGAAATGCTTAACTCACAAGAACTCTAACTTTTAAGCTAGAGGTACCCAGCGACTTTGGCTGCAACTCTTGACGCACAAGCAAAGATCGCCACACCTGCCCTGCCACTCCTTCACCAATGTAAGTGAGCAGAGTCTTATTGCAACCCTGAGGGCCTTGTGACTGCTGTAGTGGCAGCCTACGGGTGTCTACACTAATGGAGAGTAAGAGCAGGTGCAGTCTGTTCTTATTCAAGTAATAGAGGCAGAGCTGCAGTACTCCGACACCACTGCTGTATTATTTTACTGGAGGCAGACCTAATACTGCTCCCCATCCACTACCCAGAGGCTGCCAGAACTGCAGATATGTGAGGTCCGGATGTCAGACCCCAACAGATCACACACTGATGATCTGTCATCAGTATGAAAAATGCATTTGGAGCCAAAAAACCCTATGATGGCGCACTGAGAGCCAGGAAATGGGATGTAGCCCCAACACATATGTTTTGCCCCATATTTTGACACCGACAACATTCTGATATTTCCATATAAGGGGCTGCGTAAGTCGTCATTTTTTGCGGGATCATCTGTTGTGTCGACAGCAGAAATCACATTGAACATTTGTGGCCTCCCAGCATCCTCTTCCGGCCTCTCCCGGGGATCACTACTGAGTCCTGTGATTGGGTCGGATATTATTATATGGGGTCTGACTATGGTTAGCTGTCCGAGATAATCTGATACTGTGGTAGTGTAAAGAGAGCAATGTGAGGGATGGACTGACCCCGACCCAATTCCAAGACCTTCAGCATAAAGAGTATGGGTGGCTTTACAGTACAGTTACTCAGTTACAGTATCCACACATTTTACACTTCTATCATATCTATTGATGACTCGAGATGAGCAAACCAGTCCATATTGAACCAGATTCAACCCAAAACTTTTGGAGTTCATCATCCACATAGCATTTATATATTCTGGGTTCTCTTCAGTCCCCAGAGGATGTCTGAAGATACCCCAGAATATAATAATTTCACTTCTGGTTTGAGGGTGAACAACCTGAAACTTTTGGATTACTCAGGTCGAACCCGCCTTGTTACGAATCACTTCACCCATCTCTATTCATGAATATTCATCAAAACAAATCTTGTGAGCTTCGCCATACGATGCGGTAGATGGGGGGTTACCCTATAGTCCTTTCTCCCTGAGATTAGAGGGCTCTGATAATGTTCTGTTTAATATTACAGAATTGTTCCTAGTCGTCGCATCCTTTCTCATAGTGTAGTGTGACATTTACCTTGCTCTACACTATCATTACCTTTGGACCGGTTTTTCTTCTTTAATTGTTAGTAATAAATGTTGACACATAGAATTATAATTAACAGTTCCATGGAAATGGAAATGTAATCCAAGAAATAAAAAATGTAAACAATACATTACACAATGAGCCTGTAAAGACAAGACAAGGAGTGTATATGCAGTATTAGAGACGCCGGGTTAACTATCGGCTCTATTAAAGATGGTGGTCACTGTTTTTATAGAATATATGCTAATGCCTACAACTTTCCATTGAAAAGTATTAAAATTCCCTATGGATAGGTGGATACAATGCATTGTTAATAACCAGAACAGAGGAAAATCCTGCAGCACAAGAATGCTAAATAAATAAATTGATACATTAAAAATAAAAGTCACATAAAAATTCTATTTGGCAAAAATAAAATATATAAAAAATTAAAATTTAAAAAAAAACCTTGACTATAGCAGCAAAACTCACCTGTGATAGTTTGATTGGATTAATCTCTTGGGGACCAGGCCTCATTTTTCAAAACTTACATGTGTCACTTTATATGGCAATAACTTTGAGACGCTTTAACTTACACAAGTGATTTTGAGATAGTTTTTTTGTGACACATCGTACTTCATGTTAGTGGTAAACATTGATCAATATTTTTGTATTTATTTATTTAAAAAAATAGGAGATTTGATGGAAATTTGGACATTTTTTTCAGGCAGATAGTCATATCATCCAAATACAGTAATAAATATCTACCAGATCTCTGCTTTATATTGGATCATCTTTTAATCGTCCTTTAATTTATTTTGGACGTTAGAAGGCTTACAAGTGTAACAGCGATTTTACAGATTTAAAAGAAAATTATCCAAACTAATTTTTTAGGGACTGCTTCAGTTCTGAAAGGGATTATAAAGTCCTATATATTAGAAACCCCTCATGAATTACCCCATTTCAAAACAACATTTGGGAAGTTTTTTTTAACCCTTTAAGCATTTCACGGGAATTAAAAAAATATGGAGGTGAAATTTAGACATTTCATTTTTTTTAATAATACATTCATTTAGCCCTAAAATTAACACATTCACAAGGGGTCAAAGGAGAAAATGCATTTCACAGTTTGTTATACAATTTCTCCCGAGCACAGAAATGCCCCACATGTGGGTGTAAACTGAGGTTTGGGCACACGGCAGCGCACGGAGGGGAAGGAGCGACACTGGGTGCCTGAAAAGCAGATTTAGGAAATAGTTTTCGGGTGTCTCCTTTGCAGAGCCCCTAGAGTACCAATACAATGGAAACCCCTCAAAAGTGACCCCATTTTGGAAACTACAGCCTTCAAAGAATTCATCAATGGGTATAGTGAGCATTTTGACCCCACAGCCGTTTCACAGATTTTATTAACATTGGGATGTGTAAATGAAAAATTACTAAAATGTCACTTTATCCCCAAAGTGTTCACTTTCACAAGTGGTTAAAGGCGAAAAATCCCCCCACAGTTTGTTACACAATTTCTCTTGAACACGGGAATACCCCATATGTGATTGTAATCTGCTGCATAGGAACATGTCGGGGCTCAGAATGGAAAGAGCGCTATTTGGTTTTTGGAGGGTAGATTTTGCTGAAACACTATTCAGGTGCCATGTCGCATTTACAGAGCCCCTAATGTACCAATACAGTGGAAAACCCCAAAACTGACCCGGTTTTGGAAACTACACTCTTCACAGAACATATCAAGGGGTATAGTGAGCATTTTGACCTCACAGCTGTTTCATAGATTTTATTAACTTTGGGACGTGAAAATTAAAAATTACTTTTTTTTTCTAATAAACTGTTAATTTAGCCCCAAATTTTTAATTTTCACAAGAGAATAAAGGAAAAAAAGCACCCCAAAGTTTGTTACACAATTTCTCCTGAACGCAGCAATACCCCATATGTGGTCGTAATCTGCTGTATGGGTACATGGTGGGGCTCAGAATGGAAAGAGCGCTATTTGGCTTTTGGAGGGCAGAAGTGGCTGGAATAGTTTTCAGGTGTCGCATTTGCAGAGCCTCTAAAGTACCAATACAATGGAAACTCCCAAAAAGTGACCCTATTTTAGAAACTACACCCCTCAAGGAATGTATCAAGGGGTATTAACATTTTAAGCCCAAGACTGCTTCCCAAAAATTAATTTACAAAGTGAAAATTCAAATTTTTAAAGAAATATGCCATTTCAGTGCCCAATACATTGCGCCCACTTTGTGTCATCAGAGACACACACTCCTAAAACTATTAAGTGGGCTATACTGGGTAAAAAAAACATTATATATGTGGGTGTAAACTGCTGCTTGGGCACACAGCAGGGCTCAGAAGGGAAGGAGCGCTGCGCTTTTTTGCTTTTGGAGTACAGATTTAGAGGGACTTTCTGGACGCCATGATGTTTTTGCAGAGCCCTGGAGGTGCCAGTAAATTGGAATTCCCCAAGAAGTGACCCCATTTTGTAGGGGCACTTTTAGGGTCTGTGTAAATGTGACATGGCGTCCAAAAAACAACAATCTAAAATTGCGCTCCAAAAGCACATAGCGCTCCTTCACATCTGCCCCTGCTATGTGCCCAAGTCTTCCTTTTCTACCGGACAAACAGTTCTTGACTTTATTTGAACGTTAATACGATGCGGTAGATGGGGTGTTAACCTATATTCCTTTTATTTCTCCCTGAGATAGGACGGCTCTGATAACGCTCTGCTTAATATTACAGAATAGCAGGGTGACATTTACCTTGCTCTACATTATCATTACCTTAGTACTTGTTTTCCTTCTTTAATTCTCATTAATAAATAGTGACAGCTGACACGTAGAACTATAATTAAGAATTCTGTGGAAATGTAAACAATATTACACAATGAGCCTGTAAAGACAAGACACAACACTCTGCACCCACAGAAGGAGTGGATGTACAGTATCAGGGACGCCAGGATAATAATCGGCTCTATTATAGACGGTGGCCACTGCTTTTGTACAAAATATGCTAATGCCTATGTAGCCCTATTTGGGGGTGGGGGTATGAGTATTATCCCTCCCGCAACAGACTCTGGCGCTGACCTGTGTGTATAATGGGACCTGAAGCCTTCGCTGAAGGGAAGAGTGGGAACATATATGAAATATATCAGTGCCTCCACCCAGGATAGAGCCTCTGTATTACAGGGAGGATCTCTTCCTGGGACTTACCCATGAAATACAGTTAGTAGCCTTAACAAGGATCACTGTACTAATCTCACAGTCTGAAGAATACATACAGATACCACATAAGGTTATAACAGTAGCTTTATAAGAATCAACAGGGTAATAATACATACATAAAATATACTCAGAACACAGCAATACTACAACAACCAGCAAGTCCTCAACCGTCTTAGGTTATATACCCGGGTATATATATAGATATATAGCAAGAGTCCAGTGCACAATACCTCCAGGCAACAGAAGAGATGCAGGGGCCCCTGTGGACGACTGTGGATCCTCGGATTCTTCCAGGAGATGACAGACAGCCGATCAGGAGATGATGATGATGATGATGGTGAGATTCTTCACAGGCAGCAAACAGGGCGACGGTGACGGCAGTAGATGCAGGCCTGACTACCCTAACACTGAGTCCTTAACCTGCCAGCTAAACTACTAGTGCCACCGGGCCTCTAACTAGCTAGTTGGCCTTCGGAAGCCTAACCTATCACTGCCCTGAACTGTATATATATATGGATCCCTAACTACGGTTACTAGCTAGGTCCTGTGAGTATATAGGGAGTAACACATACCTAACTATATACTGTGAAGTAAAGAGGAACAAGTGGCTCTTAGACTCCCCCAGACATAACATGTCTGGCTCAGCAGCTCTGCTCACATCTCTCCCCCCAGCAGCTCTGCCTCACATGTGTCTGACTCACTGTATTCACAAAACAAAACTTGCACTAAATGCCTGGGGTCTCTGAAGCCAAACTGCAGGGGCAGAGAAGCCAGATACATTATATACTAGTAGAAATGGCAGTTCCCTACACTCTCCCTCTGGTGAAATCTTTACGTCACGTCAAAGACATACAAAGTCATAGTATACAGTCAACATTACCAATGACAATATCAATATGGTTGCTTTTGCATTTACAGAGTCACAACAGGTTAATAGGTATACATGCCAGCAGGAGCGAAAATTGGTAACATATTGACCAAAGTGGACACTGCACCCACCCAAGCATGGTATAAATGAGGCTGAGTAGTAAATCTGGGGTCCCCCAAACTATCATATGTCAGCATAGGTGGAGGGTGTCTAATTCTCTCTCCTCTCCGTACCTCTCTCTGAGGTAAACTAGCATGTCCAGGCCCTAAACTAGGGTTGTCTGCCATGGGAGGGGATGGTGCTGGTGGCGTAGGAGAGCTAGATCCCTGCTCATCTGTAGACACAGATCTAGGTACGAATTCTGGAGTTTGAGGGTTCATAGGTCTCCCTGAAGGAGAAGATACTGGTGATCTAGGAACTTCAGGAGCCACAGTCCAATCACTCTCAGGAGTCTCAGGAAGGTCAGGGTGGAATATCGGCTAAGGACTGTGGAGAATCGCAGGCCGAGCCATCATTGGAGATATCCATACCATCAATCTGAGGTACAGGCAACAAATGATTTCTATGCCAAGTCCTGATCCTCCCGTCCCGTCCTTTTATCTTGTAGACTGGTATTCCAGGCAACCGATCTACCACTGTAAAGAGTTCACTCCGCCATCGATCAGCCAGCTTATGTTTTGCAGATGCTCCCAAATTCCGTAGCAGAACATGGTCCCCAGGGTTCAATTCTCGGTATCTTACTCGAAGATCAAATCTCCTTTTATTTCCTTCATTCACTTTGGCCGCATTTTCCTCAGCCAGCTGATAAGCACTCTTAAGCGTTTCTTTCAAACGTGCCACGTATCGGTAATGATCTCGATGACTGATACCATCGGTAGAGACTCCCAACAAGATGTCAATAGGTAGCCTAGGCTCTCTTCCAAACATCAGAAAGTATGGTGAATATCCTGTGCTCTCGTGCCTTGTACTATTATAGGCATGCACCATAGCCTCCACTTTTCGACTCCAGGATCGCTTATCCTCAATTCGTAAGGTACCAAGCATATCAAGTAAAGTCCTGTTAAATCTTTCAGGAAGGGCATCTCCCTCTGGATGGTAAGGCGTCGTCCGACTTTTGCGGATGTTCAACAACTGAAGTAACTCTTTGATCAGGTTACTCTCAAAATCCCGGCCTTGATCAGAATGCAACCGGTGTGGTAAGCCATAATGGATAAAATACTTTTCCCAAAGCACTCTTGCAACAGTGACTGCTTTTTGATCCTTATTCGGAAAGGCTTGAGCATATCGTGTGAAGTGATCAGTCACCACCAATACATTTCCAAATCCTCTGGAGTCGTTGTCAATACAAAGGAAGTCTATGCAGACAAGATCCATGGGGCCCGAACTCTTCAAGTGTCCCATGAAGGCCGCTCGAACCGGGACAGTCTTCCTCTGCAAACATCTGCGACAGCACCTACACAGACGAGTCACGGTATCTCTCATTTTGGGCCAGTAGAATCGGTCTTGTATTAGGCCATAAGTCTTCTCAGGTCCCAAATGACCATGATAATCATGCAGACTTCGGAAAATCATCTTCTGAAAGCAGCTTGGAATAACTAGTTGGCGCCTTCCAGGGTGATCATGATACAGCACCACACGATAAAGTAGGCCATTGTCTATTTCAAACTTCTCCCAATCTCGTAGAAGTTGACTGCATTCAGAGGGTAGGGATGTCTTTAACATTTCTCTGTCTTGAGAACTCACTGCTTGATAAAGAGGTCCAATTAAAGGATCAGTCTTTTGACTCCAGATCATTCGCTTTGAAGATATAGAACAACTCTCAAAGGATCCTAAAGCGGCAGGGTAGGCAAACATGTCTGGTACAGCTTCGGGACCTCCCCCAATAGAGTCAATAAGCCGAGTTTCAGAAACGGCTACTCGGTCTTCAACTACAGCAGCCATGGCACACAAAGCTCCTACTCCAGGACTTGGCACTTCTTCCCATTCATCCACTACTTCCGGACTAGGTAATCCAGGCCGTCTTGATAGAGCATCTGCCCCAATGTTCTTAGGCCCCGATTTATACTTGAGTGTGAATTGGTAGTTGGATAAAGCTGCCAACCAGCGATGTCCTGTAGCATCGAGCTTAGCGGTTGACAAAACGTATGTCAGTGGATTGTTGTCTGTTCTTACTTCAAACGTGGCTCCGTATAAATAGTCATGTAATTTATCAACAATGGCCCACTTGAGCGCCAAAAACTCCAATTTATGTACTGGATAATTTTTTCTCGCTGGGAGAAAGACTTCGACTTATGAAAGCTATGGGCCGTAACCCGGCCGTGTATTCTTGGTGCAGCACGCCACCTAATCCTTCAAAGCTGGCATCTACATGTAGCACATATGGCTTCTGTGCATCAGCATAAGCCAGAACGGGAGCTTCTGTCAATTTCTTCTTCAACAACTTAAATGCTTCTTCACAATCCGCAGTCCACCTATCGCCAAAAAGGCTTTTGGAAGACCCTTTCTTCTTTCCCGGATCTCCTGCATCACTCTTCAACAGGTCGAGGAGGGCTCGAGCAATTTTTGAATATCCTTCCACAAATCGTCGATAGAATCCACAAAACCCCAAGAAAGATTGCAACTCCGTAATATTTTGCGGTCGGGGCCAATTCACCACAGCTTCAATCTTACCAGGATCGGTAGCAACTCCTTCAGCAGAAACAATATGACCTACATAAGTGACCGAAGATCTACAAAATTTGCATTTGTCAGCCGACAACTTCAGCCCCTCTTCTTTTAAGCGATGGAGTACTCTCATGAGTCGTTCTTCATGTTCTTCCAGCGTCTTTCCAAACACAATAATGTCATCAAGATATACAAGGCATTCCCGGGGCACTAAATCACCTAACACTCTTTCCATCAACCTTTGGAACGTTGCTGGCGCACCTTTTGTACCTTGCGGCATACGAGTGAACTGGAAAGAAACCCAAGGGGCATATGAAGGCTGTCTTTTCCTGATCCTCAGGTGCCATTGGGACTTGATAGTATCCCGATCTTAGGTCCAGCACTGTGAACCAACAGTTTCCATTCAGAGCTTCCAGAGCTTCTTCAATTCTCGGCAGTGTATACTGATCAGGTAAGGTTCTCCGGTTCAGAGTTCTGTAATCCACACATAGGCGAATTGCTCCAGATTTTTTTTTCTTACCACCACAATAGGTGAGGCATAGGGGCTCTTACTGTCCACAATGATCCCCTGACCTTTCATTTGCTGTAGAGTCTGTCTTAACTCATCAACATCCTTTGGAGCAACTCTCCGTGGTCGCTCCCGGAAGGGAGTAGAATCGGTCAATCGGAAAGTGTGTTGAGCACTTTTAGCACAACCTACATCCATATCATCCATGGAGAACACTTCCGATAATTCAGACAACTTCTGTGTCAGTCGCTGATTCCAGGCCTCTGGTAAATGTGGATCACTCAAGTCAAGATTGAGATTAGGGATTGCATCTCGGATTTGAATCCTGCACACTTCAGCGTATGGATTTACTCCAAGCACAGGGTAGCAGTGGGCCACATTCTGGTATGGTCCAATTACAATCGGATGCGGTGAACAGTTCCTCACTGTCACACAGGTAGATAACTCCACTTTATTTCTCCAGTCCTTTCTCTCTGGGATCACCATCCAGCCATTCTGGTTAATCATTTCTTCAGGGGTTTCCATAAGGACATAACTCCCCCCTTCAAGCAAATCGGGAGCAATGCTGGAGGCTACTCTCAGAACTCTCTCCCCGCCGGCAGGAACTTCCACGGTTCTCTCACCGATATGATATACCATTCCATGTCGATAGCCAGTAGACAGGGCATCACAGAGTTCTCTAAGATCAGAAGATATATTCACCGGCTGAGCTGCAGGGTTCCAATCTCTTCCAAGAAACTTCTGAAAAGCATAATGCACTGCGGGACAATTAGTGCCAAGTATCACAGGAGCTGCACAAGAATCCCCTGTATCAGGACAGACAAGAGCCGTAATCTTCATGGGAGCGACACTCTGATCTTCTAATTCAGGGACAGCTATAACTACTTGTAGGCTGCCATCTACAGGATATGATCCTGAATTAAGCCCCCACAATTTCATTTGTCCTGTAGACTGAAGAGGTATATCCCTCAGATACTTTTGGTAGAACGAGCGATAAATCAGGGTCACTTGAGATCCTGTATCAAACAGGGCAGGAGCGGCATGACCATTGACAGTGACTTTGACAACGGACCTGGAGCCCGCGATAGCGCCTCTGGTATTTACTCGGCCCGCCTTCCTTTGGTGTCTTTGATTCTGAATAGAGAAGACAGCACTGTGTCCCAATCCCTCACTGTCCTCCGTACACTGTCTGGCAGTATGGCCCGTCTGACCACATTTATAACAGGTTCTAGCATCCTTCCTCCGTTGAGTGGCAGTGGGTGGAGTGGCGGACTGTCTAAGTTCTGACCGCTCCGCTGGTTTGTCCTTGTTTGAATTAGGAACAACATCTTCTTTAGAGATGCTTTTCGCTTTCTTAGGGGTACTAAAACTAATGTCAGCTTCTTGTTTCTTCACTAACTTCATTAAGTCAGGAAATGGAAGGACTCTATCAGATAGTAAGACCTTGAGTACTTGAGCAAGAGGATGATGAGGTTGTAACCCTCTCACCAACTGACTGGTTTTCATAGCGTCTACCTCTGAAGTAGATATAGCTGCGTGGTACACCAGACGTGAAAGAAGTAGCTGTAAACGGTTAATAAAAGTAGAGACATTTTCCCCTTCTTTTTGACGAACCATTCGGTAATCAGCAACCATCTGGGCAAGGTCATAGTATGGCTCAAAGTGATCAGACAGTACTTGTATATAGTCCAATGCACTCACTCCTTCATGAGAGTCTCTGTACAAGCGGATCAATTCTGCAGCAGGAGACCGCAAACTTTCACTGATACGCTGCCGCTTGCCTTCTTCAGAGCAAGACCATTCCTTCAGGCATTGGAGAGTATGTTCTTTCCATATCTCAAAGTTTTCCTCCCCTTGTGGTACTGGGACATTACCAGAGAATACTTTTAGTTTCTTGTAGTGAGTGGCCTGCAGGCCCTGAGCTAACATTTCAGTCAGCCTGGCTAAAGTGCTAATAGCACTGTCACTAGAGGAACTGCTAGCGACGGCCATACTGGGGGGTAACTGGCTGAGCGGGGTTCTTCCTTTACCTGAACCAGGGGAGGAACAGGCGGTCGGTAATCCCATGTAGTAGCTAGTGGGAGGTTCCCCTCTGAGCTATATCGCTTCTCCATATCAATGACTATTCCCACTTCTAAATCTCAGCAGTGCCTCCAAATGTAGCCCTATTTGGGGGGGGGGGTATGAGTATTATCCCTCCCGCAACAGACTCTGGCGCTGACCTGTGTGTATAATAGGACCTGAAGCCTTCGCTGAAGGGAAGAGTGGGAACATATATGAAATATATCAGTGCCTCCACCCAGGATAGAGCCTCTGTATTACAGGGAGGATCTCTTCCTGGGACTTACCCATGAAGTACAGTTAGTAGCCTTAACAAGGATCGCTGTACTAATCTCACAGTCTGAAGAATACATACAGATACCACATAAGGTTATAACAGTAGCTTTATAAGAATCAACAGGGTAATAATACATACATAAAATATACTCAGAACACAGCAATACTACAACAACCAGCAAGTCCTCAACCGTCTTAGGTTATATACCCGGGTATATATATAAATATATAGCAAGAGTCCAGTGCACAATACCTCCAGGCAACAGAAGAGATGCAGGGGGCCCCTGTGGACGACTGTGGATCCTCGGATTCTTCCAGGAGATGACAGACAGCCGATCAGGAGATGATGATGATGATGGTGAGATTCTTCACAGGCAGCAAACAGGGCGACGGTGACGGCAGTAGATGCAGGCCTGACTACCCTAACACTGAGTCCTTAACCTGCCAGCTAAACTACTAGTGCCACCGGGCCTCTAACTAGCTAGTTGGCCTTCGGAAGCCTAACCTATCACTGCCCTGAACTATATATATATATGGATCCCTAACTACGGTTACTAGCTAGGTCCTGTGAGTATATAGGGGGTAACACATACCTAACTATATACGGTGAAGTAAAGAGGAACAAGTGGCTCTTAGACTCCCCCAGACATAACATGTCTGTCTCAGCAGCTCTGCTCACATCTCTCCCCCCAGCAGCTCTGCCTCACATGTGTCTGACTCACTGTATTTACAAAACAAAACTTGCACTAAATGCCTGGGGTCTCTGAAGCCAAACTGCAGGGGCAAAGAAGCCAGATACATTATATACTAGTAGAAATGGCAGTTCCCTACACCTACAACTTTCCATTCACTGATCTAAGTGTAATATATAGAGGATCTCTCCTGTGTGGTGTAGTATATAGAGGATCTGTCCTCTCTCCTGTGTGGTGTAGTATATAGAGGATCTGTCCTCTCTCCTGTGCGGTGTAGTAAATAGAGGATCTCTCCTGTGTGGTGTACGTATAAGAGGATCTGTCCTCTCTCCTGTGTGGTGTAGTATATAGAGGATCTGTCCTCTCTCCTGTGCGGTGTAGTAAATAGAGGATCTCTCCTCCTGTGCGGTGTAGTATATAGAGGATCTGTCCTCTCTCCTGTGTGGTGTAGTATATAGAGGATCTGTCCTGTGCGGTGTAGTATATAGAGGATCTGTCCTCTCTCCTGTGTGGTGTAGTATATAGAGGATCTGTCCTCTCTCCTGTGTGGTGTAGTATATAGAGGATCTGTCCTCTCTCCTGTGTGGTGTAGTATATAGAGGATCTGTCCTGTGCGGTGTAGTATATAGAGGATCTGTCCTCTCTCCTGTGTGGTGTAGTATATAGAGGATCTGTCCTCTCTCCTGTGTGGTGTAGTATATAGAGGATCTGTCCTGTGTGGTGTAGTATATAGAGGATCTGTCCTCTCTCCTGTGTGGTGTAGTATATAGAGGATCTGTCCTGTGCGGTGTAGTATATAGAGGATCTGTCCTCTCTCCTGTGTGGTGTAGTATATAGAGGATCTGTCCTGTGTGGTGTAGTATATAGAGGATCTGTCCTCTCTCCTGTGCGGTGTAGTATATAGAGGATCTGTCCTCTCTCCTGTGTGGTGTAGTATATAGAGGATCTGTCCTCTCTCTCCTGTGTGGTGTAGTATATAGAGGATCTGTCCTCTCTCCTCTGTGGTGTAGTATATAGAGGATCTGTCCTCTCTCCTTTGCGGTGTAGTATATAGAGGATCTGTCCTGTCTCCTGTGTGGTGTAGTATATAGAGGATCTGTCCTGTGTGATGTAGTATATAGAGGATCTGTCAGCTCTCCTGTGTGGTGTAGTATATAGAGGATCTCTCCTGTGTGGTGCAGTATATAGAGGATCTGTCCTCTCTCCTGTGTGGTGTAGTATATAGAGGATCTGTCCTCTCTCCTGTGTGGTGTAGTATATAGAGGATCTGTCCTGTCTCCTGTGTGGTGTAGTATATAGAGGATCTGTCCTGTGTGATGTAGTATATAGAGGATCTGTCAGCTCTCCTGTGTGGTGTAGTATATAGAGGATCTCTCCTGTGTGGTGCAGTATATAGAGGATCTGTCCTCTCTCCTGTGTGGTGTAGTATATAGAGGATCTGTCCTCTCTCCTGTGTGGTGTAGTATATAGAGGATCTGTCCTCTCTCCTGTGTGGTGTAGTATATAGAGGATCTCTCCTGTGTGGTGCAGTATATAGAGGATCTGTCCTCTCTCCTGTGTGGTGTAGTATATAGAGGATCTGTCCTCTCTCCTGTGTGGTGTAGTATATAGAGGATCTGTCCTCTCTCCTGTGCGGTGTAGTATATAGAGGATCTGTCCTCTCTCCTGTGTGGTGTAGTATATATGTGAACCGAGAGCAAGGCAGGTGGTTTGGACTCCGCAACCAGAAATGAACGCACACGCGGTAGTTCAAGAAAAAAAAAAATTTTACTATAAGTTAATAAAGGCTAGTTAAAGGTAAAATGACAGGGATAAAGGCAAGCAAAATATACAATATAGCATGAACAATTTCAAGGCAAATTCTGCAATGGTTTCTACTTTTACTCTGTCCACTTCTGCAGTATGGACACTGAATGAACAATATACTCAAAACTATCCCTAACTGACCCTGACTTCACATTTGGGTGCACCCCCTTTTCCCCAGTGGTCCTGGTGGACCGCTTACAGTCTGTAGAAGCGCGCGGTGGGGCCCAAAGTCGGTCCTTTCTCTTATAGTGAAGCGTCCTCTCCTCACGGTTATCAGGATCTTGGGAGAAATGAAGTCCTCTTTAACAGACAGGGAAACCAACTGAATGCAATGTAATCCAACAGCAGATTCCACTCAGCACACTGACAGTCCTGCCGAATCCATACACTGAGCTGGGATGTAAAGCGGGATTTAGCAGTTACTGTCCAGTATGTCAACAGCACTGCGAGTCTCTATCTGTGGTATCCATATACACAGTCACACTGTCAGTCTCACTGATCAGCCACTGAGCACAGTTCCTTTCACGTGGACTCACTAGTCCTGTTGTCTCTTTACACTCTGTTTGTCTCTGGACCAAGATACAGCTTAGCTGTACAGAAAAATATCCACACCAGTTCAATACACTTGCCAAGATGGCTGCTGCTCTCTGTGTCGTCACTTCCTGCTTCTCTGCTCACACTCTGTCTGCAGAACAGGCAAGCTGACATAAAAGGGGGGGGAGTCACTCCAGCATCATGTCACAATTACAATGGCTGCTGTCTTAAAGGAACAGAATCACAGAAATACATTCAACATTAACAGTTTATACAGACAAATGAAGCTTAGGACAACATTGGCTGTCTCTTACATATTCCCCCCCACTTTAAGATTGGCAGTCCCTGCCTATGACTGTATATCCAGAGAGTTGTACTTTTATGCACAGGGTGGTAGTATACCGATGTATGGCAGGCCAAACAAACTCATCCTGCACATACCGAAGAGGGGGAATACCAGCATTTGGCCTAGTGGTCCGTCTGAGGACCGGTGGTATATTATGGGGTGCTGCAGCTATGGGCTGAGAAGGACCAGCGGATTCCGCACCAGAGGGGGCACAGGCCGGAGATACAGTAGTCACAGGTGGAACATCCCCAGGAGCAGGGATCGGCCAACAATCATCCTCCTCGTCGGAGGCCCATTCCGCACCTCCATTCTCTGACTGTGGGAGCTCATTCACATTGGCAGGCCCATCGTGATTTGTCCCTTCAGAATGACACAGGCGCAACATATTTCGGTGAAGTACTCGAACACAATCAGTTCCTTCTTTCTGGACCTGGTACACTGGCCCATTCGCATACTTGCGGCCAACAACACGATACGGCAAAGTCTCCCATCTGCTTTCCAATTTCCCTTGGGGTTTCTTGACACGAACTAGCACCAGGTCGCCTGGTTGCAATGATGCTTCTTGCACTGGGGTCTTATCAGGATGGGGATGTTCTTGCAGGCGCTGCCGCACCAATCGATGGATCGTCTCAAGTCTCTGCCGGTGCTCCCGCACCCAAGAGGTTGGATCCCTCGGAGGGAACCCATCCACATCATTCAACTGTAATTCTCCTATACTTCGCCCAGACCGCCCAAAGAGAAGTGTATAAGGAGAGTACCCCGTTGTAGAATGGACCTGATTGTTATAGGCCCACACCATTTCAGACAAGAACTGAGGCCACTGTAACTTCTTGTCTTCCTCCAGAGTCCGCAGCATCTGTAGCAGAGTTCTGTTGAATCTTTCACAGGCCCCATTTCCCTGAGGGTGGTATGGAGTCGTGTGCGACTTCTTTATCCCGTAGATACGTTGAACTTCTTTCATTACGTGTCCCTCAAAGCAGGCGCCCTGGTCGGAGTGGATGCGTTGGGGGCACCCATATACTCGAATGAAATCTTGGCACAGAGCACGAGCTGCTGACTCAGCTGTCTGGTCCTTGGTGGCGGTTACCACCGCAAATTTGGTGAAGTGATCCACCATTATGAGGCAATACTGGTGTCCGCTATTGGATGGGCCCACCATTAGATAGTCTATCATGACGATTTCTAAAGGTTCCTGGGTCAAGATGGTTTGCAGGGGAGCTCTCTGTTCTATTGCCTTATGGATCTCACAAGTTCGACAGCTGCGGCATACTTCTTCGACCATTTGACGAAGACCAGGGCAGTAAATCAGTCGCTGTAACCAACGAAAGGTCTTCTCATGACCAAAATGTCCATTCTTATTATGAGCCTCAACTGCCAACGAGCGAGCCAGTTCACTAGGCACCACAATTTGGTATCGAATGTCGATCTCAGAAGGTAAATAGACCTTTCGGCATAGCACTCCATTTTTCATCCCCAACTTTTCCCACTGACTCAAAACAGATAATATCTCACGTGTCAGTCGTTCTCTTTCCTCTCTACAGGGCTTCTGGCCTTTCTCAACACACTTGATCATCTGCGCCAGCCCCTCATGGGTCTGTTGTATCTGTGCCCATTCCTGTCGTGAGGGACCAAAGAAAGGAGCCATTTCAGTCCCCTCCATCTCAAACTGATTAGTGGCGGTCAAGGCCTGTGAAAATCTGCTGAAGTCGGGCACCTCCACATGCTCCAACTCATGATCCACGTCTTCTGTGGGGGTCTGGGCAGTTACCCTAGAAAGTCCGTCAGCATTCTGGTTCTCTGTCTTGGACCGATACTTAATGCGGTAATTGAACGTAGACATTCGGGCTATCCACCTCTGCTCTAACGCCCCGAGCTTGGCATTTTCCAGGTGAGCTAGTGGGTTGTTGTCAGTCAGTACTAAAACTTCAGCACCGGTCAAATATTCAGAGAATTTCTCGGTTATGGCCCATACCAGTGCCAACAGCTCCAACTTAAATGAACTATAATTCTCGGGGTTTCTTTCAGAATCTCTCAAAGACCGGCTGCCGTACGCTATGACCCTCTCCTGGCCATCCTGAAGTTGGGAAAGCACTGCTCCAAGACCATACAGGCTTGCATCTGTATATAGCTGGAACGGCAAGTGGTAATCAGCATATGCCAAGATTGGGGCTGTTGTCAGTGCATCCTTCAATGCCTGGAAGGCTTGTTCCTGTTCAGGTCCCCACTTCACGGACCGGTTCTTTGGACCACTGGATGTGCCTCGTAGGAGAGCATTAAGTGGTGCTGCTACCTTGGCGAAATCCTTAATAAACCGTCGATAGTAACCGGCTACTCCAAGGAACGCCCTCACTTCTCGCAGGGTAGTCGGTATCGGCCAATCTTGAACAGCCGCTATCTTGTCTCTTGATGGTCTCACCCCTTCTCCTGATACGCGGTGACCCAAGTAATCAATTTCAGATTGGAACAACCGACATTTACTGGGTTTCAATTTGAGCCCATGTTCCCGCAATCTTCGAAATACTTGCCCCAACTGGTAGAGATGGTCTTCAAAGGTCGCAGAATACACTATAATGTCATCCAAGTAGATGAGAGTGAACTCAAAGTTGAAGTCACCGAGACATTTCTCCATCAACCGCTGAAACGTTCCGGGTGCATTTGTCAACCCGAAGGGCATCCGGTTAAATTCGTATAGTCCCATGGGCAAGATGAATGCCGTCTTCTCCTTGTCTTTTGTGGCCATCGGCACCTGCCAATACCCACTAGCCAGATCTAGTGAGGAGAAGTACCAGGCTCTCCCTAGCGCTGAGAGGGACTCCTCAATCCGTGGCAAGGGGTAGGAATCTCGTACGGTGCAAGCGTTTAACTTCCGATAGTCTACGCAAAATCGGATGGACCCATTTTTTTTTCTTACTAACACCACAGGAGCCGCCCAGGGACTCTGGCTTTCTTGGATGATCCCACCCTGTAGCATCTTAGCTAACAGTTCTTTCACTTCCTGATACAACTGTGGAGGAATTTGTTGGTAGCGCTCTCTAATTGGAGGGGTGTCTCCTGTGGGAATCTCATGGTAGATCCCTGTGGTACATCCAAAATCTTCAGCATACCGTGCAAAGGTGGCTCGGTTCTCCCACAACAGCTCATCTACCTTCTGCACCCATTCCAGAGAACATGAACTTACATCCATCTTCATCTGTTCTCGAATTGCACGGCCATTCCATTCAGAGGTGGGTTCCTCATCTTCTCCCATGGACACAGTTACGGTCCACTCATCCCTTTCAGTCGGCTTCAGCTGTATTGGAGTTACTTTCCTTACTTCCTCCGGAGTCACATAGATGTTAGCCAGCAGCCTCCCTGGGGTCAGGTCCACACTCTGGTCCTGAGTGTTTACACATCGAAGTGGTACTCTTCCATTGCGAACTATTGCCAAGGAACGGGCCACTAGCGGATCAACACCTCCTTCGGCTGCCTGCAGTGGTTCTACCAACACAGCTATGCCCTCTAGTTTCCGACAGGTGCCTACGGGCATGGACACTATTGTCTCCCGACTGGGTGGCAGTGTAACTTTTGTATGCAAAGGAACTGAAATTCGAGCCAGAGGACGCTGTGCATCCGAACTTTTCTGTAAGCCACATGTCCAGATCAGCCGCTGGAAAGCTGTTTGAGTAGGCCGATGGGTGGTGGTTTCTTTCCAATAACCGTGACCTTTCTTTTCAAAGAGGATCTGATCTAATTCTTTTAACACATTCATCCCCAAAATGACAGGGACCTTTACTTCATGTGACTCCTGTACCACCACAATGCCTTTCCTACCTAGATCTTGGCCACATACCCGGACATTCATCCAGGCCACTCCCACGACCGGAACTGGTAACTGATTAGCTGCGACCACTCGTACGAATGTATGGGGATCATATTTCACATGTTGCCGGAAGTACCGTTCATAACAGTCTCTACTCAAGGTCGTTACTTGGGAACCCGTGTCAATCATCCCGGTAACCGGAATACCCTCCATTTCCACCTGTATGACAGGACTTGCAGCGATCAGGTCATCATCAGGGCATTCTCCCCACATAGTCTTCTTGTCAGTCTCCCCTACTACACGCCCTACAGCAGCAGGGGACTTCAGTTTAACGGCGGTCTCTCATAAGTTTGTCGCTGCTCTGGACATCTAGCAGCAACGTGGCCCATCTGTCCACACTTCCAGCAGCGTATCTCCCGTCGTTCTGGCCATCTGTTTGGGCCCCTTCGGTAAGCCCCTTCGATTTCTCCTGAGCACTGCACTAAATGATTTGGACCCCTTCGGTAGGTCCTATCCTCATCCCTCCAGCGGGGTGGTGGGTGATTCTGACTTGCTGGGTGTGGATGGATCACCCTTTCATCTCCAGTCTTCTGGAAGTCTGCAATTTTCATAGACTGCTCATCACAACGAGTGTGCAAGTGTTCCATTTGTTCTTGCAGTTTCTGCATTACTGTGAGAATTTCTTTAACCGTCCCTTTTTCTACTGTCTCTGAGCCAGAACTAGCCCCCTGTGACAAAGTAACTCCAACTGCGGTCTGGGGCCTCGGGACCATACTATTGGCACGGGAGATGGCCTCTACCTGTACATCATGGAATTTAGCATCAGTCTCTCGTCGTATAAAATCCTGCATAGTCACAGTTAAACTGCCGTCACGTATCCCCAGGACAAACTGGTCACGGAGAGTCCGATCAGGGTTACAGAAGGCTGGCGAGCCCCCTCTTTCCTTCCTTTGAATATCTCGGAGCAGTTCTTGTAGGGCATTTGCATATTGGGGAAGGCTTTCATTCTCCTGTTGTACCCTCTGGAAGAACCGAGCCTGCACAGACCCCAGCAATGCAGTTTCTCCATAGATGGTTTCTATAATCTGGACTACTTGCTCAAATGTCTGCCTTTGTTCAAATGGCCTCAGTATCACCGTGGTCTTAGCATCCCCTTGTAATGTCAATATTGCTAGCTCTACTAGTACTTCTGGTGCGGTCTGGTACATTCGCTGTATCATTCGTATCTGTTCCACCCACATACTCACTGACATATTATTGCCATCAAATTTAGCTAACTGACTCATTATAGCCCCTGCTGGCATTCTTCCTCCAGCACCATTCTCTCTAAAGGGGGCGTCACCGTCCTTTCTGGTAAGCGGATCCTGCCGACTACGCCAATTTGTGAACCGAGAGCAAGGCAGGTGGTTTGGACTCCGCAACCAGAAATGAACGCACACGCGGTAGTTCAAGAGAAAAAAAAAAAATTTACTATAAGTTAATAAAGGCTAGTTAAAGGTAAAATGACAGGGATAAAGGCAAGCAAAATATACAATATAGCATGAACAATTTCAAGGCAAATTCTGCAATGGTTTCTACTTTTACTCTGTCCACTTCTGCAGTATGGACACTGAATGAACAATATACTCAAAACTATCCCTAACTGACCCTGACTTCACATTTGGGTGCACCCCCTTTTCCCCAGTGGTCCTGGTGGACCGCTTACAGTCCGTAGAAGCGCGCGGTGGGGCCCAAAGTCGGTCCTTTCTTTAATAGTGAACCGTCCTCTCCTCACGGTTATCAGGATCTTGGGAGAAATGAAGTCCTCTTTAACAGACAGGGAAACCAACTGAAGGCAATGTAATCCAACAGCAGATTCCACTCAGCACACTGACAGTCCTGCCGAATCCATACACTGAGCTGGGATGTAAAGCGGGATTTAGCAGTTACTGTCCAGTACGTCAACAGCACTGCGAGTCTCTATCTGTGGTATCCATATACACAGTCACACTGTCAGTCTCACTGATCAGCCACTGAGCACAGTTCCTTTCACATGGACTCACTAGTCCTGTTGTCTCTTTACACTCTGTTTGTCTCTGGACCAAGATACAGCTTAGCTGTACAGAAAAATATCCACACCAGTTCAATACACTTGCCAAGATGGCTGCTGCTCTCTGTCTCGTCACTTCCTGCTTCTCTGCTCACACTCTGTCTGCAGAACAGGCAGGCTCACATAAAAGGGGGGGGGGTGAGTCACTCCAGCATCATGTCACAATTACAATGGCTGCTGTCTTAAAGGAACAGAATCACAGAAATACATTCAACATTAACAGTTTATACAGACAAATGAAGCTTAGAATAACATTGGCTGTCTCTTACATATAGAGGATCTGTCCTCTCTCCTGTGCGGTGTAGTATATAGAGGCTCTGTCCTCTCTCCTGTGTGGTGTAGTATATAGAGGATCTGTCCTCTCTCCTGTGTGGTGTAGTATATAGAGGATCTGTCCTCTCTCCTGTGTGGTGTAGTATATAGAGGATCTGTCCTCTCTCCTGTGTGGTGTAGTATATAGAGGATCTGTCCTCTCTCCTGTGTGGTGTAGTATATAGAGGATCTGTCCTCGTGTGGTGTAGTATATAGAGGATCTGTCCTCTCTCCTGTGTGGGGTAGTATATAGAGGATCTGTCCTCGTGTGGTGTAGTATATAGAGGATCTGTCCTCTCTCCTGTGTGGTGTAGTATATAGAGGATCTGTCCTCTCTCTTGTGTGGTGTAGTATATAGAGGATCTGTCCTCCCCGTGTGGTGTAGTATATAGAGGATCTGTCCTGTGTGGTGTGGAGCATATAGAGGAACTCTCCTCTCTCCTGTGCGGTGTAGTATATAGAGGATCTGTCCTGTGCGGTGTAGTATATAGAGGATCTGTCAGCTCTCCTGTGCGGTGTAGTATATAGAGGATCTGTCCCCTCTCCTGTGTGGTGTAGTATATAGAGGATCTGTCCTCTCTCTCCTGTGTGGTGTAGTATATAGAGGATCTGTCCTCTGTGGTGTAGTTATAGAGGATCTCTCCTGTGGTGGTATATAGAGGATCTGTCAGCTCTCCTGTGCGGTGTAGTATATAGAGGATCTGTCCTCTCTCCTGTGTGGTGTAGTATATAGACGATCTGTGCTCTCTCCTGTGTGGTGTAGTATATAGAGGATCTGTCCTCTCTCCTGTGTGGTGTAGTATATAGAGGATCTGTCCGCTCTCCTGTGTGGTGTAGTATATAGAGGATCTGTGCTCTCTCCTGTGTGGTGTAGTATATAGAGGATCTGTCCTGTGCGGTGTAGTATATAGAGGATCTGTCCTCTCTCCTGTGCGGTGTAGTATATAGAGGATCTGTCCTGTGCGGTGAGTATATAGGGATCTCTCCTGTGTGGTGTAGTATATAGAGGATCTGTCCTCTCTCTCCTGTGTGCTGTAGTATATAGAGGATCTGTCCTCTCTCCTGTGTGGTGTAGTATATAGAGGATCTGTCCTCTCTCCTGTGTGGTGTAGTATATAGAGGATCTGTCCTCTCTCTCCTGTGTGGTGTAGTATATAGAGGATCTGTCAGCTCTCTCCTGTGTGGTGTAGTGTATAGAGGATCTGTCCTCTCTCCTGTGTGGTGTAGTATATAGAGGATCTGTCCTCTCTCCTGTGTGGTGTAGTATATAGAGGATCTGTCCTCTCTCTCCTGTGTGGTGTAGTATATAGAGGATCTGTCCTCTCTCCTGTGCGGTGTAGTATATAGAGGATCTGTCCTCTCTGCTGTGTGGTGTAGTATACAGAGGATCTGTCAGTTTTCATAGAGAATCTATCAGCAGGGTATGCCGCTGCCTGAATGAAATCTGTTACTATGTTTATAGATATCTTAGAGCTACTTAGTGGTTTGTCACACTTTATCTGGTGCAGTGCCTCAGTCCTTGCAGTTATAAGCAGTGTGCTCCCCCTGCCCTCCTGTTCCTTATTGACTATTTTCTCCCTATTTCTTGCATACATATTAAGTTTTGAATTATTTGCAGGTGTTCAGGAGTAGCCAGCAGTTCAGGATATCAAATAAAATGTTAGCTTTTTGTTTGATTTTTATATAATTTTTCTGATTTGTTTTCTTCTCACTGCAGTAAACTGAAAACATATCATTGTATTTAGAATAATGGATACTGTAGTAATAGTCTTTATAATAACTTACCATTTTCTTCATGTTTGTCGCTGGTGGATTCACATTTTCTCTTATATTATTGTGACTCTCAACAATTTTAATTTTATCTTCCTTTGTCAAGGGAATGATGGCTTTTTTTGGCTTCTTATGGTGATCTGAAGAGTGATGTGAATGGTGCTGTAAATATAAAGAATATTTACTGTTTTCTTCTCATAAATGTTCAAATACTTTCTAGTAGCTCAAGTGTCATAACCCAAATTAAACTAGATCAGTTCAGTATGTATCTAAAGGACTTGTCTAATTTCAACAATCCCTTTGTGTTAGAAGGTTTCCCCAGAAATAAAATAAACATAAAATGTCCTTCTCTATGGTGATCCCCAAATATTGGTCATCAGCATGAAGACCTGACATGAAGTGCTCAACTCACGTGCAGCACCACCACAGGGCAAATTAGGCATTACATGTTGGCTATTGGAGTCAGTTTTTGTTTGTGTTTAGTATAAGTCGTTTATTAAAACCCATAGGAAACCCACATCAAAACACCACCCAATTTCAACAGTTTTTTTTTTTTTTTTTTGCTGCAAAATATCTGCTATGTACATCTTGCTGTAAACTTGCAGCATGTAGCCGTAGTCTACGATCACAAAAGGCATCCTAGTGCAGATAGAGTACTGTATAGGAATAGAATAGACTGCTGCCTTTGCTGTTCTACTGACTCATTACTATCAGCCAGTGACATCACTTAAGTCTTCTGGGCCCCGGTACAAACTTTTGTCCGGGGCCCCTCCCTAGAGTGAATTCTTGATAGTGATGGTTACGAGTGCTGCAGCGATATCTCAGATACTTGAAAGGGATACAGCTGTAGTACCCACAACTGCAGTTATCGAGAATACAGTGAGTGAGCAGCGCAGCACCGGCATGTAAACAATACTGGCACGGTATAATATGCTCCACAGCAGCCCCCACACAGCATTATGCGCTCCACAGCGGCCCCCACACAGCATTATGTGCTCCACAACAGTCCCCACACAGCATTATGTGCTCCACAGCGGCCCCCACACAGCATTATGTGCTCCACAACAGTCCCCACACAGCATTATGTGCTCCACAGCGGCCCCCACACAGCATTATGTGCTCCACAGCGGCCCCCACACAGCATTATGTGCTCCACAGCGGCCCCCACACAGCATTATGTGCTCCACAGAGGCCCACACACAGTATAATGTACTCCACAGTGGCCCCCACACAGTATTATGTACTCCACAGTGGCACCCACAGAGTATTATGAGCTCCCAAGAGCCCACCCGTCCTAGAGCCGGTGCTATTATTATACTTTGGGGTCACAGGAAAAGTGATTAAAAATAACAAAATGACAAACACTGATACTCACCTTACCTCACCTCCTTCTCCTTCAGACTGACATCTTCCTCCATCCTCTTCTTTCTGGCGACTGAGGTCCTGCGCTCCAGACATCACTGCTGGGGCCTGTGATTGGGCCTCAGCGGTCACGTGGGGCGCGATGATGTCATTACAACGGCCAGAAGAGCCCCGGAGTGGATGGTGAGCCCAGGACAGAAGAGTATAAATCATTTTTTTTATTTTTAGTCACCTACCCTGGGTTGGCATCAACTGGAAAGGGGCCCGGCCGTTAACATGTATAGTGGTCGGGGAAAGCCTGGTTCCCCGACCACTATCATGTTGGTCCAGGGCCCTAGCCATTTCCAGCTGAGCGCGGACCATGTATCCCTCCAGGCCCGGTCATGGTCGCATCCCCTACAAACACGATCGTTCCGCTACTGAATTTCAACATACCTACAGTAGACCTTTGCCCTCAAGACCAATAAGCCACCACTATAGATTTCTGGCAATGGCTTATTCTCCTTTTCCCATTGAAAGTACATTCACATGCAGCTGAACTGAGCATACATATATACAATACATATATACAATATGTGGACCAACAAGATTGTGGCAGTAATTGGAAAGTGATAGCTTGTTTTGCAATGCCATTCTCGTTTTGATGGTGGTGACTGGTTGTAATATGATGGGAGATCAAAATCTCAATACAAGTACATAAATTTAAATAATTCCCAAATGATCAATTAGTGATGGGCTCTACTGTATTATATGAAAAAAAACATATTTTTAATGATACAGAAGTAACAAGTTTTATGATATAAGTGCTGTTTTTTTTGTTTTTTTTTTACTATTGTGTAGGGGTTGTTTAGTGTACTTTCTTAATCTATTTTACTCCCTTGAAATAGAAAGTAGGCTCTTTATTTCTCCCTAGCTTTCCTCTAACTAAGCATTATCAGGTAGAATCCGTACAGATTGTATATCGCTAGAAAGTAACCTAAAGATGGTATACAGCCCCTGACCCCTACAAATGCAGGCAGCCACCAGGATTTACATTAATTTTAAATATATTTAACAAATTGATACTTGAAACCGCGACGTTCTACAGTCACTGCAAAGAGGACGGAATTCTATCGTATCCCATTCACACATTGTAGAAAAATACGCGCAGAGGTTGTCGCGGTTTTGGAAATCGCAGCATGTCAATTATACCTACGGAAATGCCAGCGCTTTCCCTATAAGTATAATAGGGACAGTAAGTCCGCAGAGGAAACCTCTATGAACTTTCTGTGAAAAGTGCTGCAGGAAAAACCGCAATGCGTTTCCTCCCGCAGCGCAGTTTTCCTGCAGCACTTTCTTGCTGTGACCCGCTATGTGGGGCCTTAAACTAAATTTCAAATGTCAAATTTATTTGAAAAAAATTGCCACTTGGACTTGGCGAGTGCTGTGTGGAACCTAACAGTATCAGAAGTAAAATTTCAATAAAAAATTACAGCCTTTTAGAGCGCTTTCAGATTTTTAATGGTTTTAAAAATAGTTAAAAAGTACCCTTTTTTTAGAGGGGGTCGGTGCCTGTGGTTGCTTATACGCACAGTGCAATTGGAAAACGTAATGACTTTGCTTAAAACATTTTCCCTTTCTAGAGAGCATTTACAAAATGCAGAAGCAATAGCCTTTATAAAAAAAAAAAAAAAAACAAGTTTTCATTCCAATACAAACAATCCAGGGCAGACAAGGTCACAGGAGATATCTGGCTGTCTAGTTATATACAGGAGCTTCTCAATAAATTAGAATATCTTTGAAACGTTCATTCATTTCAGTGATTCAGTAATACAATCCATAATCCGCGTCTTCCATGATTGTGTGTCCTACTGAACCAGACTGAGGGACCATTTAAAGGCTTAGGAAACCTTGACAGGTGACACTGAATTTATAATACTGAACTTTTTTTCAATATTCTAATTTTCTTAGATTTTGGTTTTCATTACCTGTAATCCATAATCAACATTTACAGAAATAAAACACTTGAAATAGAACAGTCTGTGTGTAAAGAATCTAGAAAATATAGGAGGTCACTTTATTAATTCAATTACTGAAATAAATAAACGTTTCAAAGATATTCTAATTTATTCAGATGCCCATGTAGCATAGTGGCAGTAATGGATGGTGCTGTTGGTGTTAGCAGTGGCAGTGGGGAGGAGGTGGATAAGTGCCAACTGGTGTCTGTCAGAAGACTCCAAACTAGGTCTGCACAAATGTGGAGGTGACATCAATACCTGTCCTTGTTTTGGTGGTGCACTGTTGTTGCTGCCTTTCAAAACATTGGCCCAGGGCCAATTCAGCATTATCCCATTCTTTACCACTCAGATACATTACTAGCATAGTGGGCTTGTAGCAAAAACTCAATGGAAAATATAAAGAGGTACACCATACTACATAGTATTATGTAGTGTATATAGCTTCACTGTCACTGCTTTTGGTCACTGTTTTCAAACAAATTTACTTTACAACTTGTAGTAAAAAAAGCTAAGCAAGTTGTAAAACTTGGGTTTTGGCATGTAAAAAGTAAGTACATTATGTGAGCTACATACAAACGGTTTTCACTTGTACAGATGGAATTTGACTCTGAGAATTGTGATTGATGCAACTGCTAAAGATGGAGAGTGCAGTTAGTACAGTAGTACTAGAGATGGGCGAACCTTAGAGATTCATTTCGACAAATGTTTTTGAGGTCTGGTTTGCTTTGAACCAAACTTGTATGGCACAAACTAGGAGTGCTATTACATACTCTGGGATCTCTCCAGACCTCAGAGTATAGACCAGGGGAGGTTCAAAAATAGTTATATTCGCCTTGCCTCCCTCTCCTGGGCGTCCTTGCAGTTTCTGGTGTTGCCCCAGTATCCTCTTAAGGCCACTTTCAGCCTCTGGTTAACAAAACGCACCTTGGGTTATCGCTGAGGCCGGAGAGTATAAAAGTGTTTTGTGGGTAATGAACCCCAAAAGTTTGGGTTTGAGTCAAGCCTGAAACTTTTTGAAAATTTGGATTGAATCTGGTTTGATCCAAACTCGTTTGCACACCTTTAAGTATCACACAAACCACTGGGTCAGACTGTGCTGCAATATACTGCTGGCTGGTCTGAAAGTGTGTTAGACAGGCGCCTCTTACTCAGTCTTCTATCCTATCTCTCTTGATTAATTAATTAATTAATTACATCTAAGTCTTCCCCTGCTACCTCTTGCGTCACCCCCTCTACCTCATAGATTGTAAGCTCTTGCGAGCAGGGCCCTCAGTCCCAGTGTGTGAATTGACTATTTCTTTGTAATGTATCTTTTTTGTCTGTACTTGAACCCTACTATTTGTAAAGTGCTGCGGAATATGTTGGCGCTATATAAATAAAATGTATTACTATATTATTCTTCTCCATCCTTTTTTAACACAGACACTATGCTTTCCCATCAGTCAGACTGTTTGAGAGCCTATCTCTCTAAGCTCTCCCCACAAAATAGACATCCTCTCTATTTGCCTAGGGTTTTTATACTGTCTATATCATCAGTGATCTTAGACATATAATCCCTAATGTCATGAGGGCTCTTTGCAAGACATTGTTAGTGAGCACGCCTGATCCCCAAAGTCATGTGATCCTTTTCTGGTTTCTCCATCCTTTCGCATGGCAGACCATTCATGGAAAACAAAGCTCAGAAAGACTCTGGCTTGTTCATGTCTAATTATTATTTGTTGTGCTATTATTAATATTTTAGATGTAAATGGGTGTGGAATAGGATAATATTGGTGGAAATACTAGTATTAATAATGTTAAATACGCATGCTATTACAGTAATTGACAGAAGGTAATGGTCTGTTCCTACTAACCAACAATAGTTTGGTGCCCTTAATAACTGTGACGTCTTTAGTATTAATAGTTGCATGAGAGTGGCTGCACCAAAACAATACACAGCGGACACACTCTGCTGAAGCATGAAATTAAACTCTTCTTACCCATTGTTTAGCCCAGGTCCTGTATGTCACAGTTACCGAAACACTACTCTGTCGCAAGACTTTAACAATCACTAATTTCTTCCCATATACAAAGCATCTATCTATTACATCTTTTCTAATTTCTATGTAGTGTTTTGTTTTTATTTCAAGTTACAATATTAATTGGTTCCGGGATGACCATTGTAAGTTAAAGCCATTGTATCTTGAGACCTTAACTCTATGGAAAACTAAAAAGTAAAAAGTGAGACAGAATCAACCAAAGGAAGGTCTTCTCAAAGTCGCAGGGCAGAAATGCAATCTCCCAACCTTGGTATACTCAACAAGTACAACAAATATGAAATGGAGCAATTGGTGCACTTGAAAAAGGTCCCTGTGTGTGCCCATAAGTGATATATGGTCTGGACCCCAATAAATTGCTCCATCGTTTGAAGATGCTGACGGAGGATTTTTTTTTCTATGGAAAACTAGTCAGTGGTTCTGAAGACCCGAAATATGAAAAATGAAGATTAAAGAAAAATCATAAGACAACTAATACAGATATAGCAAATCATTACACATAGAAGTCAAAAAGGGATGTTGGAAGCTGAAAATCACTTTCTAGGATGGTAATAGGAACTTTTTCATGGTCCTGAAAAGTACAGATGCATCTCAATAAATTAGAATATCTTTGAAACGTTTATTTCTTTCAGTAATTCAATTAAAAAAGTGCCTTCCTATATTTTCTACATTCTTTACACAGAGTGTTTTATTTCTGTAAATGTTGATTATGGATTACAGGTAATGAAAACCCAAATTTAAGAAAATTTGAATATTGTAAAAAAGTTCAGTATTGTAAATTCAGTGTCACTTGCCAAGGATTCTTAAGCCTTTAAATGGTCCCTCAGTCTGGTTCAGTAGGACACACAATCATGGAAGACGCTGATTATGAATCACTGAAATGAATGAACGGTTCAAAGATATTCTAATTTATTGAGATGCACTTGTATATACAGTGTACCCGAAAAATAACATGGAGTTGCTCTCATCTGATGTCCAAAGGAGCACCTCATCCTGTCTGGTAAAGAGAAGTGCAGAACATGCAGTACTTCACTATACTGTAGAGAGGCGCTACTAGTCAGCCAATCAGCCAATCATTGAATGTTGAGTTTTCAAGCTACAATGAGCTACAATGCTCCAGAAAAGATGACTGAATGTTGGAAATATTGTATCCTGAGGGCATTGTAACTTGAAAAGCCTCCAGAGGAAGCTACGGGGCAAAAATCATGTTTGGGCTGAAGTTTGGAGGTCCTGGCTATCCCATTATTACTTCTACTACCTCCTGGGCTCTTTATTCGTATCAATGTGTAGTATTATTGCTGCACACTTTGTGTTCTTTGTACTTTAGATACCAGTTTTAGTGGGACATATTGAATTTGGTTGCTTGTGTTAATTGTGATGATGATATTATTATTATTATTATTATTATTATTATTATTATTATTATTATTATTATTATTATTATATTTATTGGGCAGCACGGTGGCTCAGTGGTTAGCACTGCAGCCTTGCAGTGCTGGAGTCCTGGGTTTGAATCCTGCCAAGGACAACATCTGCAAGGAGTTTGTATGTTCTCCCCGTGTTTGTGTGGGTTTCCTCCGGGTACTCCGGTTTCCTCCCACACTCCAAAGACATACTGATAGGGAATGTAGATTGTGAGCCCTATATGGGACAGTGACTGTCAATATCTGTAAAGTGCTGTGGAATACGATGGCGCTATATAAGTAAGCATAATAAATAAATAAAATAAGTATTGGATGGAGTGACATTAGGTTGTATACCCATTCATCTCTGTTGCCCCATACACATACCCCTGTATTATCATGTATGCGGTAGTGAGCCTAGGGCAAAACTCAGGACAGGTCCTATAGTTGTCCATTTTGTGCTCCCATGCTCACTACATAGTAACATAATAAATGAGGTTGGATGAAGACACAGATCTACCAAGTCCAACCTATAACCCTACATTGCTGATCCAGAAGAAGGCAAAAATACTCCATGATGCTCATGCCAATTGCCCCATGTCAGGGGAAAAAAATTCCTTCCTGACTCCAAATCCAGCAATGAGTATAAAACCCTGGATAAAATTGCCTCTACCAAAAATCTAAAACCTGTAACCTGTAATATTTTTACATACAAGAAAGGCATCCAGGCCCTTTTTGAGCTTGTACAATCGCAACACCCTGTGGCTTTTTGAACGCAGGAATAGTGAGACAGCTGCTACTAGCACCTAGACATGTCAGACAGAAGGCAGAGACTGTTTATTACAATCCTCGCCTTCCTGATTCCTGTACACAGCGTTCAATGAACACTGTGTATACAGCTATGGAAGCTGCCATCGTGCCCTTCCTCCCACCCCAGTGGTCATGTGATTTACAGGGGCCAGAAAGTGCAGAAACTTCTACTTCTTAGACATCCCAGAAGAGCTCTTCAGTGTATACTAGAAGGCTGCATTACTCCTGTAACTAGGTTAATGTATCAGCCCCAGTTACAGGGAAAATCAGCAAAAAAATAAAATAAAGTAATGCCAAAATACCCCAAAGGGGGTATGAATGAATGAATAAGATAAAAAAAAAAATTAAAATTAAAAAGTACCTCTATTGCGCCCACATCAGTGGTTCTACCCCTGCCCGTGGCAACACAAAACTATGTATCACCTACATACAAATCTCTATAAGGGAGAGGGGAAACTATTATTTTTAACCCCTTAATGACCGGGCCATTTTTTGTTTTTGCATTTTCATTTTTCCCTCCCCACATTCCAAGAGCCATAACTTTTTCATTTTTCAATTCACAGAGTCACATGATGGCTTATTGTTTGCGAAACAAATTGTACTTTGTAATGTCACTATTCAATATGCTGTGCAATGTACTGGGAAGCTGGAAAAAAATTCAGAATGAGTTGCAATTGGAGAAAAACTGCATTTGCGCCAAATTCATATGGGTTTAATTTTTACAGCATTCACTGTGTGGTAAAAATGACATGTTACCTGTATTCTGCGGGTCAGTACGAACACGGCGATACCAAATTTATATAGTATTTGTAATGTGTTAGAGTAATCTTATAGCTAATCTCATTTATATATATTCTCCATTATAATCTCATATAACCAAATATATATACTCATGTATTGTGAACCAATGTTTCAAAAAGACTTTGTATTTTGTATCACATGACATTTCTTTGTTTTTACCATATTTGGACATATTCTCATTTTTATACCGTAAACAACTTGTACTGCCAAATTTAGTGTAGACAGTCTGACCAGATATGTCGCATGATATGGATGAAGGATGCGAGGGAGTCAAGATTACTTCATCCATCATTGTTATGTAACATTACAACCATTGTGTGACATTGGTTAAATATAATTTGAGATGAATTCCCAGAAATTCTAAAAAGTCCCATATTTTTATGCCAATAAACCATCCCTAATTTACGTAATATGATTGATTGTTACTTTTTCTCAATACTCTATAAAATAAACGACCAGTGCACCTCCCACAGGAGATCTCTGGCAGTTACTGACAAGCCTGTGTCGTCTCTGTCTTTTTGCCGGTACCGGGGTTTTACCTGACTTACAGTATTTGCCTAATCTACCTGGGGTTATTTTTAACTCTGACAAATGTTTTGATACCTTTTAAAAAATTAAAAACTTTGCTAAATATAAAAAAAAATTTGTGCCGCCATATTGTGTCACCTGTAACTTTTTCATATTTACATGTATGGAGCTGGGTAAGGCGTCTTTTTATGCGGGACAACATGACGTTTTTATTGATACCATTTGGGGATAGATCTGATGGTTTGATCACTTTTTATTCAATTTTTTATAGGAGGCAAAGTGTTGAAAAAAACGCTATTTGGCCATTTAGATTTTTTTTCCCCGCTACGCCGTTCACCGTATGGGATAAATATTTTAATATTTTAATAGTTCGGGCATTTTGGAGCACAGGAGACCTAAAGTCTTTATACTTACTTTTGTTTATTTACTTTTATATCTGATCTAGGGAAAGGGGGGTGATTTGAACTTTTGTGTCTTTTTTTTTATTTTTTTCATACTTTTAAAAACTTTTTTTTTTTCAACTTTTACTTGTATGATCAGACTCCCTAGCGACCTTGAAACCTAGGGAGTCTGATCGATCATACTATTCACTGCCATACTACTGTATGGCAGTGAATAGCAAAATGCCTTCACTGCTATTAGACGATACCTCTGGCATCGTGTAATAGGTCTAATGTAATGACAGGCCTGGGAGCCTTCAATAGGCTCCCGACTGTCATGGCAACTAATCGCCGCCCTCCGATGACGTTCTGGGGGGCGGCGATCAAGGAAAATGGCGGCGCCCATGGCGGCTACACAATTTAGACGCCGCGGTCCCGTTTGACCGTGGCATCTAAAGGGTTAACAGCCGCGATCGGTGCAGGCACCGATCGCTGCTGTTAGTGGCGGGTCCTGGCTGTATTATATAGCTGGCACCCGCGGTGTATGGAGAGCGCTCAGCTCCTGAGCGCGCTCCATACATCGTCATGCGACTCAGGACGCACTATTACGCCCTGGGTCGTTAAGGGGTTAAAAATGTAGAAGCCCTTTGTGTTAATAAAAAAAAAAACTGAAGAAAATGCTAACAGATACTTCCTTCCCTTTTTTTCTATATTTATTCAGATATTATGAAAAGAAAAAAAATAACATGCAGAGATAAAAATAACATAAAAATAAAGTCCTATGTATCACAAATACAAAATCTGAAAATAATAAAAGAAAATAACAAATGCAAAAAGTCAGTTTAAGGCTGAAGCCCCACATGGCGCAAATGCCACTGTTTGGCCATGGCGTTTTACAGTCCCATCCACACTTTGCAGAAAAATGCCCACAACGGAAAACTGCAATTTCCAAAACTGTTGCGTTTTTAGAAATCGCATGATACGAAAACACTGGCGGTTTCCCCATAGGTATAATTGAAGCAGGAAGGAAAACTCTGCAGACTTTCTGTGAAAAGTGCTGCGGAAAAAAACGCAATGCATTTTCACCAAGTTTTTTCGCTGCGGCTCGCTACTTGGGGCCTTAGCCTAAAAAACACAGGTGACAGGCATATAATAAATATAGTCTGAATACTGCATTCAAGCTACATCTAGGGCTGGTCCTTAGCAAGGTGTCATGAACTCTTATTTTGCCTGCTTCCGACCCCCTAAAAGATCTTCCTATGGAGATTGAAACTAGAGTGAATGGAGCTCAGCTTCATAGGAGATTTTTTTTTCCTTTCCATAGGAATATTTTTGTCATATATTTAGAGTATTTGATCCTAAAATTCTATATAAAACATACATAATGATCAATAACATTAAAATTCTATCCCTGTATGTTACAGGTTAGTTCCTGATATCTACTACTTACGTGTGCCTCCGACTGAAGCATTGCACACAGGCAAATCACCATACTGATCGTATGGACCGAGAACATGTTGCAGGTTTTGTCCTCTCTTGCTATCAGGATAGATGTAGATTCACCAAAAAAGAGATCAGAAAGAATGAAGAGAACTGGTTCCAATAAGAAGTAAAACCTGAAGGGAAAGAGACGAGGCGTGAGACTATTGGCTGCTGATACAGATTCCAGAAAATTGGCCGTCTAACAAGTGCATTTGTTTGAGATGTCACTTTGATCTATGCAGGTTTAAAGGGCTGAAACATAAGATAAAGCAAATTTTACCTTCAGTTCCATCCAATTATTGTTACAGCCAAGCTGCTGGAGGTAAATCACAAGTTCAGATTCTTCTTCAGATACTGTACAATAATAAGACAAGACAGTAGTCAACAGCGTAGAGTAGAGGAACAACATGCTCCTGTATGAAGAAAGCATGGGTATGGAACTAGTACATTAAAGGGATTTCCAGGATAGTTTTTTTTTTTTTTTTAATATTTGGCCGGGGAAGGGGAAAAAAATGAAAAAAAGACTATACTTACCTGTTCCCAGTGCTCTAGTGTCTCCCAGCCAATGAGTGGCCCAAGGAAAGGGACATGGGATGTCACAGTGCGGTGTGGGCTTCCGCAGCAAGAAAACAAGGGTGCAGCAGGTATGGACCACACTGGGAGACATAGGAGCATCGGGGACAGGTGAGTATACATATATATTTTTTTCTTTCACCATCCCGAGCCGAATATATAAAAAAATTATCCTGGACTTCAAGTTTCTGTTATCATCATTATGGCTTTCAAGTCCCTTCTGAGATTTCTTGGCTTTGCAAATTGCTACTGTCCATTCAATCAGAATTTCTCTCCTAAAGTCCCAGCAAAAAAAGCGTTGCATGAAAAACAAGGCGGCAACACATCACTGTTTTTCCTGCAGCGCTTTTCACAGAAAGTCCATAGAGGTTTCCTCTGTGAACTTGCTGCTTCAATTATACCTATAGGGAAACTGCTGGTGTTTCTGTAGGTATAATTGACGTGCTGCGATTTCCAAAGCCGCAACGGTTTAGGAAATCACAGCATGTCCGCTGTGTGTATTTTTACGTAGTGTGTGGATGGGATTTGCTAGACTTCCATCCACTATGCAGGGACTGTAAAACACCACGTTTTTTTTTTTCCACTGTGACCAAACCATGGCATTTACGCCCCGTGGGGCCCCGGTTATAATCTTGTATCTTGTTTGCTCTAACAGCATAATATCTGAAAGTGAAGAACTTAGTCTTCACCTGTCTCAAGTCTTGCCTCTCATCTACTTCCTCACTCACATTCCAGCAGGCCTTTTTACTTAGAGGTTGATGCCTATGAAATTGGAGTTTATGTGGTTGTCTTTGAGGTGGAAATTATGAAATTATGAGGATGTGCAGGAACTTTATGGCCATAATGAGCCATAAAAAGTATAGAAGAGGACGACATTGCCACAATCACTGGTGGTGGCAGCGGCAGACGCTTTCCCAGCACTACTGGTGTTGGCAGCAACAACTATAGGCAGTCAACTCCCATGTGGGACTGTTTTTGGACATTGCCAAACAATAAAACCATAACAATGTGCAAGATCTGCAAGTGGAAAATTAGCCATGGAACAAATGTAGGTCTTACTGTCCATTGTTCTGGTCCTCGGATGCAACATAGTGTCAAGCACATAAAGAGTTCCAACTTGTAGGACTGAGACTATGTGGTTTATTATAGAGTATAGGGTGACGCATTTTGTGTAAAGTTACACTTTTCATTTTCTTAGGTTCGTGTATAAACACAGCAAACAAACAACTTAAGAACAGAAAATAGTGGAAAACAAAGTTCACAAGTCACGAGTATCACTGCCCGTGTTTTGTTTTTTTTGTTTTTTTAATTTCCTGAACAAATAAAAGACTCAATATATAACAGATACATTATAAATAATTAATGCATATTCAATAAATATTATACAAATATTACAAAAACATAATATAATGCAATAATAAATAATAAAACCAGGAAAAGATTTGCAACTAATAAAACATATTAAAACTAAATAAATTCATCAAAATGTAAGAATAATAATAAAAATATTAAAACCATTATACTAAGAAAAAGTTTTATATTGAGAGGACAAAAAAAAAAAAATAAGGCAGGGTTCGCACTACCGTTGGATTCCATTATGAAGGTGTCCATTAACAAAAAAAACGGACACCTATCATAACAGACATTAACGGACATAACTGATGTTAATGTGTCTGTTTTTTTAACTGATCCAATTAATGGACACATTAGCATCCGTTAGTGTCCGTTTTTTAACACTTTCCATTTTGTTTTGGTTTTTTTTGTTTCCACTTTCTAAGCATGCGCAGAAAAAAAACGGACATAAAATAACGGACAGTAACTGATGGCTAGAAGTCCGTAACCCATAGACTTCAATGTTAAAAAAATAATGGACACTTGCCGTCCGTCAAGAATCCGTTTTTCCAATTGGAAAAAAAAAGTACTGCATGTAGGATTTTTTGTCCACGGAAAAAAAACGGACTTCTGACAGATTGGGTGTAAACAGACACTAACGGACACAATATAAAAACCCATTGAAATGAATGGAAATTTTAACAGATTTCTGACGGTTCAGCTAGTGTCCGATGCTAAAACGGACAATAGCAACGGACACTACTGATGGTCACCAATGGTAGTGTGAACGCCCCCTAATAGGGAATTGATGTTACTTTGTGTCTATCTCTTGCAAATAGTTCAGTGCATGACCAATAGAAGGCACCAGAGGTCACTTGTTTCTGCATTTGCTGGTGGGCACTCCCCATCCATTTTTCAAGTCATCATGGCACTACGGCCTAGATCAGTAAGGTAAGTACTTTTACTCATTTTAGGAGCCTCAAAAAATAAGTATTAGCCACTTAGGAATACAGACAGGTTATTACTATGAGGTCTCAAATTCAATATTATTAGTATCGCGATAACAATCACCAATAGTGTACCCCTAAATAACAAAATATAAGGTGGAACCCCTTCCCTTTTCTGAGACCTGCACAATGAGGCAGTCTCTGTATAGAGTAAGTATATTGGCAAACTATAGGGGCACCTTTATCAAGAGCAAAATAGGTAAGGGCTACTTGTGGCTTATGTATTAGGGATATGTTCACCCATGCACTATAGGGTAGCCTATGCAGGAGCAGCCCTGACGATACAGTAGATGGATTAAGTCCCTGTAGGGGCACCCCATAAGACACCAGCAAAACTTCAAAAAACTGCTTTTTTAATATACAGTGGAGGTCTGGTAAGGGGCAGCTTAACGAAAGTGGTACGAGGCCCGCTGGAGATGACCGGGGCCCCGCGGCTGACTGCTATACATATTGTTGATGGAAAAGGGCATTATGTTGGCCCCTTTCCAATAGTGCTATTATTATACAGACTCCATTGGCTCTCAGCATCTTTTTCGGGACTCTTCCAGCCTGTGATTGAGGTTGTCAGCATGTCCAACGTGACTGCTGAGGCCCAATCACAGGCCCTAGCAGTGACTTCAGGGCGGCGTGACCTCTGTCGCACACAGAAGAAGACCGAAGAGTATTCAGAAGACAGCTTGATGGAGCAAGGATGCCAGGAGAGGTGAGGTGAGGTAAGTATAAGTGTTTGTTATTTTCCATCACCTCCCCTGAGGTCTGAGGAGACCCCAGTGTATAATAATAATAGCACTAAAACTAATCGGAGTGTTGAGCCTCATATAAAGCTGGCAGCTCTGTGTAACAGAAATGTCGGCTTTACACGGAGTAAGAGGCTGTAGTACTGTGTAAGTTACAGTTTGTGCAAAATTACACAGGACTGCTTTACATGGAGGAGATACTTGTGCTGGCCCTGCCTACTTGTATTGACTCCACCTACTTGCACTGAGCCCGCCTTTAAAATGCAGCAACTTTCAGGTCCCAATCTGCTTGTGGACCCACCACAAGATGTTGAATAGAGATGAACGAACTGGTTCAGCGTCCTGTTCTGTCCTCTGACTAATGTCACTTGCCACAGGGTTCCTGCTGAGGCAGAGGCGTAGCTAGCGGGGGGGGGGGGGCAGAGGGGGGCGGATGCCCCGAGCCCACTGACTTTTTGGGGGCCCACCCTGGGGCCGCTATTAATACATCCTTTATTTCTAACTAGATCGGTGTCTGCAGACACCAATCTAGTTAAAACGCTTCCTGCAACTTAACAGTATTGTAAACCGCAAGTCAATACAGGCCTGCAGTTCACAAGACGCTGAGACCACAGACGGATGTTCTGCTTCTCAGCACGGGTGGCGCGATGACGTGACAACATCGCGCCGCCTGCGCTCAGACACAGACGTCCTGTGCGTGGACAGGGAGGAAGCGGCGGTTCCATTCATCAGGATCACAGGTAGGTGAGTATGACTTTTTTTTTCTTTTTTTTGTGGGTATATTAATAGCATAGCTCCCAGTGGGGGAGTCCCGATTTTACACAGCTGTCCCGCGGTCCCGCATAGCTTACAGTTTGTCCCGCTATGCCCCTGAAGTGTTTTGCTATTAACAATCTTTATTAGGGTAGTGTAAAGGGTAGATGCTAAACCCTAGTGGATAAAGGACCTTTGATGACGTCATGACCATGTGATCAGACTCTTGTGTGGGCGGAGCTTTTCTGGATACCGCGGGACAGACTGTGATGTTACACAGAAAGCTGCTGGGAACAGAGAGTAATCGAAGACACAGAGACACAGCATGTGTGAGCAAGAGAGGGTAACTGGGGGCAGATGTAGGGGCCAGTTAAAGTCAAGGCAGATGAAGGGGGCAATTAAACTGCTGGCAGATAAAGGGGGACATTAAGCTGGTGGTAGATGGAGGGGGCAATTAAACTGGGGGCAGATGAAGGGGGAAATTAAATTGGTGGCAGGTAAAGGAGGACATTAAACTGGGGGCTGATGAAGGGGGCATTAAGCTGGTGACAGATGAAGGGGGACATTAAGATGGTGGCAGATAAAGGGGACAATAATCTGGGGGAGCAGATGGAGGAGGACATTAAACTGGGGGCAACTGGAGGACATTAAACCATGGGGGGTAGCTGGAGGGGGACATGTCTGCCTCTAGTTGCCCCCAGTTTAATGTTCCCCTCCAACTACCCCCAATGTTTAATGTCACCCTCCAACTGTCCCATAGTTGCCCATTGGGGCAAATGGAGGAGAATATTATAATGTGGGGGCATATAATGTTAGGGTTACTGTAGGAGCATTATACTGTGTGGGGGCACATGGAAAAATGATGAGAATGGGCGGATTCAACATAGAAGTGGGTGGAGCTAAATTTGCCGTGGTGCGCATAGCACGCCGTATATTTTGTCCCTCTTTCTGTCCTTTGAAAGTTGGAAGGTATGTAATAGTATATGGGGTGGTTAGGAGGGGGAAATATAACTATACAGGGAGGATTCATTAGGGGGCATTATCATTATGACGATAGGGAGGGTCATTTATATAAGGGTTATTGGGGGGCATTATGAATCCAAGGGGGGAGGTTATTTATATAAGGGGCCATTTGGGGACATCATTTATATTAGGAGGCATTATGAACATAAGGGGGGTGGTCATTGATATAAGGGGTCATTAGAGGTGCAGTATTTATGTCAGGGGGAATCACGGGCATAATATGAGGGGGCAATTAATTTAATTAAAGTTGCACTTGGGCTTTATTAAGACTAAGGCCCCACGTAGCGGGCTGCAGCAAAAAAAAAAAAAGCGCTGCAGGAAAAACGCGGCGGAACATTGTGGTTTTTCCCGCAGCGCTTTTCACAGAAGGTCCACAGAGGATTCCCCTCGTGGACTTTCTGTTTTCAATAAACCTATATGGAAACCGCCAGTGTTTACGTAGATATAATTGACATGCTGCAATTTCCAAAATCGCAACGGTTTTGGAAATTGCAGTGCGTCTGCTGCACATATTTTTCCGCAATGTGTGGATGGGATTTGCTAAAATGCCACGGTTTTTTTCTGTGGGTTTTCGCCACATGGGGCCCCATCCCATCCCCACTTTGCAGTAAAATATGCACAGCGGATACGCTGTGATTTCCAAAACAGTCGCAGTTTTGGAAATCACAGCATGTCAGTTATACCTACGGAAACACCAGCGGTTTCCCTATAGATATAATTGAAGCAGAAATTCCGCAGAGGAAACCTCTGCAAACATTCTGTGCAAAGTGCTGCAGGAAAAACCGTGATCAATAAGAGGAGCTAAAGATGTCTGTGGTGCAAACTTTACAGAGACTGGAAGAAGTGGTCATGGCTGTCCAGATGAAAGAGATGGAGAATGTGAATGAGTAGTCAGAGACGTCACCTGTAAGTCACTAAATGTTACTGCCCTGTATTCACCTAAATTCCTAAATTGTCTGCAGAGCCCTATGTAGAGCCGCTATATACCACTATACGCTCACCGTATACTGATAGTATCGGTATACAAACATGTCCAAGTTGGGGGCCCACTTGGACATGTTCGCCCCCCTGTGCTGAACCCCTAGCTACGCCTCTGTGCTGAGGTCTATGATCGGGCCTCAGCCAGGCAGGGGCATAACTAGCAAAAACTGAGTCCCATAGCAAACTTTTGACTTGGGCACCCCCCCATGGCATAGTGGCCCCAATTTACACAAACTATAAAGTCCCAAAGTGGCCTCCACACAGTTTAATGTCCCATAGCGGCCCCTCCATACAGTATAATGTCATATAGTGGCCCCTTCACACAGTATAATGTTCCATAGTGGCCCCTCCACACAGTATAATGTCCCATAGTGGCCCCTCCACACAGTATAATGTCCCATAGTGGCCCCTCCCCACAGTATAATGTCACATAGTGGCCCCTCCACAAAGTATAATGTCCCATAGTGGCCCCCCCACACGGTATAATATTCCATAGTGGCCCCTCCACACAGTATAATGTCACATAGGGCCCCCCAACACGGTATAATATTCCATAGTGGCCCCTCCACACAGTTTAATGTCCCATAGTGTCCCCTGAATACAGTATAATGTTCCATAGCGGCCCCTCCACATAGCATAATGTCCCATAGTGGCCCCTCCATACAGTAGAATGTCATATATTTTGCCTGCACTTAGTATAATGTCCCATAGTGCACCTCCACAAGTTTTAATGTCCCATAGTGGCCTCTCCACACAGTATAATGTCCCATAGTGGCCCCTCCATACAGTAGAATGTCCTATAGTGGCCCCTCCACACAGTATAATGTCCCGTAGCGGCCCCTACCACATAGCATAATGTCCCATAGTGGCCTCTCCACAAAGTATAATGTCCCATAGTGGCCCCTCCACACAGTATAATGTCCCATAGTGGCCCCTCTACAAAGTATAATGTCCAATAGCGTCCCCTGCACACAGTATAATTTCCCATAGTGGCCCCTCTTCACAGTATAATGTCCCATAGCATCTCCTGCACACAGTATAATATCCCATAGCAGCCTCCATACAGTATAATGTTCCATAGTGGCTCCTCTACACAGTATAATGACATCACAGACGTGGGTTACGCCGATGTCATTATGCGGTATGACGCTGGCCTGACCCACGTGACTTCTGTGACATCACTACAGAGGACAAAGATGGCATGGACTCGCGCTGGAGAGGTAAGTAACACTGGTTTTTATGTTTGTCACCTTCCCTGGGCCTCCGATCTTTATACTCAGAGGTCTAAAGAGACCCTAGGTTATAGGAACTGGGATTGGTAAGTAAATAGGGCCCATTACCTGCTGGGATTACTCCACCAGGTAATGGCCTATATAAAAAAAAAAAAAAAAAAGCAGCAGGGGCCCACTGGGCCCTCTAAGGTCACAAGTCCTGTGGCAGCCACTATGTCTGCTACAATGGTACTTACCCCACTGGCCTCAGCCGTCATATGAAGCATGCTGACATCATGACACATGCCAGAGGCCGGAAGGTTCTGGCAAAAGACGCTGGAGGACTGCTGGACGCAACCAGACGGCACGAGGATGTCCAGGACAGATGAGGAAAGGTACGTATAAGATTTATTATGTTTCCTCACCTCCCCTGGACCTCCACTTGATATACTCTGAGGTCTAATAAGCGAAAAGGAGGGCAGAACCTCACAAATACTCACTGAAATGAATCTTGTGAGGTTCATCCATCTCTAATGCTGAATATTTTCACTTAGTGCCCCTATAGCGAGTTAATCCATCCCACTGTATGTAAAGGGACTGCCCATTCATAAGCTGTCCTATAGCATACAGTATGTCTCATAGGGGAATGTGTCCTGACTACACAAGCAGGCAGCTCCACAAGTAGCCCCTTACCTATTGTGCTCTTACTAATATGTCTCTATAGTTTGCCTATATACTTACCCTATACCGAGACTGCCTCATTGTACTGGTCTCAGAAAAGGAAAGGGGTTCCACCTGATATTTTGTTATTTAGTGGTACGTCATTGGTGACTGTTATCGCTATACTAATAATATTGAATTTGAGACATCATAGTAATAACCTGTCTGTATTCCTAAGTGGTTAACACTTATTTTTTGTAGTTCCTGAAAAGCATATAATTACTTACAGTGGGGAAAAAAGTATTTAGTCAGCCACCAATTGTGCAAGTTCTCACACTTACAAAGATGAGGTCGGCCTGTAATTGTCATCATAGGTAGACCTCAACTATGAGAGACAAAATGAGAAAACATATCTAGAAAATCACATTGTCTGATTTTTAAAGAATTTATTTGAAAATTATGGTGGAAAATAAGTATTTGGTCACCTACAAACAAGCAAGATTTCTGGTTCTCACAGACCTGTAACTTCTTCTTTAAGAGGCTCCTCTGTCCTCCACTCATTACCTGTAGTAATGGCTCCTGTGTGACATTGTTATCAGTATAAAAGACACCTGTCCACAACCTCAAACAGTCACACTCCAAACTCCACTATGGTGAAGACCAAAGAGCTGTGGAAGGACACCAGAAACAAAATGGTAGCCCTGCACCAGGCTGGGAAGACTGAATCTGCAATAGGCAAGCAGCTTGGTGTGAAGAAATCACCTGTGGGAGCAATAATTAGAAAATGGAAGACATACAAGACCACTGATAATCTCCCCCGATCAGGGGCTCCACGCAAGATCTCAGCCCGTGGGGTTAAAATGATCACAAGAACGGTGAGCAAAAATCCCAGAACCACACGGGGGGACCTAGTGAGTGACCTGCAGAAAGCTGGGACTAACGTAACAAAGGAATGGGCCAACATACCAGCAACAGTGTGTGCCAACCTTGTGAAGACTTACAGAAAACGTTTGACCTCTGTCATTGCCAACAAAGGATATATAACAAAGTATTGAGATGAACTTTTGTTATTGACCAAATACTTATTTTCCACCATAATTTGCAAATAAATTCTTTAAAAATCAGACAATGTGATTTTCTGGATGTGTTTTCTCATTTTGTCTCTCATAGTTGAGGTCTACCTATGATGACAATTACAGGCCGGCCTCATCTTTTTAAGTGGGGGAACTTGCACAATTGGTGGCTGACTAAATACTTTTTTTCCCCACTGTACCTTACTTACCTTACCTTACTTGGTCAGCAGTGCACTGACAACTTCGATAGAAGCCTCACCGAAACACTCAACAACAAGAGAACTATGGTGCCATCTAGTGGTCAGTCTGCAGTACTGTATCAGCAATGAACTATGAAATATTTGCAATATGGATTCTCTATTATTATTTTTACTTGATGATTGTCCTCTCAATATAATTTATTTTTCTTTGTTATAATGGTTTTAGTAGCTTTTATTATTGTTCTGCCTTTTTGATGAACTAATCCAGGTATATGTTTTGTTCTTTGTTATGCGTCTTGTATTTCGGAAAATGTCTATTGCTTTTACTGCTTTATTATTATTATTATTATTATTATTATTATTATTATTATTACTATTTATTTTTAGAGCACCATTAATTCCATGGTTCTGGATATTATTATTATATTAATTTCATGGTACTGGACTTTATTATTATATTAATCCCATGATGCTGGACATTATTATATTAACTCCATGGTGCTGGGCATTATTATTATATTAATTCCATGGTGCTGGGCATTATTATTATATTAATTCCATGGTGCTGGACATTATTATCATATTAATTCCATGGTGCTGGATAGTATTATATTAATTTAATGGTGTTGTTCATTATTATTATTATTATTAATTCCATGGTGCTTGATATTATTATATTAATCCCATGGTGCTGGACATTATTATATTAATTCCATGGTGCTGGACATTATTATATTAATCCCATGATGCTGAACATTATTATAGTAATTCCATGGTGCTGGACATTATTATATTAATTCCATGGTGCTGGACATTATTATATTAATTCCATGGTGCTGGACATTATTATATTAATTCCATGGTGCTGGACATTATTATATTAATTCCATGGTGCTGGACATTATTATATTAATTCCAGGGTGCTGGACATTATTATCATATTAATTCCATGGTGCTGGATAGTATTATATTAATTTAATGGTGTTGTTATTATTATTAATTCCATGGTGCTTGATATTATTATATTAATCCCATGGTGCTGGACATTATTATATTAATTCCATGGTGCTGGACATTATTATATTAATCCCATGATGCTGAACATTATTATAGTAATTCCATGGTGCTGGACATTATTATCATATTAATTCCATGGTGCTGGATAGTATTATATTAATTTAATGGTGTTGTTATTATTATTAATTCCATGGTGCTTGATATTATTATATTAATCCCATGGTGCTGGACATTATTATATTAATTCCATGGTGCTGGACATTATTATATTAATCCCATGATGCTGAACATTATTATAGTAATTCCATGGTGCTGGACATTATTATATTAATTCCATGGTGCTGGACATTATTATATTAATTCCATGGTGCTGGACATTATTATATTAATTCCAGGGTGCTGGACATTATTATATTAATTCCAGGGTGCTGGACATTTGAGCATTTGCATACAATTCATAAAATGCACAAAACAAGTGTAATATTAACAGTGACCTACTGTAACAGTGGGATAGAAAACCATCTATGAGGGAAGAGGGATAGACTCAGTAGGTGAGGGGAGAGGCTGTACAGATGGTGGTGTGGTGACAGCAGTGTTATTGGAGGTTGTAAGCATTCTTGAATAGATGAGTTGTTAAGGTCTTCTTGAAGCTTGTGATTGTGGGGGGACAGTCTTATGTATCATGGTAGTGAGTATGGGGGATGCACAGGAGAAGTCTTGGAGGCAGTTGTGTGAAGAGCGGATAAGAGCAGAGCACCTCCGAGGAGGAGGTCTTGAGAGGATCGGAGGCTGCTTTTTATTCAAATTTTTATGAAAGGCAAGAAAAAAACGGTGGTGTGGATCTTTTGATTTTTTTGATCCTGCTATGGGGTTAACCTTATAGAAAAAAATAGTTCGGGTTTCTGTTTGGGGATTCTACTTGGGGACCCCTGAATGGAAACCTATACACATAAAAAAGCAGTTTACCTTGGAAACCTGCGGACCCCATAGACTATAATGGGGTCCATGTGGTTTCCACTTGGTTTCCGTACGAAGCAAGCAGAGAGGAAAGTGCTGTAAGCAGGTTTCCGCATGTTTCCCAGGTAAACCGCTTATTTATGCATATAGGTTTCCGTTCGGGGGGTCCCCAAGTGGCCTCCGCAAACGGAAACCCAAACGCAGATGTGAACCAGGCCTTAGGGCCTTATAAAGGCAAATATAATATAACATCCTGAGCACCACCCCATTTTCAAAACTATATCCCTCAAACCATTCAAAACAATATTTAGAAAGTTTTTTAACCCTTTAAAGGGTCAAATTGGTTCATGGATCCATTGTTCCAACTAACCGGTTTGGCGTTGGTCCACTCCCAATTGTTTAAGTAGCCTCCCCTTTTTCAACCTTTAACCACCATATGGGGATCTGCCTTCGCTGTGGGAAGACTTCCAGGTGACTACCTCTCAGTGTCATCCTGATTATACGTGGGAGTTGGCCAAAGGCCACAGAGTCACCATTGCATAGCACCAAGGGGATCAGACAAAGAGTGGTCAGGTACAGGTCAAAGGTGTACAAAATTGTAAGAAAGCCAAAAGGTCAGAATGGGCAACTCAGGTTTCATAGGCAGAAGTCATATAAAGAAAGTCAGTAGAACAAGTTCAGAATCAGCAGCAACACCAAAGTATCCAGATATCCTCGCAGGAACTAGCAAGTTAAAATCCTATAATGCTCAGACATTGTGCTGATGGCACAGCAGATATAAATAGGTGATGGGATTTCTGGGATTGGCTGGAAAGGTCCACAGGAGTGCACATTAGACCTTCAAGCTGTAGGAAGGAACAGTGCACCAGATACCTCAGCAGCATGGAGTGGTAGGAATCACACAATATGGAGTAGAAGCAGGCGACTGCTGGGTCTGAACCCCAGAAAAGTACAGGTGAGTAATATATTTTTTATTTTTAATCTTTTTTTCCTGCCTGGAAAACTGCTAGAAAAATGTCAGCCGGCTTGTCCATTTTTATCGGAATTGTGCAAGTTAACCCCCACCCCCAAAAGATATTGTGATTTTTTAGAATCTGAATTTCAGGGGAAATTTATAAAAAAATTTGATTTCTTACAAACCGGCTCATTCATCTCTACACACAGACTATTAATTCTGTTCACCACTGTAAGGTGATTGCAGCTGTCTCTGCAATCTAATACTTTATTGCAAGATATCTCATACATTTCGAGTCAGACATCTCAGGATATACAGTGCCTTGCGAAAGTATTTGGCCCCCTTGAACTTTTCAACATTTTGCCATATTTCAGGCTTCATGCTTCAGGCTGAAATGTGGCAAAAGGTTGAAAAGTTCAAGGGGGCCAAATACTTTTACAAGGCACTGTATCTAGTTATAGGAGTAGATAAGAGGAGACACATCTGTATGTCCTAAAAGGTCTAGCAAATGTGTATCACACAATGAGCCATGTATGATCAGTAAGTGGACACAGCCGAGGTGAGCAGTGATGAAATCCAGGATTTATTTATCAATCTTTGACAATTTATACTGATCTATTATCAGCTATTTCATTAGGATTGTGAAGCATCTGCAGCATTTCTCTGACTACAGGAGCCAGGATAAGATAGTTGAAATAATTCCTGTCTTCTTTGTCTTTTTTACTGGAACTGAAATAGAAGAAAACATGTAGATTTAGGTTGTATATAAGAGCACTAGCAAGCAGATTTGTGGAGGACCTAGGGTGAAAAATGTGACACAAGAATAACATATCAATGACAGACATTGAAAAGATTTACTGAGTAAAATGTGACAGAATCGGACCAAAAAAGAAGAGTTCATAGCATGGGCCAAATTAATTGTTTTAGATGTCTGATTGGAAGATGATCAAAGGGGCTGTGTAAGACTTGATGGCGATTCCTTAGGTAATAACATATTAATATAAGACCAGTGAGTGTCCAACCAATCAGTTATTCTCTGAATTGTGCACAGAATCAAAAGCAGGGATCAGGCATGCTCTGACATCTCGGATCTCTGGGACTCTATAGACAGAATCATCTACTTCTGGCTCTGTACACTATGCTTAACACAGCTGATCAGTGGAGGAGCTAGATGTCAGACCCCAAAGCTTCCATATTAATGACTTATCAGGAGCAGCCATCAATATAAAGTTTAAGGCCACCCCCTTAAATGAACAGTATACAGCAGCACTGCTGACCTCTTCCCATAAGTGACGGTCATGTGGGGCTCAAGTCCTAACACTACACTTTCCCAGAATCATAATAGATTATAATCTGTGCATTATCATACCTATCTCAATCTGAAACCCTATGTCTCTAATCTCTCCCCACAAAATGAAAAATTTCACCTGTGGCCTGGGCATTTCATACTGAGTCATCACTAATCTCTGACCTATAGTCCCTAACGATTGGCTATCCCCTTTCATCAGGGCGTTATGGGAAGACTGCCTGATACCTGAGCTTGACCACTTTTTGTAATCAAATATTCTCAAAACGATACCATTATACTTGTACTAAATAAAAAACCTTTATACAAAAGCCCAAAATGACCGCCATACAGTGACCATATACTGTAGAGGTAGACATCAGGTTTACACTGATGCTCTACAGATCATATAAGAGAGTGCACTACAATTATATCCAATGAATTACCAGTGGTACTGGGGACTTTGCGTGGAGGAATCCCCTGATTTTTTCAAACTGGCTTATCCGACCCTGTTGTCTCTTGACGAGTTGTCTGTTCTGAATTTAATGCACAAAAATATTTTTGACTCTTTACTCTTTCAACACATCCCCATTCTACACAAACTCACCATTGATAGAAGGGTAAATGCCCTTCCTTTTGCTACACATGGTAAAAATGCCCACTAAATATTAATTGTGCTCCCTTTATGACCCAAACCAGTAATAAGGTCTTCAAAGTGCCCCATGCAACAAAACAGACCCCACCAATAGATCATACACTTAATGAATAACATGACTACACAAAGTAATACATTTATAAAATAACACAAGGAACAGCTATTATCACCATATTGTACAAGCTAGAACCATCAAGACCAATATTACCAATAATACAATATAAGCTTATCCCCCCATTCACAAGGCTCTCCATAATGCTGCACCTCCCTACATTTCCTCCCTCATCTCTGTCTATCGCCCAACCCGTACTCTCTGTTCACTCAATGACCTAAGACTAACATCCTCTATTATCAGAACCTCCCACGCTCGTATAGAAGACTTCTCCCGAGTTGCACCACTTCTCTGGAATGCTCTATCCCGGATTATTAGATTAACCCCCAATTTCCACAGCTTCAAGCGTAAACTAAAGACATACAGTATCTTTTCAGACAGCCCTATCACAACTCCTAATGTAAACCCTTCCGTAGTTAGAATCACTAAAACGTACCCTCTGTTCACGCTCCCGCATTACCTCACAGGATATGATGCAGTATCAGACTAACTTTATATGTCCAGGCACCATCTGCACGTTAAAGGAAACAACTGGTGATGGCTCATACAGCTTATATATGTGTAATGACAGTAGCCTCTATTACAGAATTGTCTGACCATTGTATAGGCAATGCTACCTCCGATGCCGCCCCTGCTACCTCATGTGTCACCCCCTCTACCTCATAGATTGTAAGCTCTTGCGAGCAGGGCCCTCAGTCTCAGTGTGTAAAATGAATATTTCTTTGTAATGTATCTTTTTTGTCAGTACTTGAACCCTACAAATTGTACAGTGCTGCGGAATATGTTGGCGCTATATACAGTGCTGGCCAAAAGTATTGGCACCCCTGCAATTCTGTCAGATAATACTCAATTTCTTCCAGAAAATGATTGCAATCACAAATGCTTTGGTAATAATATCTTTATTTATTTTGCTTGCAATGAAAAACACAAAAGAGAATGAAAAAAAAAGTCAAATCATTGATCATTTTACACAAAACTCCAAAAATGGGCCGGACAAAGGTATTGGCACCCTCAGCCTAATACTTGGTAGCACAACCTTTAGACAAAATAACTGCGAACAACCGCTTCCGGTAACCATCAATGAGTTTCTTACAATGCTCTGCTGGAATTTTAGACCATTCTTCTTTGGCAAATTTCTCCAGGTCCCTGAGATGTGAAGGGTGCCTTCTCCAAACTGCCATTTTGAGATCTCTCCACAGGTGTTCTATGGGATTCAGGTCTGGACTCATTGCTGGCCACTTTAGAAGTTTCCAGTGCTTTCTCTCAAACCATTTTCTAGTGCTTTTTGAAGTGTGTTTTGGGTCATTGTCCTGCTGGAAGACCCATGACCTCTGAGGGAGACCCAGCTTTCTCACACTGGGCCCTACATTATGCTGCAAAATTTGTTGGTAGTCTTCAGACTTCATAATGCCATGCACACGGTCAAGCAGTCCAGTGCCAGAGGCAGCAAAGCAACCCCAAAACATCAGGGAACCTCCTCCATGTTTGACTGTAGGGACCGTGTTCTTTTCTTTGAAGGCCTCTTTTTTTTCCTGTAAACTCTATGTTGATGCCTTCTCCCAAAAAGCTCTACTTTTGTCTCATCTGACCAGAGAACATTCTTCCAAAAAGTTTTTGGCTTTCTCAGGTAAGTTTTGGCAAACTCCAGCTTGGCTTTTTTATGTCTCTGGGTCAGAAGTGGGGTCTTCCTGGGTATCCTACCATAGAGTCCCTTTTCATTCAGACGCCGACGGATAGTACGGGTTGACACTGTTGTACCCTCGGACTGCAGGGCAGCTAGAACTTGTTTGGATGTTAGTCGAGGTTCTTTAGCCACCATCCGCACAATCTTTCGTTGAAATCTTTCGTTAATTTTTCTTTTCCGTCCACATCTAGGGAGGTTAGCCACAGTGCCATGGGCTTTAAACTTCTTGATAACACTGCGCACGGTAGACACAGGAACATTCAGGTCTTTGGAGATGGACTTGTAGCCTTGAGATTGCTCATGCTCCCTCACAATTTTGCTTCTCAAGTCCTCAGACAGTTCTTTGGTCTTCTTTCTTTTCTCCATGCTCAATGTGGTACACACAAGGACACAGGACAGAGGTTGAGTCAACTTTAATCCATTTCAACTGGTTGCAAGTGTGATTTAGTTATTGCCACCACCTGTTATGTGCCACAGGTAAGTAACAGGTGCTGTTAATTACACAAATTAGAGAAGCATCACATGATTTTTCAAAGGGTGCCAATACTTTTGTCCACCCCCTTTTTTATGTTTGGTGTGGAATTATATCCAATTTGGCTTTTTGACAATTCTTTTTGTGGTTTTCCATTGAAGACAAATTAAATGAAGATATTAGTACCAAAGCATTTGTGATTGCAATCATTTTCTGGAAGAAATTGAGTATTATCTGACAGAATTGCAGGGGTGCCAATACTTTTGGCCAGCACTGTAAATAAAATCTATTATTATTATTATTATTATTATTATTATTATTATTATTATACCACTATATAGTGGGCCAAACAATATCATTAGAAAAAAGTGATCCTTTCAAGCTTCAGTTTGCATTTGTCAGTTCAGGTCAAATTTTCCGGATTGGCTCAAACCTGTTTGCTCAAAACCGGAAGTGCAAAAAATTGTTTTAAAAAGTTGTGTATGACTTTCCGAAGTTAACAAATTCTCTGGTAACAAAAAAGCCTGTTTATAAACACACTTATAGTGGGGAAAAAAGTATTTAGTCAGCCGCCAATTGTGCAAGTTCTCCCACTTAAAAGGATGAGGCCGGCCTGTAATTGACATCATAGGTAGACCTCAACTATGAGAGACAAAATGAGAAAACATATCCAGAAAATCACATTGTCTGATTTTTTTAAGAATTTATTTGCAAATTATGGTGGAAAATAAGTATTTGGTCACCTACAAACAAGCAAGATTTCTGGCTCTCACAGACCTGTAACTTTTTCTTTAAGAGGCTCCTCTGTCCTCCACTCATTACCTGTAGTAATGGCTCCTGTTTGACATTGTTATCAGTACAAAAGACACCTGTCCACAACCTCAAACAGTCACACTCCAAACTCCACTATGGTGAAGACCAAAGAGCTGTGGAAGGACACCAGAAACAAAATTGTAGACCTGCACCAGGCTGGGAAGACTGAGAATTTTCAGTTTCTTGTATAACACCATGTCTGATGAAGGGAGCTAGCACTCCCGAAAGCTTCCCATCAAATATACTCAGTCTCTAAAGGGTATCGCCTGATTTCTTCCCTCTTCCTCTGCAATAGGCAAGCAACTTGGTGTGAAGAAATCAACTGTGGGAGCAATTATAAAATGGAAGACATACAAGACCACTGATAATCTTCCTCGATCAGGGGCTCCACGCAAGATCTCACCCCATGGGGTCAAAATGATCACAAGAACGGTGAGCAAAAATCCCAAAACAACATGGGGGGACCTAGTGAATGACCTGCAGAAAGCTGGGACTAATGTAACAAAGGCTACCGTCAGTAACACACTACGCCACCAGGGACTCAGATCCTACAGTGCCAGACGTGTCCCCCTGCTTAAGCCAGTACATATACGGGACCGTCTGAAGTTTGCTAGAGAGCATTTGGATGTTCCAGAAGAGTATTGGGAGAATGTCATATGGTCAGATGAAACCAAAGTAGAACTATTTGGTAGAAACACAACTCGTCGTGTTTGGAGGAGAGTGAGTGCTGAGTTGCATCCAAAGAACACCATACGTACTGTGAAGCATGGGGGTGGCAACATCATGCTTTGGGACTGATCCGTGTACATGAAAGAATGAATGGGGCCATGTATCGTGAGATTTTGAGTGCAAACCTCCTTCCATCAGCCAGGTCATTGAAGATGAAATGTAGCTGGGTCTTTCAGCATGACAATGATCCCAAGCACACCGCCAGGGCAACGAAGGAGTGGCTTCGTAAGAAGCATTTCAAGGTCCTGGAGTGGCCTAGCCAGTCTCCAGATCTCAATCCCATAGAAAACCTTTGGAGGGAGTTGAAAGTCCGTGTTGCCCAGCAACAGCCCCAAAACATCACTGCTCTAGAGGAGATCTGCATGGAGGAATGGGCCAACATACCAGCAACAGTGTGTGCCAACCTTGTGAAGACTTACAGAAAATGTTTGACCTCTGTCATTGCCAACAAAGGATACAGACATGGACAAAATTGTTGGTACCCCTCATTTAATGAAAGAAAAACCCACAATGGTCACAGAAATAACTTGAATCTGACAAAAGTAATAATATATAAAAATTTTATGAAAATGAACAAATGAAAGTCAGACATTGCTTTTCAACCAGGCTTCAACAGAATTTTTTAAAAAAGAAAACTCATGAAACAGGCCTGGACAGAAATGATGGTTCCCTTAACTTAATATTTTGTTGCACAACTTTTGAGGCAATCACTGCAATCAAACGATTCCTGTAACTGTCAATGAGACTTCTGCACCTCTCAGCAGGTATTTTGGCCACTCCTCATGAGCAAACTGCTCCAATTGTCTCGGGTGTGAAGGGTGCCTTTTCCATACGGCATGTTTCAGCTCCTTCCAAAGATGCTCAATAGGATTTAGGTCAGGGCTCATAGAAGGCCACTTAAGAATAGTCCAATTTTTTCCTCTTAGCCATTCTTGGGTGTTTTTAGCTGTGTGTTTTGGGTCATTATCCTGTTGCAAGACCCATGAACTGCAACTGAGACCAAGCTTTCTGACACTGGGCAGCACATTTCTCTCTAGAATTCCTTGATAGTCTTGAGATTTCATTGTACCCTGCACAGATTCAAGACGCCCTGTGCCAGATGCAACAAAACAGCCCCAGAACCTCATCCATGTTTCACAGTAGGGACAGTGTTCTTTTCAAGATATGCTTCATTTTTCCATCTGTGAACATAGAGATGATGTGCCTTGCCAAAAATTTTACTTTTTGTCTCATCTCTCCATAGCACATTCTCCCAGAAGCTTTGTGGCTTGTCAACATGTAGTTTGGCAAATTCCAGTTGTCAGATTCAAGTTATTTCTGTGACTATTGTGGGTTTTTCTTTCATTAAACAAGGGGTACCAACAATTTTGTCCACGTCTGTATATAACAAAGTATTGAGATGAACTTTTGTTATTGAACAAATACTTATTTTCCACCATAATTTGCAAATAAATTTTTTAAAAATCAGACAATGTGATTTTCTGGATGTTTTCTCATTTTGTCTCTCATAGTTGAGGTCTACCTATGATGACAATTATAGGCCGGCCTCATCTTTTTAAGTGGGAGAACTTGCACAATTGGTGGCTGACTAAATACTTTTTCTCCCCACTGTAATTGTGCAATTTTTTATGCTCTAAAACATTTAGGGTATTTGGCAAGGAAAAACAGGCCATATTTTACAGTTCCATTTCTTGGAAAGAAAACATCAGTAAAGAGATTGCGAACTTGATTCTACTTTTTAGTGCTTGGCAAGGGAAAAAAATAGCCAAAATACGTCATATGCGTACAAAATAACTACCGTGTGGCGTCACTAAACAATCTGTCATTGAACTTAGACACGATACATATTAAATTTGAATGTTTTCACTCTGAGAATTGTGAGTTGAACCTGTTGGATCTGAAGCGGAAGTGTAAATAAATTGTTAAAACGTTGACTCTCTGTGGGTAACAAATAACCTGTTTCATAACACATTAAACTGTAGAATTTTTTTTCTGCTTCAGAAAATTTCACTTTTGTTATTTGGCAACAAAATAAAAGGCATTATTTTATAGGAACAATTTTTTGGAAAAAAAAACATCAATAAAAGAGGTAGTGCATATCACTTCAATGGGTTTTGGCACTTGACGATGGAAAAAATAACAAAATTACGCCGTATTGGTACAAAAAAGAGTGCCACGTGGTGTGACTAAATAGTGTGTTCTTGGTCTTGGACACAGTACATATTAAATTTGAATGTTTTGACTTGTGATTGAGATGACATCAGTGACAGTATGACATCACTCCAACGGCACTCACTGTGACAGACAGACATAGAGACTGTTTTTGCTCTCTATTCATTACAGAGTTATTCCTATCACTGCCGAGATGTCAGGAACGGCTCCAAAGTTCCAGAAAAATGACCACTATACAGTGACCTTAATGTAGTGGTAGAGGCCAATTCTACACTGGTGCTCTGCAGAACATATAAGTTATACAGTTATATCCAATGACTTACCAGTGGTACTGGTGACATCAACTTTGCCTGAAGTGATTGCCTTATCTGTAACTGGCTGATCCGACTATATCCTCCAAGTATGAGTTGTCTCTGCAGAATTTAATGCACAGAAATATTTTAGACTCCTCACTTCCAGCACATCCCCGTTCAACACAAATTCAACACTGATAGATGGGAAAGCGCCCTCACTGGTGCTGCACACATTAAAAGTGCCCCTTAGGCTAAGGCCACACGTTATGCTCTTGTGTTTTACAGAACCAGCAAAGTGAATGAGATTACACACATTGCAGAAAAAAAGAGCTCCAAAAAGATTGTTTTCAAAAAAAGCACGTGCATTTTTGAAAAACACAGCATCTCAACCACTTCCCGCATTTTTGATTTTCAGTTGCCTAAAACTTTCCTAAAGCTGTAACCTTTTACTTTTCCATTTATGGGGCCATATGGAGGCTTAATTTTTATGGAAAAAATTGTACTTCATACGGTTACCCTTTAAAATTCCATACAATGTACAGGAAAGCTGTAAAAAAAAAAAAAAATCAAAATGCGGTAGAATTGGACAAAAACTGTGTTTGCGTGACATTCCTATGAGCTTTGATTTAACAGAGTTCACTGTGTAGCCAAAATGACATGTCACCTGTATTCTTTAAGTCAGTACGATTACAGCAATACCAAATTTATATAGTTTTTTTTTTTTTTTTAATTTAAGTTTGTAGACTGTTTTTTGGACACCCGTAAAGCATGTGTAAGCCAGACAAGCCTGGGAGTCTTCAATAAGGCTTCCAGCAGTCATAAAATGGAAATTAACGATTCAGTCAGCTTTGGCCAAGGTACCAGGATGGGTAATACTTGTAGGCCAAACAATATCAGTACAGATAGGTGAACCTTTAAAATTTGTTTTGTATTTGTCAAACTTTTGGTTTTGTCAATACCTATTTGAGATTGATGCATCTGCTGCAGCACAGTGACAGTATGACATCACTTCACCAACACTCACAGTGTGACAGAGAGACATAGAGACTGCTATAGCTCTCTATTCATTAAAGGGTTACACCTTTCAATGCCGAGATAGGGATAATGGCTCCTAAGTCCCAGGAAAATGACCACCATACAGTGACATAGTGGTAGACACCAATTCTACCCTGGAGCTCTGCAGATCATATAAGTGAACACCCTAAAGTTATATCCAATGACTTACCAGTGGTACTGGTGATATTGTCTTTGCCTGGAGAAGTCCCCATATCTGCAATGTAAAATTTTAAATATGTTGGCTTTTGGCATGAGTTGCCCTTAAAGTATACAGCTCTCCCTCCAGTTGTCACCAAATTATGATGGCTCAAACAAGCAAAAAACTAATATTCACCTTGCCTTGCTCCCCTGTTCTTGTCTTCCGTTTCATCTTCTGGACCTTTAGGGAGCTGAATTTGGAGCAATGGAGTATTGTGACATTACAGCGGAACTCAGTTACATCACAATGTTGGCATTGTGACATCACAATAGGACCTCGTCACATTGCAAAATAAATCATTTGCATAACAATGGGACATTATGACACAACAGAAGACAGTGACATCACAATGGAACTTTGTGACATTACAATGGGGCATTGTAACATCAAAAAAATTCAATGACATCACAATGAGGCACTATGACATCAAAACACAACTCATTGACTTCACTATAAAACTCAGTGACAGCACAAAGGAACTCATTGACATAACAATGGGGCATTGTGACATCCCAACAAAACTCGGTGACATCCCAATGGGGCATTGTGATATTCCAATGTAAATCAGTGATTTCTCAATGGGGCATTGAAATATTGCAATGGAATTGAGTGACATCAAAATGATGTCTTCACAACAGAACTTTGTGACATTACAGTGGGGCTTTGTGATAAAACACTGGTATGCAGTAACAGCACAATGGGGAATTGTGACATCACAACAAAATTCAGTGACATCACAATAGGGCATTGTGACATCACAATAGAATTCAGTGACACCATAAAGGAACCCTGTGACATCACAATGATGATTTGTGAAATCTGCATGGAACTAAGTTACAACTCAATACAGCATTTTGACATCACTACATATCTCAGTGACTTCACAATGGGGCATTGTGACATCACAACAAAACTCAGCTACATCACAACCGAACTCAATGAAATCACAATGGGGCATTGTGACATAACGACAGATCTCTGTGACAACACAATGAAACTCAATAACATCACAATAGAGCATTCTGACATCACAATGGAACACAGTGATATCACAATAGGGCATTTTGATATCACAACTAAACTCACCTACATCACAATGGGACATTGTGACATAACAGATCTCTGTGACAACACAATGGAACTCAATAATATCACAATAGGGCATTGTGTTGTTACAATGGAACACAGTGATATAAAAATAGGGTTTTGTGACAACACAATGTAACATAGCAGCATCATAAAGGAATTCTGTCACATTATGACAATGAAACTCAATAACAATACAATGGGCATTGTGACATAACAATAGAACTCTGACATCACCAAGGACATCTGAGAAATCACAATGGGGCATTATGAAATCACAATGGAACTCAGTAACATATCAAAGGGGTATTGTGACATCACAACAAAATTCAATGACATCACAATGCGGCATTGTGACATCACAACAGAACTCAGTGACATCACAATGGAACTAAGTGACATCACAAAGGGGCTTTGTGACTTTGCAAGGATCACAATTACATCACATTGTGAAATTGCAGCTAAACTCAGTGACATCACAATGGGACATTGTGAAATCAAAGCAGAAGTTAGTGATATCACTATGGGGTATTCTGACATCACAATGGAACTCTGACATCACAACTGAACTCTGTGACATTGCTACGAAATTCATTGTAATCACAATAAGGAATTATAAAATCACAATGGAACACAGTGATATCACAATAGGGCATTTTGACATGGATGGCACACCGATGACATACTGAGTACATCTGTGTTCCATCCTAGGTTTTTAGCCTCCCATAGGCTTCTATGGGCAAGTCCGTTCCGCAAAAAACTGAACAGAATAGAACCTGTTCTATCTAACACATTCCGGAATCACGGCTCACACACTGAATAGTGAAAAATATGGTCGTTTGCATGTACTCATAGAAATTAATGGGTCAGTGTGCAATCCGCGAAAGAGAAGGATAGCACACGGATCTCGTCCATGGTCGTCTGCAACGGGCCTTAGGCTAAGGCCCCACGTTGTGCCTTTGTGTTTTACAGAACCAGCAAAGTGAATGAGATGACACACATTCAATAAAGTTGCATTTTCAAAAAAATGCATGCATTTTTGAAAAACACAGCATCTTAACCACTTTCCTCTACAGGCATTTTTTTTTTATTTTTGATTTCCTAAAGCCACTCTTTACTTTTCCATCACAGGGCCACATGAGGGCTCAATTTTTGTGGGACAAATTGTATTTCATAATGGTACCATATAATATGCCTTAGGATGTACTGGAAAGCTGTAAAAAAAATTCAGAATGGGGTGGAATTGGTGTAAAGCTTTGTTTTTACGGCATTCACTGTGCAGCCAAAATGACAGGTCACCTGTATTCTATAGGAAGGTATGATTACAGCGATACCAAATTTATATAGCTTTTTGTTTTAACCCCTAAAAAAAATAAGACTAATGCTTTGATCGCTTTTCATCCAAATTTTTATGAGAGTCAAAATGGTGAAAAATGGTGGTTCATTATCTCATTTATTTCCCCTTATTGTGTTTACTGTATGGGAAAACTCTTTTTAGAAGTTTGTATATATCTAATGTGTTTCACTTTATTTAAGTACTTTTAGTGTTTTAGGGAAAGGGGGTGATTTTAATTTTTATTTCTTTTTTTAATTTAACTTTTTTGTTTTTTACTATAATTTTTAGAAGCCCTAGGGGTCTTATCACTAATGCATTGTAAAATAAATACACTTGTATTACAGGCTGCATAGAACAGCCTGTAATGCATGTGTATGCCAGACATGCCTGGGAGTCTTCAATAAGGGTTTCGTCAGTCTAAAAATGGATTGATGCCCCCAGATCTCATTCCAGAAGCAGGCGGACCATCCCAAAATGGCGGTGCCCATGTGCTGCCAGGAAGTTGATGCTTCAGTCAGCTTTGGCCGAAGAATCAGGACGGGTAATACTTGTAGGTCAAGCAATATCAGTAGAGATAGGTAAACCTTTAAAATTTAGTTTCGGGTTTGTCAAACTTTTGGTTTTGTCAAAACCTGTTTGAGATTGATGCATCTGCTTCAGCACAGTGACAATATGACATCACTTCACCGACACTCACAGTATGACAAACAGACAGACAGAGATTGCTATTGCTCTCTATTCATTAAAGGGTTATACCTTTCAATATCGAGATGGGAATAATGGCTCCTAAGTCCCAGGAAAATGGACACCATACAGTGATGTAGTGCTAGACACCAATTCTACACTGAAGCTCTGCAGATCATATAAGTGAACACCCTAAAGTTATATCCAATGACTTACCAGTGGTGCTGGTGATATTGCCTTTGTCTGGAGTTGTCCCCATATCTGCAATGTAAAATTTTATATATTTTAAAAAATTTCACTGGGCTATTTGGGCATGTGGCATGGGACAACAGGCCATATTTGTAGGACCACTTTTCGGGGGAAAAATATCAATTAAAAAGGTAGTGTACATAATTTCACTGGGTTTTGGCAATTGGCATTTGGGCATCTGTGACTTCAAGAAAAACTCAATTACATCACAATAGGCCATTGGGACTCAGACATCACAATAGAACTCAGTAACATAACAAAACGTCTTTGTGATAACACAAGGGGATTCAGTGACATCACAATAGGGCATTGTGACATCTAAATTGAACTCAATAACATCACAATGGGGCATTGTGAGATCGCAAAGGAACTCATGCGGAGTTCAACGCAACAGAAATCACAATGGAGCATGATGATATCAAATCAGAATTCAGTGTCATCACAATGGAGCATTGTGACATCATAACTGAAATCAGTGATATCACAACTGAACCCTGTGACCTCACAAGAGAACTCTGACATCACAATAGAGCATTGTGACATCACAACTTAGCTTAGTGATATCACAATGGAACTCAATAACATTAATATGGGGGATTCTGATAATGCTACGGAACTCATTGACATAACAATGGGGGATTTTGACATCACAGTGGAACTCAGTGGAAATCAGGCATTGTGACATCACAACTGAACTCTGTGACATCAGAATGGGGCATTGTGAAATCACAACAGAACGCAGAGACATCCCAATGAAACATAGTGACATCGCTATGGGGTATTTTGACATCAGAATGGAACTTTGAGACTTCACAACGAAAGTCAGTGATGTCACACTGGGGCATTTTGAGATCACAACAGAATACAGTGACGTCACAATAGGGCATTAAGATATCACAATGGAAAACAGTGACATTGACATCAGTATGGAATAGTGTCACATTACAGCAGAACTCAGTGACATCACAATGGAACCCTGACATCACCATGGAACTACCTGACATCACAACGGAACTTAATGACATCACAATGGGGCACTGTGACATCACAGCAAAACTCAGTGACAGCACAAATGAACCCTGCGACATCAAAACAAAACTTAGTGACATCACAATGGTGCTTTGTGTCATCACTGCAGAACTAATTGACATCAAAATGTGGCATTGTGACATCACAAAGTACAGTGGGGAAAAAAGTATTTAGTCAACCATCAATTGTGCTCCCACTTAAAAAGATGAGGCCGGCCTGTAATTGACATCATAGGTAGACCTCAACTATGAGAGACAAAATGAGAAAACAAATCCAGAAAATCACATTGTCTGATTTTCAAAGAATTTATTTGCAAATTATGGTGGAAAATAAGTATTTGGTCAATAACAAAAGTTCATCTCAATGCTTTGTTCTATATCCTTTGTTGGCAATGACAGAGGTGAAACGTTTTCTGTAAGTCTTCACAAGGTTGGCACACACTGTTGCTGGTATGTTGGCCCATTCCTCCATGCAGATCTCCTCTAGAGCAGTGATGTTTTGGGGCTGTCGCTGGGCAACACGGACTTTCAACTTCCTCCAAAGGTTTTCTATGGGGTTGAGATCTGGAGACTGGCTAGGCCATTCCAGGACCTTGAAATGCTTCTTACGAAGCCACTCCTTCGTTGCCCTAGTGGTGTGCTTGGGATCATTGTCATGCTGAAAGACCCAGCCACGTTTCATCTTCAATGCCCTTGCTGATGGAAGGAGGTTTGCACTCAAAATCTCACGATACATGGCCCCATTCATTCTTTCATGTACACGGATCAGTCGTCCTGGTCCCTTTGCAGAGAAACATCCCCAAAGCATGATGTTGCCACCCCCATGCTTCACAGTACGTATGGTGTTCTTTGGATGCAACTCAGCATTCACTCTCCTCCAAACACGACGAGTTGTGTTTCTACCAAACAGTTCTACTTTGGTTTCATCTCAACATATGACATTCTCCCAATACTCTTCTGGAACATCCAAATGCTCTCTAGCAAACTTCAGACGGGCACGGATATGTACTGGCTTAAGCAGGGGACACGTCTGGCACTGCAGGATCTGAGTCCCTGGCGGCGTAGTGTGTTACTGACGGTAGCCTTTGTTACATTAGTCCCAGCTTTCTGCAGGTCATTCACTAGGTCCCCCCGTGTGGTTCTGGGATTTTTGCTCACCATTCTTGTGATCATTTTGACCCCACGGGGTGAGATCTTGCGTGGAGCCCCTGATGGAGGGAGATTATCAGTGGTCTTGTATGTCTTCCATTTTCTAATTATTGCTCCCACAGTTGATTTATTCACACCAAGCTGCTTGCCTATTGCAGATTCAGTCTTCCCAGCCTGGTGCAGGTCTACAATTTTGTTTCTGGTGTCCTTCCACAGTTCTTTGGTCTTCACCATAGTGGACTTTGGAGAGTGACTGTTTGAGGTGCCATTACTACAGGTAATGAGTGGAGGACAGAGGAGCCTCTTAAAGAAGAAGTTACAGGTCTGTGAGAGCCAGAAATCTTGCTTGTTTGTAGGTGACCAAATACTTATTTTCCACCATAATTTGCAAATAAATTCTTAAAAAATCAGACAATGTGATTTTCTGGATTTGTTTTCTCATTTTGTCTCTCATAGTTGAGGTCTACCTATGATGTCAATTACATGCCGGCCTCATCTTTTTAAGTGGGAGAACTTGCACAATTGGTGGCTGACTAAATCCTTTTTTTCCCCCACTGTATCTCTGTGCCATCACAATGGGACATTGTGACATTGCAATTGAATTCAATAACATCACGATGGGGCATTGTGACATTACTATGGAACTTAATGACATCACATTGAGAAATTGCAACTGAACTCAATCACATCACAATGGGGCTTTATGACATCACAACAGAATTCAGTGACATCAAAATGGGGCATTGTGAAATCACAATGGAACTCAATGAAATCACAATGGGGCATTATGACATCACAATGGAACTCAATAACACCACAATAGGGCATTGTGACATTATAATGGAACACAGTGATATCTAAATAGGGCTTTGGGACAACACAGTGACATCATAAAGGAACTCTGTTGTATTACAATGAAACTCAATAACATCACAATGTGGTATTGTGAGATAACAATGGAATTCCATGACATCACCAAGGACATCTGGGACATCACATTTGGGCATTGTGACATAACAATGGGGTATTGCGACATAACAAAACTCAGTGACATCACAATGGGGCATTGTGGCATTGCAAAAAATTTCAGTGACATCACAATGGAGCATTGTGACATCAACTGGAACTCAGAGATTTCACAATGGGACATTGTGACAACACAAAAGAACTCAGTGACATCACAATGGAGAATTGTGACATTGCAATGGAATTCAGTGACATTACTGTGGAGCATTGTGACATAACAAGGGAACTCAGTGATAACACAATGGAGCCCTGTGATATCACAATGGTGAATTGTGATATCTTAATGGAATTCAGACTGTGATCGCGCTGAGCAGTACTGTCAGTGACCGACTGCTCCACCCTAGGTGTGAGAAGGAGCGCTATCGGAAGTCTTTCCTCCCCACCGCGGTTAGGCTGTACAACCAACACCGACCTAAGCGTAGATCATTACACACAGAGAACTGAAATATCTCTCTGCCTGTTAAATCCCCCCCCCCCTCTGCTATGTCCTATCTGTCTGTCTGCTATTAATGTAATGCCTCTCACCTTGGAACATTCCTGTACATGTTGTATTTGTATTTGTATCTGCTTATCTTTGCTGCTGTAACACACTGAATTTCCCCATTGTGGGAATATTAAAGGACTATTATTATTATTGACTATTATTAATTCAGTGATACAGACAATGAAACTTGATGATATCACAACGGAACACTGATATCACAATAGAGCATTAAGATCTCATAATGGAATCCAGTGACATCACAATTGGACATTATGATATCACAAAATAACTCAGTGGCATTGCAACAGTTTTATATTGGATATACAGTTATATCCAATGCCTTACCAGTGGTACTGGTGGCATCAACTTTGCCTGAAGTAATTGCCTTATCTGTAACAATTGGCTGATCCGACCATATCCTCCAGGAATGAGTTGGTTATGCAGAATTTAATGCACAGAAATATTTTAGACTCCTCACTTCCAGCACATCCCCTTTCAACACAAATTCAACATTGATAGATGGGAAAGCGCCCTCACTGGTGCTGCACACATTAAAAGTGCCCCTTAGGCTAAGGCCCCACGTTATGCCCTTGTGTTTTACAGTACCAGCAAAGTGAATGAGATTACACACATTGCAGAGAAAAAGAGTTTCAAAAAGATTGTTTTCAAAAAAATCACATACATTTTCGAAAAACACAGCATCTCAACCACTTCCCGCTACAGGCAATTTTGATTTTCAGTTTCCTAAAACTTTCCTAAAGCTGTAACTTTTTACTTATTTTTTATGGGACAAATTGTACTTCATACTGTTATCCTTTAATATTCCATACAATGTACTGGAAAGATGTAAAAAAAAAATTCAAAATGGGGTAGAATTGGACAAAAAACTGTGTTTGCGTTGCATTCTTATGAGTTTTGATGTAACGGAGTTCACTGTGTAGCCAAAATGACATGTCACCTGTATTCTTTAGGTCAGTACAATTACAGCAATACCAAATTTATATAGTTTTTTTTTTTTTTTTTAATCCCTTAAAAAAATCCAAAACTTGGGGAATTTCTACTCCTTTCAGAGAGGCAAAACAGTGAAAAATGGTGGTTAAACACAGGATTTTACCTCCCACTATGACATTCACTGTATGGGAAAACTCTTTTTAGAAGTTTGTAGACTATTTTTTAGACACCCGTAATGCATGTGTATACCAGACAAGCCTGGGTCTTCAATAAGGCTTCCAGCAGTCATAAAATGGATTGCCACCCTCAGATTTCATTCCGGAAGCAGGGGAACCACCTCAAAATGGCGCCGTGCAAGTGCTGCCAGGAAATTAACGATTCAGTCAGCTTTGGCCAAGGCACCAGGATGGGTAATACATGTAGGCCAAACAATATCAGTAGGGATAGGTGAACCTTTAAAATTTTGTTTCGGGTTTGTCAAACTTTTGGTTCTGTCGAAACCTGTTTGAGATTGATGCATCTGCTGCAGCACAGTGACAGTATGACATCACTTCATAGTCACTCCCAGTGTGACAGACAGACAGAGATTGCTATTGCTCACTATTCATTAATGGGTTATACCTTTCAATGCCGAGGTAGGAATAATGGCTCCTAAGTCCCAGGAAAATGACCACCATACAGTGACATTGTGGTAGACACCAATTCTACACTGGAGCTCTGCAAATCATATAAGTGAACACCCTAAAGTTATATCCAATGACTTACCAGTGGTACTGGTGATATTGTCTTTGCCTGGAGAAGTCCCCATATCTGCAATGTAAAATTTTAAATATGTTGGCTTTTGGCATGAGTTGCCCTTAAAGTATACAGCTCTCCCTCCAGTTGTCACCAAATTATGATGGCTCAAACAAGCAAAAAACTAATATTCACCTTGCCTTGCTCCCCTGTTCTTGTCTTCCGTTTCATCTTCTGGACCTTTAGGGAGCTGAATTTGGAGCAATGGAGTATTGTGACATCACAGCGGAACTCAGTGATATCACAATGCTGGCATTGTGACATCACAATAGGACCTCGTCACATTGCAAAATAAATCATTTGCATAACAATGGGACATTATGACACAACAGAAGACAGTGACATCACAATGGAACTTTGTGACATCAAAACACAACTCAGTGACTTTACTAAAACTCAGTGACAGTACAAAGGAGTTCATTGACATAACAATGGGGCATTGTGACATCCCAACAAAACTCGGTGACATCCCAATGGGGCATTGTGATATTGCAATGGAAATCAGTGATTTCTCAATGGGGCATTGAAATATTGCAATGGAATTGAGTTACATCAAAATGATGTCTTCACAACAGAACTTAGTGACATTACAGTGGGGCTTTGTGATAAAACACTGGTACTCCGTAACAGCACAATGGGGAATTGTGACATCACAACAAAATTCAGTAACATCACAATAGGGCGTTGTGACATTGCAATAGAATTCAGTGACACCACAAAGGAACCCTGTGACATCGCAATAGAATTCAGTGACATCACAATGGTGATTTGTGAAATTTGCACGGAACTAAGTTACAACACAATACAGCATTTTGACATCACTACATAATTTAGTATAATCACAATAAGGAATTATAAAATCAGAATGGAACACAGTGATATCACAATAGGGCATTTTGATACAAATCACAACGGGTCATTGTGACATAACGACAGATATCTGTGACAACACAATGGAATTCAATAACATCACAATAGGGCATTCTGACATCACAATGGAACTCTGACATTACAGTGGGGCATTGTGACATCACTACAAAATTTAGTGTAATCACAATAAGGAATTATGAAATCACAATGGAACACAGTGATATCACAATAGGGCATTTTGATACCACAACAAAACTCAGCTACATCACAAAGGAATAATGGGGCATTGTGACATAACAGATCTCTGTGACAACACAATGGAACTCAATAATATGACAATAGGGCATTGTATTGTTACAGTGGAACACAGTGATATAAAAATAGGGTTTTGCGACAACACAATGTAACATAGTAGCATCATAAAGGAATTCTGTCACATTATGACAATGAAACTCAATAACAATACAATGGGGCATTGTGACATAACAATAGAACTCTGACATCACCAAGGACATCTGGGACATCACAATGGGGCATTATGAAATCACAATGGAACTCAGTGACATATCAAATGGGTATTGTGACATCACAACAAAATTCAATGACATCACAATGCGGCATTGTGACATCACAACAGAACTCAGTGACATCACAATGGAACTAAGTGACATCACAAAGGGGCTTTGTGACATTGCAAAGGATCTCAATTACATCACATTCTGAAATTGCTGCTAAACAATGTGACAATGTGGGACATTGTGAAATCAAAACTGAAGTTAGTGACATCCCTATGGGGTATTCTGACATAACAATGGAACTCTGACATCACAACTGAACTCTGTGACATTAAAATGAGGCATTGTGACATTGCTACAAAATTCAGTGTAATCACAATGAGGAATTATAAAATCACAATGGAACACAGTGATATCACAATAGGGCATTTTGACAACACAATGCAACACAGTGACACCCAGAGGAACTCTGTAACATTACAAGGAAATTTAACATCACAATGGGGCAATGTGACATCACAACGAAACTCAGTGACATTACAATAGGGCATTTTGACATAACAACGGAACCCCGTGACATCACAATGGTGGCGCACTGTGACATCTTAATGTAATTCAGTGACAGTGAAACTTTGTGACATCACAACAAAACACTGTGACATTACAAAGGAACTCAGTGAGATCATAACAGGGAATTCTGACATCACAATAGAACTCAGTGACATCACCATGAAACATTGTGACATTGAAATGGAACACAGTAAAATCACAATAGGGTATTTTGATATCACAACATAATTCAGTGACATTACAATGGGACATTGTGGCATCACAAAGAAACTCAGCAACATCAGACCTTAATGTAGTGGTAGAGGCCAATTCTACACGGGTGCAGATCATATATGTTATACAGTTATATCCAATGATTTACCAGTGGTACTGGTGACATCAACTTTGCCTGAATAATAATAATAATAATAATAATAATAATACATGTTATTTATATAGCGCCAACATATTCCGCAGCACTGTACAATTTGTAGGGTTTAAGTACTGACAAAAAAGATACATTACAAAGAAATAGTCAACTCACACACTGGGACTGAGGGCCCTGCTCGCAAGAGCTTACAATCTATGAGGTAGAGGGGGTGACACAAGAGGTAGCAGGGGCGGCATCGGAGGTAGCATTGCTTTACAATGGTCAGACAATTCTGTAATAGAGGTTACTGTCATTACACATATATAAAGCTGTATGAGCCGTCACCAGTCGTGTCCTTTAACATGCAGATGGTGTCTGGACATATAAAGTTAGTCTGATACGGCATCATATCCTGTGAGGTAATGCGGGAGCATCAACAGAGGGGGGTACGTTTTAGGGATTCTAACTACGGAAGGGTTTACATTAGGAGTTGTGATAGGCCTGTCTGAAGAGATATGTCTTTAGTTTATGCTTGAAGCTGTGGAAATTGGGGTTTTATTTGATAGTCCGGGATAGAGCATTCCAGAGAAGTGGTGCAACGAGGGAGAAGTCTTGTATACGAGCGTGGGAGGTTCTGATAATAGAGGATGTTAGTCTTAGGTCATCGAGTGAACGGAGAGTACGGGTTAGGCGATAGACAGAGATGAGGGAAGAAATGTAGGGAGGTGCAGCATTATGGAGAGCCTTGTGAATGAGGGTGATAAGTTTATATTGTATTCTATATTGAATAGGCAGCCAATGTTGTGACCGGCACAGACCGGAGGCATCGCTGTAGCGTCTAGACTGATAGATAAGCCTGGCCGCCGCATTCAGAATAGATTGTAGAGGGGAGAGTTTAGTAAGGGGAAGACCGATTAGTAAGGAGTTACAGTAGTCAAGGCGGGAGTGAATCAGGGCAACAATAAGTGTCTTTAGTGTATCTGTGGTAAGGAAAGGGCGGATTCTGGAGATGTTTTTGAGGTGGAGATGACAAGAGCGTGCGAGTGATTGGATATGGGGGGTGAAGAAAAGGTCTGAGTCAAACAAAACCCCGAAGCAGCGGGCATACTGCCTAGGAGTTATGGTAAGGCCGGAGACTGCAATGGAGATATCAGGGACATTTCTATTAGATGGTGGAATAATCTCATCTTTTACAAATGGCTGATCTGACCATATCCTCCAGGCATGAGTTGTCTCTGCTGAATTTAATGCACAGAAATATTTTTGACTCCTCACTCTTCCACCACATCCCAGTTCAACACAAATTTACCATTCATAGATGGGAAAATGCCCTCCCTGGTGCTGCACACGTTAAAAGTGCCCCTTAGGCTAAGGCCCCATGTTATACCTTTGTGTTTTACAATACCAGCAAAGTGAATGAGATGACACACATTGCAGAAAAAAAGAGCTTCAGTAAAGTTGCATTTTGAAAACGCAGGTATTTTTTAAAAAAAAACACACCATTTTCCGCTATAGGCATTTTTTGATATTCAATTTCCTAAAGCCTTAACTTTTTACTTTTCTGTTCACAGGGCTTAATTTTTGTGGGACAAATTGTACTTCATACTGTTACCAGTTAATATTCCATATGCTGCACTAGAAAGTTGTAAAAAAAAAAAATTCAGAAAGGGGGTTAAAATTGGAGAAAAACTGCGTTTGCGTGACATTCTTATGGGCTTTGTTTTTACGGCATACACTATGCAGCCAAAATGACATGTCACCTGTATTCTTTAGGTCAGTGCGATTACAGCAATACCAAATTTATATTATATTTTCCATTAATCCATTAAAACAATCCAAAACTTGGGGAATTTCTATTTCTTTGATCACTTTTTATCCAAATTTTTATTAGCGGCAAAATAGTGAAAAATGACGGTTCATTACCTGATTTTTTTCCCACTACGACATTCACCATATGGAAAAACTCTTTTTAGAAGTTTGTAGACTGTCCGTTTCTGGACACAGGGATACCTAATGTGTTTCACTTTATTTAAGTACTTTTATATGTCTTTTAGGGAAAGGAGGTGATTTTCATTTTTATTTCTTTTTAACATAAATATATATATATATATATATATATATATATACAGTATATACACACACACATGTGGACAAAATTGTTGATACCCCTCGTTTAATGAAAGAAAAACCCACAATGGTCACAGAAAGTAATTTGCCACACTACATGTTGACAAGCCACAAAGCTTCTGGGAGAATGTCCTATGGACCGATGAGACAAAAATTAAAATTTTTGGCAAGGCACATCAGCTCAATGTTCACAGACGGAAAAATGAAGCATATCTTGAAAAAAACACTGTCGCTACTGTGAAACATGGAGGAGGCTCTGTTATGTTCGGGGCTGCTTTGCTGCATTTGGCACATGATGTCTTGAATCTGTGCAGGGTACAATGAAATCTCAAGAATGGCTAAGAGGAAAACATTGGACTATTCTGAAGTGCCCTTCTATGAGCCCTGACCTAAATCCTATTGAGCATCTTTGGAAAGAGCTGAAACCTGCGGTCTGGAAAAGGCACCCTTCACACCCGAGACAACTGGAGCAGTTTGCTCATGAGGAGTGGCCAAAATACCTGCTGAGAGGTGCAGAAGTCTCATTGACAGTTACAGGAATCGTTTGATTGCAGTGATTGCCTCAAAGGAGAATTTTTATATATTATTACTTTTGTCAGATTCAAGTTATTTCTGTGACCATTGTGGGTTTATCTTTGATTAAACGAGGGGTACCAAAATTTTGTCCACATGTGTGTGTGTATATATATATATATATATATATATATAAAACTTTTATTTTTCACTATAGTTTTTAGATGCCCTAGAGCAGCCTGTAATGCATGTGTATGTGTATGCCAGACAAGCCTGGGAGTCTTCAATAAGGCTTCCGGCAATCTAAGAATAGATTGCCGACCCCAGATCTCTTTCCGGAAGCAGGCGAACCACCTCAAAATGGTGCCGCCCATGAGCCGCCAGGAAACTGATGCTTCAATCAGATTTGGCGGAGGCACCAGGATGAGTTATACTTGTAGGCCAAACAATATCAGTAGAGATAGGTGAACCTTTAAAATTTTGTTTCAGATTTGTCAAACCTTTGGTTCAGTCAAAATCTGTTTGAGATTGATGCATCTGCTGCAGCACAGTGACAGTATGACATCACTTCATTGTCGCTCCCAGTGTGACAGACAGAGACTGCTATTGCTCTCTATTCATTAAAGGGTTATACCTTTCAATTCTGAGATAGTAATAATGGCTCCTAAGTCCCACAAAAATCACCACCATACAGTGATTTAGTGGTAGACAATAATTCTACACTGGAGCTCTGCAGTGAACACCCTAAAGTTATATCCAATGACTTACCAGTGGTGCTGGTGATATTGTCTTTGCCTGGTGTAGTCTCCATTGCTGCAATGTAAAATGTAAAATATATTTTTAAAAAATTTTAACTGGGTTATTTTGGCATGAAAAACTGGCCATATTGTACAGGACCTCTTTTTCAGGGGGAAAATATCAATTAAAAAAGTAGTACAAAATTTCACTGGGTTTTGGCAATTGGCATTTGGGCGTTGTGACATTACTTCGCAACTCTGTGACTTCAAGAAAAAAAAAAAATCAATGATATTGCAATAGGCCATTGAAATATTACAATGGAACTCAGGGCCATCACAATGGGGCATTTTGACATCAGTTCGTGACTCTGACATCACAATAGAACTCAGTGACATAACAAAAGGACACAAGGGGATTCAGTGACATCACAATGGAACTTGATGACATCACAACAGAACTCAGTGACATCATAATAGGGTATTGTGACATCACAACCTAACTCCGTGATATCACAAAGGAACACAATGACATAACAATATGGCATTGTGACATCTAAATTGAACTCATTAACATCACAATGGGGCATTGTGAGATCACAACAGAACTCATGCTGAGTTCAACTGAACTGACATCACAATGGAGCATGATGATATCAAATCAGAATTTAATGACATCACAATAGGGCATTGTGACATCACAACTTAGCTTAGTGATATCACAATGGAACTCAATAACATTGAGCATGGTATTACAACAGAACGCAGTGACAGCATTATGAGGCATTGTGACATCACAACAAAACTCTGTGACATCGCCATGAAACATTGTGACACCGAAATGGAACACAGTAAAATCCCAATGGGGCATTTTGATATCACAACGAAATTCAATGACATTACACTGAGGCATGGTGGCATTGCAAAGGCACTCAGTGACAACACAAAGATACTCCGTGACATCAGAATAGTCATGTGAGTTAATATATAAACTATCTCTTTACCATATATGTAACTATAATTTAAGTGTAAATATGATTTGTTAAGCTATATTCGGTAAGAGGCGGGGCCTCAGGACTGTACTATAAATAAACACAAGTCAGGAGCCACGCCCTGAGACAGCATCTCCCTTGACTCGTGTGTCAGAGTGTTGCTTTCTTCCTGGCTGGCCAGTGACTCTCCCTAGGCCTGGGGAGCAAAATTTACTAAATATAATTTGAATCCCGTGGACAAAGAGGTGAAGTCTCTAAGGTTTTGGGACTTGTCTGAATTCTGAAACCAAAATAGTTTGGTCTTGGTCTTGGACACAGTACATATTACCCACTTCAGTACTGGGCCAATTTCTGGTCCAGGACCAGACACATTTTGGGGTTTTTTTGTATGTGCAGTTTTGAGGGCTTTAACATTTTTATCATATGCTTCTTTTTTCGGTGACACATAGGGCTTTATTTTTACGTTGTTTTTATTTTTGCATATGTTTTAATTTTTTTATATCCAGGAAAATATAAACAAAAGAGGTAAAACGTGTCTCTTTTTCACTCATTTTTTTTTATTTAATAACACAAAGTGCTACTAAAAAACTTTATAAAATAGTCTTGGGTGGGGCTAGAACCTTTAATATCGGCGTTTTATTGGCATATTATTTTAATTATTTAATTTACATTTTTTTTTAACTTTTCTACTAATTTATTTTTTTTTTTTTTTACATTGTGTCCCCATAAGGTCATAATAGACCTTTGGGGACATCTGACCACTTTTTTTTCTTGTGAGGGAGGCTGATTTCCCCTGTAACTGGGGCTGGTACATTTATCCCCAGTTTCAGAAGAAGTACAGCCTCCTACCTGTTACTATATAGCTTATAGAGATGATCTGGGTGCTGTAGGACCCAGCAGCTCTAATAGACGCTGATCCCGGCGGATTTCATGCAGCTGCTGAGTACTGCTTGGACATACCGGTACGTCCTTGCAGAACAAGGCAACCATCTTCTGGATGTTAAAACCCAATGCGCAGTCTGGAAGTGGTTAAATGTGAATGTTTTGACTCTGAGAATTGTGATTGAGATTAATGCATCTGCTGCAGCACAGTGACAGTATGACATCACTTCACTGACACACACAGTGTGATAGTAGTATAATGTTGCACCGTGTTAGCCATTGAAAGTAGTGGAAGAGTGAAGAAATCAGGCGATACCTTTTAGAGGCTAACTGAGTATATTTGATAAGTAAGCTTTCAGAAGTGCAAGCTTCCTTCATCAGACATGGTGTTATACAAGAACTGAAAATTAACAGATTTTTTTATATATACCCTATACACATGGTCTTCAAAGGATTTTAGAGTCCTTAAAAAAACCAAAACAAAATGCAATCTAAGTAGAGAAGTTATTTACAACCGGTCAAAAAACAATCTGGAAAGTTGTGGTGCGTGACAGAGGGTCTGTTGTGAGGGTCACAAATCACCTCCTGATAGCAAACAGATAACAGATCCCTCTGTCACGCACCACAACTTTCCAGATTGTTTTTTGACCGGTTGTAAATAACTTCTCTACTTAGATTGCATTTTGTTTTGGTTTTTTTTAAGGACTCTAAACTCCTTTGAAGACCATGTGTATAGGGTATATATAAAAAATCTGTGACTTTTCAGTTCTTGTATAACACCATGTCTGATGAAGGAAGCTAGTACTTCTGAAAGCTTACTTATAAATATATTCAGTTAGCCTCTAAAAGGTATCGCCTGATTTCTTCACTCTTTCACACACAGTGTGAGACAGACAGAGACTGTTTTTGCTCTCTATTCATTACAGAGTTATTCCTATCTATCACTGCCGAGATGTCAGGAACGGCTCCTAAGTCCCAGAAAAATGACCACCATACAGTGACCTTAATGTAGTGGAAGATGCCAATTATCTACACTGGTGCTCTGCAGAACATATAAGTTATACAGTTATATCCAATAACTTACCAGTGGTACTGGTGACATCAACTTTGCCAGAAGTGATTGCCTTATCTGTAACTGGCTGATCCGACCATATCCTCCAGGCATGAGTTGTCTCTGAAGAATTTAATGTACAGAAATATTTTTGACTCCTCACTTCCACCACAACCCCGTTCAACATAAATTCAAAATTCATAGATGGGAAAATGCCCCCCACTACAGGCATTTTTTTTTTTAATTTCGAGGAGCAGACAATCTACCCTAAAATGACGGCGCCCATGCGCCGCCAGAAAATGAACGCTTCAGTCAGCTTTGGACGAGGAACAAGGATGGGTAATACTTGCAGGCCAAACAATATCAGTAGAGAGAGGTGAACCTTAAAAATTTTGTTTCAGATTTGTCAAACCTTTGGTTCAGTCAAAATCTGTTTGAGATTGATGCATCTGCTGCAGCACAGTGACAGTATGACATCACTTCATTGTCGCTCCCAGTGTGACAGACAGAGACTGCTATTGCTCTCTATTCATTAAAGGGTTATACCTTTCAATTCTGAGATAGTAATAATGGCTCCTAAGTCCCACAAAAATCACCACCATACAGTGATTTAGTGGTAGACAATAATTCTACACTGGAGCTCTGCAGTGAACACCCTAAAGTTATATCCAATGACTTACCAGTGGTGCTGGTGATATTGTCTTTGCCTGGTGTAGTCTCCATTGCTGCAATGTAAAATGTAAAATATATTTTTAAAAAATTTTAACTGGGTTATTTTGGCATGAAAAACTGGCCATATTGCACAGGACCTCTTTTTCAGGGGGAAAATATCAATTAAAAAAGTAGTACAAAATTTCACTGGGTTTTGGCAATTGGCATTTGGGCGTTGTGACATTACTTCGCAACTCTGTGACTTCAAGAAAAAAAAAAAATCAATGATATTGCAATAGGCCATTGAAATATTACAATGGAACTCAGGGCCATCACAATGGGGCATTTTGACATCAGTTCGTGACTCTGACATCACAATAGAACTCAGTGACATAACAAAAGGACACAAGGGGATTCAGTGACATCACAATGGAACTTGATGACATCACAACAGAACTCAGTGACATCATAATAGGGTATTGTGACATCACAACCTAACTCCGTGATATCACAAAGGAACACAATGACATAACAATATGGCATTGTGACATCTAAATTGAACTCATTAACATCACAATGGGGCATTGTGAGATCACAACAGAACTCATGCTGAGTTCAACTGAACTGACATCACAATGGAGCATGATGATATCAAATCAGAATTTAATGACATCACAATAGGGCATTGTGACATCACAACTTAGCTTAGTGATATCACAATGGAACTCAATAACATTGAGCATGGTATTACAACAGAACGCAGTGACAGCATTATGAGGCATTGTGACATCACAACAAAACTCTGTGACATCGCCATGAAACATTGTGACACCGAAATGGAACACAGTAAAATCCCAATGGGGCATTTTGATATCACAACGAAATTCAATGACATTACACTGAGGCATGGTGGCATTGCAAAGGCACTCAGTGACAACACAAAGATACTCCGTGACATCAGAATAGTCATGTGAGTTAATATATAAACTATCTCTTTACCATATATGTAACTATAATTTAAGTGTAAATATGATTTGTTAAGCTATATTCGGTAAGAGGCGGGGCCTCAGGACTGTACTATAAATAAACACAAGTCAGGAGCCACGCCCTGAGACAGCATCTCCCTTGACTCGTGTGTCAGAGTGTTGCTTTCTTCCTGGCTGGCCAGTGACTCTCCCTAGGCCTGGGGAGCAAAATTTACTAAATATAATTTGAATCCCGTGGACAAAGAGGTGAAGTCTCTAAGGTTTTGGGACTTGTCTGAATTCTGAAACCAAAATAGTTTGGTCTTGGTCTTGGACACAGTACATATTACCCACTTCAGTACTGGGCCAATTTCTGGTCCAGGACCAGACACATTTTGGGGTTTTTTTGTATGTGCAGTTTTGAGGGCTTTAACATTTTTATCATATGCTTCTTTTTTCGGTGACACATAGGGCTTTATTTTTACGTTGTTTTTATTTTTGCATATGTTTTAATTTTTTTATATCCAGGAAAATATAAACAAAAGAGGTAAAACGTGTCTCTTTTTCACTCATTTTTTTTTATTTAATAACACAAAGTGCTACTAAAAAACTTTATAAAATAGTCTTGGGTGGGGCTAGAACCTTTAATATCGGCGTTTTATTGGCATATTATTTTAATTATTTAATTTACATTTTTTTTTAACTTTTCTACTAATTTATTTTTTTTTTTTTTTACATTGTGTCCCCATAAGGTCATAATAGACCTTTGGGGACATCTGACCACTTTTTTTTTCTTGTGAGGGAGGCTGATTTCCCCTGTAACTGGGGCTGGTACATTTATCCCCAGTTTCAGAAGAAGTACAGCCTCCTACCTGTTACTATATAGCTTATAGAGATGATCTGGGTGCTGTAGGACCCAGCAGCTCTAATAGACGCTGATCCCGGCGGATTTCATGCAGCTGCTGAGTACTGCTTGGACATACCGGTACGTCCTTGCAGAACAAGGCAACCATCTTCTGGATGTTAAAACCCAATGCGCAGTCTGGAAGTGGTTAAATGTGAATGTTTTGACTCTGAGAATTGTGATTGAGATTAATGCATCTGCTGCAGCACAGTGACAGTATGACATCACTTCACTGACACACACAGTGTGATAGTAGTATAATGTTGCACCGTGTTAGCCATTGAAAGTAGTGGAAGAGTGAAGAAATCAGGCGATACCTTTTAGAGGCTAACTGAGTATATTTGATAAGTAAGCTTTCAGAAGTGCAAGCTTCCTTCATCAGACATGGTGTTATACAAGAACTGAAAATTAACAGATTTTTTTATATATACCCTATACACATGGTCTTCAAAGGATTTTAGAGTCCTTAAAAAAACCAAAACAAAATGCAATCTAAGTAGAGAAGTTATTTACAACCGGTCAAAAAACAATCTGGAAAGTTGTGGTGCGTGACAGAGGGTCTGTTGTGAGGGTCACAAATCACCTCCTGATAGCAAACAGATAACAGATCCCTCTGTCACGCACCACAACTTTCCAGATTGTTTTTTGACCGGTTGTAAATAACTTCTCTACTTAGATTGCATTTTGTTTTGGTTTTTTTTAAGGACTCTAAACTCCTTTGAAGACCATGTGTATAGGGTATATATAAAAAATCTGTGACTTTTCAGTTCTTGTATAACACCATGTCTGATGAAGGAAGCTAGTACTTCTGAAAGCTTACTTATAAATATATTCAGTTAGCCTCTAAAAGGTATCGCCTGATTTCTTCACTCTTTCACACACAGTGTGAGACAGACAGAGACTGTTTTTGCTCTCTATTCATTACAGAGTTATTCCTATCTATCACTGCCGAGATGTCAGGAACGGCTCCTAAGTCCCAGAAAAATGACCACCATACAGTGACCTTAATGTAGTGGAAGATGCCAATTATCTACACTGGTGCTCTGCAGAACATATAAGTTATACAGTTATATCCAATAACTTACCAGTGGTACTGGTGACATCAACTTTGCCAGAAGTGATTGCCTTATCTGTAACTGGCTGATCCGACCATATCCTCCAGGCATGAGTTGTCTCTGAAGAATTTAATGTACAGAAATATTTTTGACTCCTCACTTCCACCACAACCCCGTTCAACATAAATTCAAAATTCATAGATGGGAAAATGCCCCCCACTACAGGCATTTTTTTTTTAATTTCGAGGAGCAGACAATCTACCCTAAAATGACGGCGCCCATGCGCCGCCAGAAAATGAACGCTTCAGTCAGCTTTGGACGAGGAACAAGGATGGGTAATACTTGCAGGCCAAACAATATCAGTAGAGAGAGGTGAACCTTAAAAATTTTGTTTCAGATTTGTCAAACCTTTGGTTCAGTCAAAACCTGTTTCAGATTGATGCATCTGATCCAACACAGTGACAGTATGACATCACTTCACCGACACTCACAGTGTGACAGACAGAGATTGCTATTGCTCTCTATTCATTAAAGGGTTATACTTTTCAATGCCGAAATAGGAATAATGGCCCTAAGTCCCAGGAAAATGGCCACCATACAGTGATGTAGTGGTAGACACCAATTCTACACTGGAAATCTGCAGATCATATAAGCGAACACCCTAAAGTTATATCCAATGGCTTACCAGTGGTGCTGGTGATATTGTCTTTGCCTGGAGTAGTCCCCATACCTGCAATGTAAAATTTTATATATTATTAACAAATTCGCTGAGTTATTTGGGCATTTGGCATTTAAAAACAGGCCATATTGTATAGGACCACTTTTTCAGGGGCAAAATATCAATTAAAAAGGTAGTGTACATAATTTCACTCGGTTTTGGCAATTGGCATTAGGGCATTGTGACATTACTTTGTAACTCTAACTTCAAGAAGAAACTCAATGACATCACAGTAGGGCATTGGGATATTACAATGGACTCAGTGACATCATAATTGGGTATTGTGATATTAGTTCGGGACTCTGTGACATCAAAATGGATCCCAGTGACATAACAAAAGGGCTTTGAGAACAAAAGGGGATGCAGTGACATCGTAATGGAGCTTGATGACATTACACTGGAACTCAGTGACATCACAACAGTGTATTGTGATATTAAAACCTAACTCAGTGACATCAAAAAGGAACACAATGACAACAATAGGGCATTGTGACATCTAAATTGAACTAAATAACATCACAATGGGACATTGTGAGATTGCAACGGAACTGATGTGGAGTTCAACGGAACTGACTTCCCAATGGAGAATGATGATATCAAATCAGAATTCAGTGACATCACAATGGAGCATTGTGACATCATAACTGAAATCAGTAACATCACAACTGAACCCTGTGATATCACAAGGTAACTTTGTGACATCACAATAGAGCATTCTGACATCACAACTTAGCTCAGTGATTTAAAGTTATATCCAATGACTTACCAGTGGTACTGGTGATATTGTCTTTGCCTGGAAAAGTCCCCATATCTGCAATGTAAAATTTTAAATGATTTTAAAAATTTCACTGGGGTATTTGGGCATTTGGCATGGGACAACAGGCCATATTTTTAGGACCACTTTTTAGGGGGAAAATATCAATTAAAGGGGTTGTATACATGATTTCACTGGGTTTTGGAAATTGGCAAGGAAAAAAAATAGCAAAATTTCACCAGATACGTACAAAAGGAGTGCAGTTAGGCATGACTAAATAAGTGAATACAATACAGTTCTATCCAATGACTTACCAGTGGTACTGGTGACATTTTCTTTGCCTGTAATCCCCTTAATGATTACAACTGGTTGATCCGACCATGTCCTCCAGCCTTGAGTTGTTTCTGCTGAATTTAATGCATAGAAATATTTTTGACTCCTCATTTTCCAATCCTTTCCCTACTACCCAAACCCACCATGCATACATGGGAAAATACCCTCCCTCTTGCTGCAGACAGTAAAAATGCCTAATAAATTGTAATTGTCCCCCTTTAGTAGCAGGGTCTTCGAGTAACCCCATGTAGCAAAACTAACCCTGCAGGTTGACTGGCACTACCAATGTGTCATACAGTTAATAAATACCACAAGGAACATCTATTATCATCATACGGTAAAAAACTGGTCCATCAAGGCCAAATACAAGTACAAATCAAAAGAACAAACAGGCTAGATTTTAGATTTTATAGGACCACTTTTTGGGGGAAAAACATCAATTAAAGAGGTAGTGTACATAACTTCACTGAGTTATGGTGCTTGGAAAGGGAAAAAATAGTGAAATTACACCATATAAAAGGAGCACAATATGGCGAGACTAAATGGTCTGTTCTTAGTCTTGGACGTAGTACACATTAATTATGATTGAGATGCATGCATCTGCTGCAGAACAATGACAGTATGACATTACTTCACTGACAAAGATTGCAATATCTATCTAGTAATGGGTTATTTTTGTTGCTGCCGAGATGGGATGCTCCTAAATCCAGGCTCCATCGGCATGATTTCTAAGAATAGGCAAGCAGAGCTGCTCTAAGCTGTTCCCGTAACTCTCACAGAGGTGAATGGAAGATATGGAAACTGTATAGAACATCTATCTATGCTGTTTCTGTAACTCTGCCGCTATGGAAACAGTGCAGCTCAGCTGTGCTACACTGTTTCTGTAGCTCACGGTCTCCTCTAGGGGAGCTATTGGAGTAGCACTGCTCAGATGTTACCGTCATTGTGGCCTTGTTTGGCCTTGGTTGGGAAAGGACAGATATCAGTTTTCCATCTCAGCAAAGAATTGCCAAGATGATTATGAATTAAAGTCTTTTCCCCCAGTCCTAACACCCCATTTCCCTACAACCCTCACAGTGTAGAATCTGTGTATTAGCCTATCTATCTCAGTCTGACACCCTATGTCTCTAATTTCTCCCCACACAATGCACACCTATTCTTCCTGCCTGGCTTTCTCAGTGACACCAGACCGATGATCCCTCATAATTGACTATTCCCTACCATGAGGCTGTTTGCACGGGGAAGCCTGTCTGATCTGAGGTCATGTGATTCTCCCTCTTTGCTTTTATCAATGTCTTGGTATAGTGGCCGCATATCTAGTCCAATCCAGTGAATTTCAAAAAGTTTGGATTCAAACACCAAATTTTTGGAAAGTCTAGCTAAATCCAGTTCATTCCAAGCCAATTTGCTCATTTTTAAATAACACCAGACCATAGCCACATATTATTACTGCACCATGACCACTTATTATCATCACATAGTCTATAAATAATACCATTATACTGGTAATAAATACAAAACACTACACAAAGCCAAAATGACCACCATACAGTGACCATATACTATAGTGGTAGACACCAGCTCTACACTGGTGCTCAGCAGAACATAGAAGAGATTACACTACAGTTATACATATCTAATGACTTACCAGTGGTACTAGTGACATTGGCTTTGCCTGGAGTAATCCCCTTATCTTCTCCACCCGGCTGATCCGACCATATCCTCCAGCCATGAGTTGCCTCTGCTGAATTTAATGCACAAAAATATTTTTGACACCTCACTGTTCCAATACATCCCCATCTCCATTTGCATAGGAAAATGCCCTCCCTGGAGCTGCAAACAGTAAAAATGCCCCTTAATCTAATTGTGACCAATTAAAAACTCAAAGTAATATGGTTTTCAGAGAGGCCCATGCAGCAAATCTGACCCTGACAGGTTGACTTACACTGCCAAACAGTCATATCTTTATAAAACTATTATTATACGCTCAGAACGACGTAATCGTACAGCGCTGAGTGTTAAGGGGTTAAAGGGTTATTCCTATCTCCACAAATCACTGCTGAGATGGGAATAACTGCTCCTAAGTCCAGGCTCCATGGGCATGATATCCAGGAATAGGTGAGCAGAGCTGCTCTAAACACTTCCCGTATCTTCCATAGAAGAGAATGGAAGCTATGGAAATGGTGTAGAATATCTAGCTACACTCATTATGTAACTCAAGTCATGGAAACCGTGTAACTCAGCTGTGCTACACTGTTTCTGTAGTTCCCATTCTCATCTGGAGTATCAACACAAAGAGCGAAAACCAGAACTATTCGCCTCTTTCCATAAGTGAGGGCCATATAGATAGGGAAGTAGAGCAGTTTTCCACATCTCAGCAGCAATATGTCGAGATATGAATAACCCCTTACCTCAAAATCTTCTTCTTCAGTCCTAACACCAGACTTCCCCGGAACCACCACATGGTTTTATCACAAAATGGACACCTACTCCTCCTGTCTGGGCTTTTTATCCTGCCTGTGAGTCATCAGTTACCACTGACCTATAGTTCCTCATGATTCCCTGTCCATTCTCATTAGAGCTGCATGGTTGGGAATTACGGGGAAGCCTGTCTGATCTCTGAGGTCATGTGATTCTTCTTCTTTCTTTTCGCTATGCTTTCTTATGGCAACTGCCACTATAGACTAGTCCAGCGAATTTGAACAAAGCGGATTTGAACAAAATTTTTTTGGAAAGTTCAAGCTAAACCCACTTTGATCCAAACCAATCTGCTCATCTTTAAATAACACCGGACCATAACCATATATTACCGCTGCACCATGACCACTCATTATCTCCACATACAGTAGTTTCTAAATAATACCATAATACTGGTACTAAATACACTATACAAAGACACAAAATGACCATACAGTGGTCATATACTGCAGTGGTAGACATCAGGTCTACATTGGTTATCTGCAGAGCAGATAAGAGAATACACTACAGTTATAGCCAATGACTTACCAGTGGGACTGGTGACATTATCTATGCCTGGAACAATCCCCTTATCTTCTCCACCTGGCTGATCCGACCATATCCTCCAGGCATGAGTTGTCTCTGCTGAATTTGATGCACAGAAATATTTATTGACTCCTCACTCTTCCACCACATCCCCGTTCTACACAAACTCAACATTCATAAAGTGGAACTTTGCAAACAGAGGAATCATTTGCAACAGTCACTACATCTGAGTGAGAAAAACAGCTTTAGGATAAGGCCCCACATAGAGGGCCAAGGTGAAAAAACACTGTGGGAAACTCTGTGGTGGAAACGCATTGAGGTTTTTTCTTCAGCACTTTTCACAAAAAGTCCGCAGGGTTTTCCTCTGCGGGCTTTTTGCTTCAATTATACCTATAGGGAAACCGCCGGCGTCTCTTTAGTTATAATTGACATGCTACGACTTCAAAAAACACAACGGTTTTGGAAATCGCAGCATTTCTGCTGCACATATTTTTCTGTAATGTGTGGATGGGATTTGCATTACAGCACATGAGGGAACAGCCTTAACAGCTTTCACACGATGTGGGGGCATGGCCTTAGAAGCTTACTGAAAAAGCAAGTGCAGAAGCCTGAGAGTATGTTTTGATCCAAAGTATATTTTGTCTTTAGTATGACTTAAGATTAAGTGAGTTCGAATACAGGTACTTTAGAAGAGAGGGATTTGAGCCTTTATCTTGAATTTGCTTTCTACTTTTATTTACTTTTTGTGCAACAGTCACTGCAATGAAACCCTTACTTGTAAGCCTTTTGATCCCTGTGGTTATGGAACTCTTCATATTTGCCTTCTCCATGCTTTCACATGGCGGCCGCCACTATAGACCTCTACTGTGAATCAAACTGCAAAGAGTTTGGACTTGAACCCAAAATGTTTGGAAAGTTCAAAATCAATTGGTTCATCTTTAAATAAAATCTGACCATATTACCACTGCACCACACATAGCTTCTAGATAAAACAGTAATACTAGCACTAAATAACAAACACTATACAAAGGCTCAAAATAACCAACATACAGTCTCCATATACACCAGGTCTACACTGGAGCTCTGCAGATAATATAAGAGAATACACTACACTTGTAGCCAATGACTTACCAGTTGGACTTGTGACATTGGTTGTGCCTGGAGTAATCCCCTTATCTTCTCCACCTGGCTGATCCGACCATATCCTCCAGGCATGAGTTGTCTCTGCAGAATTTAATGCACAGAAATATCTTTAACTCTTCACTCTTCCAACACATCTGCATTCTGCACAATTCACCATTCCTAGATGGAAAAATGCCCTAACTGATGCTGCACATATTAAAAGAACCCCCTAAACTTTCATTTTGCCCCCTTTATAACCCACACAGTAATAGGGTCTTTAGAGTATCCCATGCAACAAAGCTGTAGAGTGCAGTTTTCCCCATCTCATCAGTAGTTTTCCGTATTTGTCTCCTGTCCTTACACACCAGTCCTGTGTTATGCCTATCTTGATTTGACACCCTATGTCTCTAATCTCTCTCCACAAAATGGCCATCTTATTCTTATGCCTGAGCTTTTTATACTGCTTGTGTGCTATCAATTAACACTAACCTATCATCCCTTATGATTGGCTATCCCCTCTCATGTGGGCTTTTGGCAAAGCAATATAGGGTAGCCTGTCTGATCCCTAAAGTCATGTGATTATTCTTTTTGGTTTTGCACTCACTATAGACCATTCCTGAGAATCTAACTGCAAAAACTTTGAGCCCAAAATGATTGGAAAGCTGCAGCCGAGCCTAGTTTGTTCCAGACCAATTTGTTTATCTTTAAACCAGACCATAACCACATATTACCACCAAATAGCTTCTACATTATACCATAATACTGGTACTAAATAAAAGATACATGTAATATTGGCGTTATCTCTCCCAGCATACCCACCGACTTACCTCTGTTTTACACTGTGCGGTTCCTGCACATTAGGCCTTCAAGTTGCAGGAAGGAGGTATACCCTTCCTTCCTGCAACTTGAAGGCCTAATGTGCACACCTGTTGGTCTTTCCAGCCAATCCCAAGCCCTAACCTATTTATTGCTGTTCAGCCCTCTTTATTTTGCCTGAATAACATTGGATCTGTTATTCTAAATGTCTGCAAGGATTTGTATGACTTTGTTACTGTTGGATTCCCATTATTGACCTTGGCATATTCTCTGACTCCGTTAATGACCCTTCCCTGCCTGCCTACCTACCTTTCTATGTACAGTCATGGCCAAAAGTTTTGAGAATGATACAAATATTAATTTTTACAAAGTCTACTGCTTCAGTTTTTCTAATGGCAATTTGCATATACTCCAGAATGTTATAAAGAGTGATCAGCTTAACAGCAATTACTTGCAAAGTCAATATTTGCCTAGAAAATGAACTTTATCCCCCAAAACACATTTCAACATCATTGCAGCCCTGCCTTAAAAGGACCACCTAACATCGTTTCAGTGATTGCGCCATTAACACAGGTGTGGGTGTTGATGAGGACAGGGCTGGAGATCAATCTGTCATGATTAAGTAAGAATGACACCACTGGACACTTTAAAAGGAGGCTGGTGCTTGCCATCATTGTTTCTCTTCTGTTAACCATGGTTATCTTTAAAGAAACACGTGCAGTCATCATTGCACTGCACAAAAATGGCCTAAATGGGAAGAGTATTGCAGCTAGAAAGATTGCACCTCAGTCATCAATCTATCGCATCATCAAGAACTTCAAGGAGAGAGGTTCCATTGGTGCCAAAAAGGCTCCAGGGCGCCCAAGAAAGACCAGCAAGCGGCAGGACCGTCTCTTAAAAGTGTTTCAGCTGCGGGATCGGGCTACCAGCAGTGCAGAGCTTGCTGAGGAATGGCAGCAGGCAGGTGTGAGTGCATCTGCACGCACTGTGAGGCGGAGACTCTTGGAGCAAGGCCTGGTCTCAAGGAGGGCAGCAAAGAAGCCACTTCTCTCCAGAAAAAACATCAGGGACAGACTGATATTCTGCAAAAGGTACAGGGAGTGGACTGCTGAGGACTGGGGTAAAGTCATTTTCTCTGATGAATCCCCTTTTCGATTGTTTGGAACATCTGGAAAACAGCTTATTCGGAGAAGAAGAGTTGAGCGCTACCACCAGTCTTGTCTCATGCCAACTGTAAAGCATCCTGAAACCATTCATGTGTGGGGTTGCTTCTCAGCCAAGGGAATCGGCTCTCTCACAGTCTTGCCTAAAAACACAGCCATGAATAAAGAATGGTACCAGAATGTCCTCCAAGAGCAACTTCTCCCAACCGTCCAAGAGCAGTTTGGCACTCAACAATGCCTTTTCCAGCATGATGGAGCACCTTGCCATAAAGCAAAGGTGATAACTAAATGGCTCAGGGAACAAAACATAGAGATTTTGGGTCCATGGCCTGGAAACTCCCCAGATCTTAATCCCATTGAGAACTTGTGGTCAATCATCAAGAGACGGGTGGACAAACAAAAACCAACAAATTCAGACAAAATTAAAGCATTGATTCTGCAAGAATGGACTGCTATCAGTCAGGATTTGGTCCAGAAGTTGATTGAGAGCATGCCAGGGAGAATTGCAGAGGTCCTGAAGAAGAAGGGTCAACACTGCAAATATTGACTTGCTGCATTAACTCATTCTAACTGTCAATATAAGCTTCTGTTACTCATAATATGAATGCAATTATATTTCTGTATGTGATAAAAACATCTGACAAACACACATAAAAACCAGAGGGCAGCAGATCATGTGAAAATAGAATATTTGTGTCATTCTCAAAACTTTTGGCCATGACTGTATGTCCTCTGTCTGTATTCAACTTGTGAATCTGAGCTGCCCACCCTTTCCCTTTGGTCAGTTTACAATCTTGTTCTCCTGCTGCCTGCCACAGACTTTTGGTCCATTCTTGACAATTATTTGCCTTTTCCCCTGTATCGGCTCTGCATCTGCATCACTCTGGCCTTTTGTCAGCTGCGTCTTACACCAATACCACTCTGAGAGATAGTGACCTGGTAGTCTCTCTGTAGACAGCTGACTCTTACACTGGGACCACTGCGAGAAGAAGACACCTGTTAGTCTCCCTGTGGCGAAGACCAGACCACTGTACGGGGGTTAAAGGGTGAAGAGTTGAAGACCAGGGAGGCTACTTAGATAATTAAATTGGGAGTGTTCCAGAGCCAAATCTGATATGTGACACAGAAGATACACATCCACTAACTGTTATACCACTATACGAAGGCCCAAAATTACCACCATATAGTGACCATATATTGTAGTGATAAACATCAGGTCTACATTGGTACTCTGCAGATCATATAGGTGAATACAGTAACGTTCTATCTGTTGATGTACCAATTATGGCGGTGACACCATCTTTGCCTAGAAGAACACCCATAATTTTAACTGGCTGATCTAACCATGACCTCCCATTGCGAGTTGTCTCTTCTGAATTTAATAAAATTAACATCTTTGACTCCTCACTCTTCCAACAAATCCACAAAATACACAAACTCATCATTTACAGATTGTGAAATGCCCTCCCTGGTGCAGCACACAGTAAGGCTGAGGTCCAAAGCTTTTTTTTGTTGAAGATTTTGTTGCAGTTAATAAATAATACAACTATACAAGGAACAAATATTATCACCATAGCACTAAATGGTCTTGGATATAGTACACATATATTTGAAAGCTTTGAAAACTGTGACTAAGATACGACTGCACTATGACCACTTTAACACCATACTCCAATTTTGTTCAGTTTTTATGAAACTGAACAAATGGAGATTTGTCTTGGACAAACTAAAATGGCTGCCAAATTATACTCTGGTTTCTCTTCTGACGCCAGAGTATTATAGGTGAAGGCCCAGGGGATATGTAAAAAATAAAAACATTCATAATCACATTTATTTTACACCTCTCCTGGGTCTTTACCTATTAAATTCTGGGGTCTGAAGAAACCCCAGAGTATAATGTGGCGGCCATTTTAGTTCGACCGAAACAAATCTCCACAATTAGGAATATTCATGTCGAATAATGTCACTTTTTTACTTTGGCTATGTGTGCCTTAGAGAGCTAGAAATTAAATAGGTGGATTCCTAGGAGCCCTAAGAGTATTCTACACTATGTTTTATAGATAGGTTCCTACGAGCCCTAAGAGTGTTCTACACTATGTTTTATAGATAAGTTCCTAGGAGTCCTAAAAGTGTTCTATGCTATGTTTTATAGATAGGTTCCTAGAAACCCTGAGCGTGTTCTACATGTATGTTTTATAGATAGGTTCCTAGGAGCCCTGACATTGTTCTACACTATATTTTATAGATAAGTTCCTAGGAGCTCGAATAGTATTCTACACTATGTTTTAAACCAATATAAGGTGTGTTTGGTACCAAACTTGTTCAACCCAAAACAAATCAGGGCCTTTAGCTGAAGAACCTGAACATAAAACGAATCTTGAGAAGTTCACCCATCTCTAAGTATAACCCCTTAAATCAAAGTCTTCTTCTCTAGTCCTAACACCAGACTTCCCCAGAAAACCCTGATCATATCCTCCAGCCAAGAGTTGTCCCTGTTTTGACTCCTTACTCGTCCAACACATCCCCATTTTACACAAACGCACCATTAATAGCTGGTAAAATGCTCTCCCTGGTGCTACACACAGTAAAGGTGCCAAAAACTGTAATTGCGCTCCCTTTATGGCCCTCAGAGTAATGTGGTCCTCAAAGTGTCCAATGCAGCACAACTGACCCTACAAGGTTAACTGGCACTGACAAAAACTGATACATCTGTGAACTAAAACAATTATACAAGGAACAACTAATATCACCATACTGTACAAACTAGTGCCAACAAGGTTCATATTACCAATAGTACCACTACATAGGGTGCCAAACAATACCACTAGAGATAAGGGAACCATTCAAGATTTGATTTGGTTTGTCTATTCAGACCAAAAATTCAGGATAGATCCGAACATCTTTGTTTTGAATCATAAATGCAAATAAATTCCTTTCAAAAATTGTCCATGAATCTCTTAGAGCAAGAAACTCTGGTAACAAACAACCTGTTAGAAACACGCTACAATTTAGAATTTGTCTTGACCATAACCACCTATTACCCCTGCTCCAGATCACAAAAATTTCTCTATATAATACCATTATACTGGTGCTAGATAAAACCTACTACACAAAAGCCCAAACTGACCAGTATACAGCGACCATATACTGTAGTGGTAGACACCAGGTCTGCATTGGTACTTTGCAGAGCAGATAAGAGAATACACTACAGTTGTATTCAATGACTTACCAGTGGAACTTGTGATATCATCTATGCCTGGAGTCATCCCCTTTTCTTCTCCACCTGTCTTATCCGACCATATCCTCCAGACATGAGTTGTCTCTGTTGAATTAAATGCACAGAAACATTTTTGACTCCTTACTCTTTCAAAACATCTCCATTCTACACAAACTCACCATTCATAGATGGGAAAATGCCCTCCATGTTGCTGCAAACAGTAAAAGTGCTCCAAAACTGTAATTGTTCTCTCCTTATGGCCCACTCACTAATGGGATCCTCAGATTGCCCATTGCAATAAAACTGACCCGGCCAGGTTGACTTACACTGCCAAACAGTCATATATTTATGAAATAACACAGATATACAAGGAACAACTATTATTTCCATACTGTACAAACTAGGGCCATCAATGCCAATATTACCAATAATACCACTATATAGGGGGCCAAACAGGCAAGTGAACCCTTCAAGATTCAAGATGATTTCCATACTGTACAAACTAGAGCCATGAAGGCCAACATTACCAATAGTATAACTATAAAGGGGGCCAAATACCAATAGAACTAAGTGAATCGTTCAAGATCTAATTTGTTCCAAACCAATTTGCATGACTTTTAATAACACTAGACCATACAGTGACCATATACTATAGTGGTAGACACTAGGTCTACACTGGTACACAGAAGATCACATAAGATAATACACTATAGTTATATCCAATGGCCCACACAGTAATGGGGTCCTTAGAGTGCCCATGCAGTAAAAACTGACCCTTCCATTATGACTGACACTGACAAAAAGTTAAACATTTATGAAATAACTATACAAGGAACAACTATGATCTCCATACCATTCAAACTAGGGCCATGAAGGCCAATATTACAAAAAAAAAACACTATATAGGGGGCCAAACAAAACCAGTAGAAATAAGTGAGCCTTTCAAGGATCGTTTTGGCTATGGGTGTGCTTATTCAGGCCAAAAGTTTGGGTTCCGTTTCATCATGTTTTTTCCGAACCAGAAGTGAAAATTGTTTTCAAAAATTGTGTATGACTCTCCAAGAGTAAGAAACTCTGCTATTGCTCTGTATTCATTAAAGGATTATTCCTATCTCTACAAATCACTGCCGACATGGAAATAACTGCTTCTGAGTCCAGGCTCCATGGGTATGACTTTCGGGAATAGGTGAACAAGGCTGCTCTACGCTGCTCCCGTAACTCCCATAGAGGAGAATATGGAAGCTATGGAAACAAAGTAGAACATCTAACTACACTGATTCTGTCACTCCCAAGTTATAGAAGCCATGTAGCTCAGCTGTGCTACACTGCTTCAGTAGCTCCCATTCTCATCTAGAGTATCTACAGCAGATAAGAGAATACACTACAGTTGTATCCAATGACTTACCAGTGGAACTTGTGACATCATCTATGCCTGGAGTCATCCCCTTTTCTTCTCCACCTGTCTTATCCGACCATATCCTCCAGACATGAGTTGTCTCTGCTGAATTAAATGCACAGAAACATTTTTGACTCCTTACTCTTCCAAAACATTTCCATTCTACACAAACTCACCATTCATAGATGGGAAAATGCCCTCCATGTTGCTGCAAACAGTAAAAGTGCTCCCAAACTGTAATTGTGCTCTCTTTATGGCCCACACACTAATGGGGTCCTCAGATTGCTCATTGCAATAAAACTGACTTGGACAGGTTGACTTACACTGCCAAACAGTCATACATTTATGAAATAACACAGATATACAAGGAACAACTATTATTTCCATATTGTACAAACTAGGGCCATCAATGCCAATATTACCAATAATACCACTATATAGGGGACCAAACAGGCAAGTGAACCCTTCAAGATTCAAGATGATTTCCATACTATACAAACTAGAGCTATGAAGGCCAATATTACCAATATTATAACTATAAAGGGGGCCAAATACCAATAGAACTAAGTGAAGCGTTCAAGATCTAGTTTGTTCCAAACCAATTTGCATAACTTTTAATAACACTAGACCATACAGTGACCATATACTATAGTGGTAGACACTAGGTCTACACTGGTACACAGAAGATCACATAAGATAATACACTATAGTTATATCCAATGACTTACCAGTTGGACTGCTGACATCATCTATGCCTGGAGCAATCCCTTTATCTTCTCCACCTGGCTGATCTGACCATTTCCTCCAGCCATATGTTGTCTCTGTTTAATGAAATTCATAGAAAAAAATGTTTGACTCCTCACTCTTCCAACATATCCCCATTCTACACAAGCTCAACACTCATAGATGGGAAAATGCCCTACCTGGATTATACACAGTAACAGTGGCCCCAAACTTTATTTGTGCTCCCATTATGGCCCACACAGTAATGGGTTCCTTAGAGTGCCCCATGCAGTAAAAACCGACCCTTCCATTATGACTGACACTGACAAAAAGTTATACATTTATGAAATAACATAACTATACAAGGAACAACTATTATCTCCATACTGTACAAACTAGGGCCATGAAGGCCAATATTACCAATAAAACCACTATATAGGGGGCCAAACAAAACCAGTAGAAATAAGTGAGCCCTTCAAGGATCGTTTTGGCTATGGGTGTGCTTATTCAGGCCAAAAGTTTGGGTTCCGTTTCATCATGTTTTTTCCGAACCAGAAGTGCAAATTGTTTTCAAAAATTGTGTATGACTCTCCGAGAGTAAAAAACTGTGCTATTGCTCTGTATTCATAAAAGGATTATTCCTATCTCTACAAATCACTGTCGACATGGAAATAACTGCTTCTAAGTCCAGGCTCCATGGGCATGATTTTCGGGAATAGGCGAACAAGGCTGCTCTACGCTGCTTCCGTAACTCCCATAGAGGAGAGTGGAAGCTATGGAAACAGAGTAGAACATCTAACTACAATGATTCTGTAACTCCTAAGTTATAGAAGCCATGTAGCTCAGCTGTGCTACACTGTTTCAGTAGCTCCCATTCTCATCTAGAGTATCTACATGAAGAGCGAAGAGCAGAACTACTCAGATGTTTCCATGAGTGCTGGCCATATAGTTAGGGAGGTAGAACAGTTTTTCCCATCTCATCAGCAATTTGCCGAAATGTGAATAACCCCTTAAATCAAAGTTTTCTTGTTAAGTTCTAACACCAGACATCCCCTGAACCCACTCACACTGTTTTATCTGTGTATTATCCTATCATTCTCAGTCTGACACCCTATGTCTCTAATCTCTCCCCACAAAAAAGACACCTTCACCTCCTGCCTGGGCTTTTTTTTATGGCCTTTGTGTCATGAATAACCATTGACCAACAGTTCCTCATGATTCTCTGTCCCCTTTCATGAGGGCTTCTTGCACTGCATTATGATGACAACTCTTGATCCAAATGGTCATGCAATTCTTCTTTCTTGCTTTCTCTATGCTTTTACATTAAGGCCACTACTATAGACTGTTCTTGAGAACTGGGCTGTTATCCCCATGTGCATATAAGTCCCCACTATCCAAAAATAGTGTTATTTATCCTATACGGTGAACACCGTAAAAAAAAATATATATATATTCCGCAATGCGCAAATTAACATATTTTGGTCACTTTGTTTTTCAACAAAAATAACAATAAAAAGTGATCAGAAAGTCATACATACCAAACATTGGTACCAGTAGAAAGTACAACTTGTCCCGCAAATAAAGAGCCCGTACAGTAAAAAAGTTATAGGCATCAGAATACGTTGAACCCAGGAAAATCATTCATTTTCAAAAAGTAACATTTTATTTATAAAAACGGTAAAATGTAAAAAAAAACAATATAAATCTGGTTTTGCCGTAATCGTAATGACCCGTCGGACAAAGCTGCCATGTCATTATTAATGCAGAGTCAACGCCATAAAACAAAATTAAAAAAATTATGATAGATTTGTGTGTTATTTCACATGAACCCCCCAAAAAACGTAAATAAAAGCTAATTCAAACATTATATGTACCCCAAAATGGGGCCAAATGAAAGAACAGTTTGTCACACAAAGAATAAGCCCTCACATAGCTATGTGGACAGAAAAATAAAAAAATTATGAATTTTGGAAAATGGGAGTGAAAATATGAAAAAAGTCGCTGAGCTTTACCAGGCAAACTATCCTGCATCATTAAATGGTTAACAGATGCAATGAGTTGGAGTTGTTAGAGGTGGAGAAAGTTCCTTTATAGGCTAGAGAAGCGGGCCGCAGAAAAAAAGCTGTTTTTTTCCGCAGCGCTTTTCACAGTCTGTAGAGTTTTCCTCTGTGGACTTTTGGCTTCAATTATACCTATAGGGATACCGCCGCCATTTCCGTAGGTATAATTGACGTGCTGCGATTTCCCAAACCGTGTCGATTTTGGAAATCGCAATGTGCCCGCTGCGCATATTTTCCCACAATGTGTAGATGGAATTTGCTACAATAAATTCACAATAAAGCCCAAACTGACCAGTATACAGCGACCATATACTGTAGTGGTAGACACCAGGTCTGCATTGGTACTTTGCAGAGCAGATAAGAGAATACACTACAGTTGTATTCAATGACTTACCAGTGGAACTTGTGATATCATCTATGCCTGGAGTCATCCCCTTTTCTTCTCCACCTGTCTTATCCGACCATATCCTCCAGACATGAGTTGTCTCTGTTGAATTAAATGCACAGAAACATTTTTGACTCCTTACTCTTTCAAAACATCTCCATTCTACACAAACTCACCATTCATAGATGGGAAAATGCCCTCCATGTTGCTGCAAACAGTAAAAGTGCTCCAAAACTGTAATTGTTCTCTCCTTATGGCCCACTCACTAATGGGATCCTCAGATTGCCCATTGCAATAAAACTGACCCGGCCAGGTTGACTTACACTGCCAAACAGTCATATATTTATGAAATAACACAGATATACAAGGAACAACTATTATTTCCATACTGTACAAACTAGGGCCATCAATGCCAATATTACCAATAATACCACTATATAGGGGGCCAAACAGGCAAGTGAACCCTTCAAGATTCAAGATGATTTCCATACTGTACAAACTAGAGCCATGAAGGCCAACATTACCAATAGTATAACTATAAAGGGGGCCAAATACCAATAGAACTAAGTGAATCGTTCAAGATCTAATTTGTTCCAAACCAATTTGCATGACTTTTAATAACACTAGACCATACAGTGACCATATACTATAGTGGTAGACACTAGGTCTACACTGGTACACAGAAGATCACATAAGATAATACACTATAGTTATATCCAATGGCCCACACAGTAATGGGGTCCTTAGAGTGCCCATGCAGTAAAAACTGACCCTTCCATTATGACTGACACTGACAAAAAGTTAAACATTTATGAAATAACTATACAAGGAACAACTATGATCTCCATACCATTCAAACTAGGGCCATGAAGGCCAATATTACAAAAAAAAAACACTATATAGGGGGCCAAACAAAACCAGTAGAAATAAGTGAGCCTTTCAAGGATCGTTTTGGCTATGGGTGTGCTTATTCAGGCCAAAAGTTTGGGTTCCGTTTCATCATGTTTTTTCCGAACCAGAAGTGAAAATTGTTTTCAAAAATTGTGTATGACTCTCCAAGAGTAAGAAACTCTGCTATTGCTCTGTATTCATTAAAGGATTATTCCTATCTCTACAAATCACTGCCGACATGGAAATAACTGCTTCTGAGTCCAGGCTCCATGGGTATGACTTTCGGGAATAGGTGAACAAGGCTGCTCTACACTGCTCCCGTAACTCCCATAGAGGAGAATATGGAAGCTATGGAAACAAAGTAGAACATCTAACTACACTGATTCTGTCACTCCCAAGTTATAGAAGCCATGTAGCTCAGCTGTGCTACACTGCTTCAGTAGCTCCCATTCTCATCTAGAGTATCTACAGCAGATAAGAGAATACACTACAGTTGTATCCAATGACTTACCAGTGGAACTTGTGACATCATCTATGCCTGGAGTCATCCCCTTTTCTTCTCCACCTGTCTTATCCGACCATATCCTCCAGACATGAGTTGTCTCTGCTGAATTAAATGCACAGAAACATTTTTGACTCCTTACTCTTCCAAAACATTTCCATTCTACACAAACTCACCATTCATAGATGGGAAAATGCCCTCCATGTTGCTGCAAACAGTAAAAGTGCTCCCAAACTGTAATTGTGCTCTCTTTATGGCCCACACACTAATGGGGTCCTCAGATTGCCCATTGCAATAAAACTGACTCGGACAGGTTGACTTACTCTGCCAAACAGTCATACATCTGTCTTCTGTCGGGTGATTTCAACCATGCCTCTCCATCATCCACACTGCCCAGTTTCACACAGTATGTAACCTGCCACACAAGAGACAACAAAACACTGGACTTGTTCTTTGCCAACGTTAGGGAGGCATATAGCTCATCAGCCCTACCACCCCTGGGGAGATCGGATCACAACTTAGTGCATCTCCGACCTGTGTACAAGCCACTTGTACGTAGAGAACCAGCTGTCACCCGCACAGTGAGGATATGGTCCGAGGAGAGTGATGAGGCTCTGAGGGATTGTTTTGACACAACCGCATGGGAAGTTCTGCAGGATTCTTATGGAGAAGATATAGAAGGACTCACACACTGCATAACGGACTACATTAATTTTTGTGTGGACAACACAGTACCCACAAAAGTGGTGAGGTGCTTCTCCAACAACAAACCATGGATTAACTCTGATATAAAAACACTACTTAAGGAGAAAAAGATGGCATTCAGGACAAGATAAGGAGGGGTTGAGGGAAGTACAAAAGGAGCTGAGGCATCAAATCAGGCAAGGAAAAGCCAGTTATAAGGAAAAGATGGAAAAGCAAATGGAAAGAAAAGACATAAGGGGGGTCTGGGAGGGGTTTAAGTCAATTTCGGGTCACAAACAGTCTGTCTGCCAGATTGAGGCAGATGTTAATTGGCTTAATGAACTAAACCTATTCTTCAACAGATTTGATCACACACCAGCTCCTCCCACCCCAGTATGTCCTTCAGCTTCCCCCACCACAATGACTTCTCCCCATGCGGCCACTTCCCAACAGACCAGTAAATCCAGAAATCCGTCTTTATCTGGCCACAGTCTGACCTTCACACGGGCCCAGGTGAGGAAGGAGATGAAAAAGATCAAGGCGAGGAAAGCCGCAGGGCCAGATGACATCAATGCAAGGCTAATTAAGACTTGCGGGGACCAGCTGTGTGGTATAATTACATATATGTATAATATGAGCCTGAGGCAGGAAATAGTCCCTGAATTATGGAAATCTTCTTGTGTGGTACCAGTTCCAAAGAAATCCCACCCTATGGACCTCAACGACTACAGACCTGTAGCACTGACATCCCACCTGATGAAGATCTTGGAGAGATTGGTTCTCACACATCTCCGCCCTCTAGTGAGCCCCGCTATGGACCCCCTCCAGTTTGCTTATCGGCCGGGCATTGGGGTAGATGATGCCATCATCCATCTTCTGCACAGGGCTCTGTCTCACCTGGAGAAACCAGGGAACACAGTAAGAATAATGTTCTTTGACTTCTCCAGTGCTTTTAACACCATACAGCCCAGGTTATTGAGGGACAAGCTGGGCCTTGCTGGAGTGGACCACCACCTCTCCAACTGGATCCTAGACTACCTCACAAATCGAACTCAATACGTGAGAGCCCAAGACTGTGTGTCAGGTACCGTGATCTGTAATACGGGGGCACCTCAGGGTACGGTTCTCGCCCCTTTCCTCTTCACACTGTACACTGCAGATTTTAGGTGCAACTCATCCAGCTGCTACCTACAGAAGTATTCTGACGACTCTGCAATAGTGGGTCTCATCACAGATGATGATGACAGGGAGTACAGAGAACTGATCCAGGATTTTGTGGACTGGTGCCACCGGAACCACCTGAAGATTAACGCGGGGAAGACCAAGGAGATGGTGGTGGACTTCCGCAAAGGCAGAAGCCCTCCTAAACCAGTGGACATCCTGGGGATGGGCATCGAGATTGTGAATACCTATAAGTACCTGGGTTTGCTCCTTAATAATAAGCTGGACTGGGCAGATCATATGGAGGCCCTGTACAGGAAGGGCCACAGCAGGCTCTACCTGCTTAGGAAACTGAGAGCCTTTGGAATCCGGGGGGCACTTCTTAGAACTTTCTTCAACTCGGTAGTGGCATCAGCCATCTTCTTTGGAGTGGCCTGCTGGGGGAGCAGTATATCAACCAGGGACAGAAATAAACTTGACAAGCTGATTAGAAAGGCCAGCTCTGTCCTGGGGAGCCCACTGGACCCAGTGCAGGTGGTGGGAGACAGAAGGATACTGTCCGTGGTGAGCTCCATGCAGAAGAAGAAGTCCCATCCCATGCATGAGACTGTGATCGCGCTGAGCAGTACTGTCAGTGACCGACTGCTCCACCCTAGGTGTGAGAAGGAGCGCTATCGGAAGTCTTTCCTCCCCACCGCGGTTAGGCTGTACAACCAACACCGACCTAAGCGGAGATCATTACACACAGAGAACTGAAATATCTCTCTGCCTGTTAAATCCCCCCCCCCCCTCCTCTGCTACGTCCTATCTGTCTGTCTGCTATTAATGTAATTGCCTCTCACCTTGGAACATTCCTGTACATGTTGTTTTTGTATTTGTATCTGCTTATCTTATCTTATCTTTGCTGCTGTAACACACTGAATTTCCCCATTGTGGGACTATTAAAGGACTATTATTATTATTATTATTATTATTATTTATGAAATAACACAGATATACAAGGAACAACTATTATTTCCATACTGTACAAACTAGGGCCATCAATGCCAATATTACCAATAATACCACTATATAGGGGGCCAAACAGGCAAGTGAACCCTTCAAGATTCAAGCTGATTTCCATACTGTACAAACTAGAGCCATGAAGGACAATATTACCAATAGTATAACTATAAGGGGGCCAAATACCAATAGAACTAAGTGAAGCGTTCAAGATCTAATTTGTTCCAAACCAATTTGCATGACTTTTAATAACACTAGACCATACAGTGACCATATACTGTAGTGGTAGACACTAGGTCCACACTGGTACACAGAAGATCACATAAGATAATACACTATAGTTATATCCAATGACTTACCAGTTGGACTGCTGACATCTATGCCTGGAGTAATTCCCTTATCTTCTCCACCTGGCTGATCCGACCATTTCCTCCAGCCATAAGTTGTCTCTGTTTAATGAAATTCATAGAAAAAAATGTATGACTCCTGACTCTTCTAACATATCCCCATTCTACACAAGCTCAACATTCATAGATGGGAAAATGCCCTACCTGGATTATACACAGTAACAGTGGCCCCAAACTTTAATTGTGCTCCCATTATGGCCCACACAGTAATGGTTTCCTTAGAGTGCCCCATGCAGTAAAAACCGACCCTTCCATTATGACTGACACTGACAAAAAGTTATACATTTATGAAATAACATAACTATACAAGGAACAACTATTATCTCCATACTGTACAAACTAGGGCCATGAAGGCCAATATTTCCAATAAAACTAATATATAGGGGGCCAAATAAAACCAGTAGAAATAAGTGAGCCCTTCACGGTTCGGTTTGGCTATGGGTGTGCTTATTCAGGCCAAAAGTTTGGGTTTGATCATGTTTGTTCTGAACCAGAAGTGCAAATTGTTTTAAAAAATTGTGTATGACTGCCCAAGACCAAGAAACTCTGGTAACAGACAATCTGATTAGAAAAATGCTGTACATTAAATTTTTTTAATGATGTTTAATTTTTTTTTACATTTAGTGAGAAAAAAAACAGGGGATATTTTATATTTAAACTTTTTGGAAGACTTCACTCGTTAGCATTTGCTAAGGGAAAAATAAAAGCCATTTTCAGCCATATGTCCAAAAAGAGTACCATGTTGTGTGACTAAATAGTCTGTTCTTGGTCTTTGACACAGTACATATTAAATTTGAAGAATTTAGAATTGTGTTTGAGATTGATGAATTTGCTGCATCACAGTGACAGTATGACATCACTTCAGACCAGCTGTACTAAACTGTTTCTGTAGCTCCCATTCTCATCTAGAGTATCTATAGGAAGAGGGAAGAGCAGAACTACTCACCTGTTTCCATGAGTGCTGGCCATATAGGTAGGAAGGTCGAGCAGTTTTCCCCATCTCGGCAGCAATTTGTCAAAATGTGAAAAACCCCTTAAGGCTGAGGCCCCATGTTGCGGAAACGCAGCTTTTTTTGTTGCAGATTTTGTTGCGCTTTGTTGCAAGAATGGCTACAAAAGGAATGGGAAATATATAGGAAGCTCTTATACTTCTACCTTTTGCTCAATCCCACTCCTGGATTTGGCTCAAAAAAACGCAACAAAATCTGCAACAAAAAAAGCTGCGTTTCCACAACGTGGGGCCTCAGCCTTAATGAAAGTTTTCTTGTTCGATCCTAACACCAGACATCCCCTGAACCCACTCACACTGTTTTATCTGTGTATTATCCTATCATTCTCAGTCTGACACCCTATGTCTCTAATCTCACCCCACAAAAAAGACACCTTCACCTCCTGCCTGGGCTTTTTTTTTTATGGCCTTTGTGTCATGAATAACCATTGACCAACAGTTCCTCATGATTCTCTGTCCCCTTTCATGAGGGTTTTGATTATGATGACAACTCTTGATCGAAATGGTCATGCAATTCTTCTTTTTTGCCTTCTCCATACATTTACATTAAGGCCACCGCTATAGAATGTTCCTGAGAATTGGGCTGGAAAAAGTATGGATTTGAACCCAATTTGCTCATCTTAAAATACCACCAGACCATAAGCACATATTACCACTTCACCATGACCACTTTTTGTAATTAAATATTCTCTAAATAATTCTGATATACTGGTGCTAGATAAAAACCACTATACAATGGCCCAAAAATAACCACCATACATTGACAGTGATCATATATTTTAGTGGTACACAAAAGGTCTTCATTGGTGCTCTGCACAGCAGATAAGAGAATAACTACAGACAGTGATATCCAATGACTTACCAGCAGGAATGGTGACATCATCCATGCTTGGAGCTGTGCCCTTATTTTCTCCACCTGGCTGATCTGACCATATCATCCATGCATTAGTTGTCCCTGCTAAATTTAATGCAGAGAAAAATTTTTGACCACTCACTCTTCCACCACATCCCTGTTCAACACAAACTCAACATTCATAAATGGGAAAATGCCCTCCCTGGTGCTGCACACAGTAAAAATATCCCCAAACTGTAATTATGTTCAATTTATGGTCCACTCAGTATTGGGGTCACAATGCCTCATGCAGGAAAACTGACCCTGCCAGGTTGACTTACACTGCCAAAAAGTCATACATTTATGAAATAGTACAACTATACAAGGAACAACTATTTTGACCATATTTTATGTACTAGTGTCGTGAAGGCCAATATTACCAATAAAAACAATATATAGAGGGGGCAAACACTACCCCTAGAGATAAGTGAGCCATTCAAGTTTTGAATTGGGTACGGGTTAGCTTTTTTGGCGCAAAAGACCGGGTTCAGTCCAAATATGTTTTTTCTGAACCAGATGTAAAAATAAATTTATTTCAAAAATTGTTTGACTCTCTAAGAGTAAGAAACTGATCTTAGAATTTTTTTATGTTTTTTAAAATTTCACTAGTTTTTTTGGTATTTGTTGGAAAAAAAAGACTATAATTTGCAGTAACACTTTTTGGAGAAAAATAAAAAATCATAACACTGGGTGTTGGAGTTTGCCATGGGAAAAAGAAAAGCCATTTTATACCAGATACATCCGAAAAGACACTGGCAAAAAGTCATATATTTATAAAATAACACAATTATATAAGAAACTACTATTATAACCATGCAGTACATCGTAGGGCCATGAAGACCAATATTACCTATAAAACCACTATAAAGGTGGTCAGACAACACCAGTCAAGATAAGTGAGCCCTTCAAGTTTCGAATTAAGTATGGACTAGCTTTTTTCAAATCAAAAGCTTGGGTTTAGTCTCGATAAGTTTGTTCTGAACCAGAAGTGAATATAAATTACTTTAAAAAATTGTGTATAAGTCTTCGACATTAAGAAACTCTGGTAACAAACAACCTGTTTAGATAAAGTTTTACCCATTTCAGCAGAAATTTACCGAGATGTGAATAACCCCTTAAACAGAAGTACCCTCAAGCTATAGTCATACTCTCTTTATACTAGTGTAGTCCTCAGAGTGCCCCATGGGGCAAAACCAACCCTGCCAAATTGACTGCCACTGCTCAAAAGTCATACATTTATAAAATAACACAACTAAACAAAAAACATATATTATCACCATACTGTATGTACTAGGTTAATTAAGGCCATTATTATTAATAGTGCCAAAATATAGGAGGCCAAACAAAACCAGTAGAGATTTGTGAACGATTCAAGATTCCGATTGAATCTTAAGAAGCAAACCCTTAGTCAAAGTTAAGATATGGTCCAATGATTGTTCCGGTAATGCAAATAAATTGTTTTTAAAAAAAATTGACTTTGAGGGTAAGAAACTCTTTGAAAACAAACAACCAGTTGAAAGACACTGCAATTTTTATGATTTTTTTTTTATGCTTTTTAAAATTTCACAGGTTTTCTTTTTGGCATTTGTTGAAGAAAAGCAAGACATATTTTACAGTAAAAACTTTTTGGAAAAAAAAAATCTTAACTGCACTGGGTGTTGGAGTTTGCCAAGGAAAAAATAAAAGCCAATTTACGCCAGATATATCCAAAAAGACACTGCCAAAATATCATACATTTATGAAATAAATCAAATATACAAAGTACTACTATTATAAACGTATTGTATGCACTAGGGCCATGAAGGACAATATTACGTAAATAACCACTATATAAGTGGCCGAACAATCACAGCTGAGATAAGTGATCACTTCAAGATTCGCATTGAGTATGGGTTAGCTTTTTCAGAACAAAAGTTCAGGTACAGTCTGAATAAGTTTGTTCGGAATAGGAAAGCATTATGGGGAAAACTCTTGATCCAAATGGTCATGTAATTCTTCTTTGCTTTTTTTATGCTTTTGCATGGAGGCCATCGATATAGACTTTTTTGCGAATTGCCTGAAAAGAGTATGGATTTAAACCCAATTTACTCATCTTTAACTAACACCAGACCATAAGCACATATTACCATTTCACTATGAGCACTTTTTGTAATCAGATATTCACTAAATAATACCATTATACTATTGCTAGATATAAACCGCTATACAATGGCCCAAAATGAGCACCATAGAGTGGTCATATACTGTAGTGGTTTACACAAGATCTACTTTGGTGCTTTGAAGAGCAGAAAAGAGAATGAGCTACAGTTATATCCAATGACTTACCAGCGGGACTGGTGACATCATCTATGCCTGGAGCCATCTTCTTATCATCTTCACCTGGCTGATCCGACCACATCGTCCATGCATTAGTTGTCTCTGCTAAATTGAATGCAAAGAAAAATTTTTGACTAATCACTCTTCCATCACATCCCTGTTCAACAAACTCAGCATTCATAGATGCCAAATGGTAATCACACTTTCTTTATGGCTCACACAGCAATGGGGTTCTCAGAGTGCCCCATACAGCAAAACTGACCCTGCCAGGTTGACTTGCACTACCAATGTGTAACACAGTTACAAGGGACAACTATTGTTACCATAATGTACAAACTAGGGCAATTAAGGCCAATATTACCAATAGTGTTAACCTATAGGTGGCCAAACAACACCACTAGAGATAAGTGACCCGTTCAAGATTCAGTTTCCCAACAGGTTTGCTTCTTAAGACCAAAAGTTAAGATGAGATCCCATCATGTTTGTTCTGAACTGGAAATGCAAATAAATTGTTTTCAAAAATTGACTCTCTGAGGGTAAGAAACCTTTTGATTAAAAAAACATCCTGTTTAGAAAGACACTGCACTAAATAATTTTTTATGCTTTTTAAAATTTCACAAGTTTTATTTTTGGTACTTCTTGAGGAAAAGCAGAACATATTTTACAGTAATACTTTTTGGAAAAAAAAATCATAAATGCACTGGGTATTGGAGTTTGCCACGGAGAAAACAAAAGCCAATTTATACCAGATATATCCAAAAAGACACTGCCAAAATGTCATACATTTATGAAATAAATGGACTATACAAGGAACTACTATTATGACCATATTGTACATACTAGGTCCATGAAGGCCAATATTACTTAAACAACCACTATATTGGTGAACAAACAATAACAGTCGAGATAAGTAATCCCTTCAAGTTTCGAACTGAGTACGGGTTGGCTTTCTCAGAACAAAAGTTCGGGTTCAGTACAAATAAGTTTGTTCTGAACTGTTAGTGAAAATAAATTGCTATCAAAAATTGTGCATGACTCTCTGAGAGTAAGAAACTCTGGTAACAAACAACCTGTTTAGACAAAAGTTTTCCAGATCTTAGCAGCAATTTACCGAGACATGAATAACCCCCTTAAATCAAAATCTGCTTCTCCAGATTAACACCAGACTTCCTCAGAACCTCTAACATAATTTTTTTTGTGTATTTTCCTATCTTTCTCAGTCTAACACCCTATGTCTCTAATCTCTCCCCACAAAATGGCCACCTAATAATTCTGCCTGGGCTTTTTTATGGCCTTTAAGTCATCAGTAACCAATGACCAATAACCCCTCATGATTTTCTGTCCCCTCACATGAGGGCTGCTTTCAAGGAATTATGGGGAAAACTCTTAATCCAATTGGTCATGTAATACTTCTTCTTTGCTTTCTTCATGCTTTTAAATTGAGGCCATAGACTGTTCCTGAGAATTGGGTTGGAAAGAGTATACATTTGAATCCAATTTGCTCATCTTTAAATAACACCAGCCCATAAGCACATATTACCACTTCACTATGACCACTTTGTGTAATCAAATATTCTCTAAATAATTCTGATATACTTGTGCTAGATAAAAGCCACTATACAATAGCCCAAAAATGACCACCATACAATGACAGTGATCATATACTTTAGTGGTAGACAAAAGGTCTACATTGATGCTCTGCAGTACAGATATTATAATGCACTACAGTTATATCCAATGACTTACCAGTGGGACTGGTGACATCATCTATGCCTGGAGCAATCCCCTTATCTTCTCCACCTGGCTCATCCAACCGTATCCTCCAGGCATGAGTTGTCTCTGCAAAATTTAATACAAAGAAAAAAGTTTGACTACTCACTCTTCCACCACATCACCGTTCAACACAAACTCAACATTCATTGATAAGAAAATGCCCTCCCTGGTGCTGCACACAGTAAAAAATATCCCCAAACTGTAACTGTGTTCCTTTTATGGTCCACTCAGTATTGAGGTCCTCATAGTGCCCCATCAAAACCGACCCTGTCTGGTGGACTTACAATGCCAAAAAGTCATACATTTATGAAATAACAACTATACAAGGAATAACTATTTTGACCATATTGTACATAATAGGGCCATGACGGCCAATATTACTAATAAAACCACAATATTGGGGTCCAAAAAATATTACTATAGATAAATGAGTCCTTCAAGTTTTGAATTGGGTACGGGTTAGCTTTTTCCGAGCAAAAGTTCAGGTTCAGCCAGAATATGTTTGGCATGAACCAGAAGAGCAAATTGTTTTCAAAAATTTTGCATGATTCTCCGAGAGTAAGAAACTCTGGTAAGAAAACTGTTTAACCCCTTACCGCCGCAGGCATTTTTTGATTTTCATTTTTGACTCCCCACCTTACAAACACCATAACTTTCTTATTTTTACATTCACATTTGAGTGCTTTATGTTGGCGGGACAATCTGTATTTTGAAATGGTACCATCTAATGTTCCCTATGATGTACTAGGAAGCTGGAAAAAAAAATCAAAATGGGGTTGAATTAGAGACAAACTGTGTTTGTACAACTTTCTTATGGGCTTTGCTGGTACATCATTCATTGTACAGACAAAATGTTGTCACCTGTGTTCTATGGGTCGGTACAATTCCGGGGATACCAAATTAATATATAGTATATATATATTTTTAATTTTAACCCCTTAAAAAAAATTCAAAACTTTGCAAAAAAATAAAAATTTCTTTTAGTCGCCATATTCTGAAACTTGTAACTTTTTTATATTTCCATGTATGGTGATGCATAAGTTGTCTTTTTTTGCAGGGCCAGATGTACTTTTTAGATAAATCACTTTGCGGAATGTCTGATGTTTTGATCATGTTTTATTCAAATTTTTATGGGAAGAAAGAAAAATGGACGAAAAAAACGATAGTTTGATGCTTTTGATATGCTTTTTTCCTGAAATGGTTGTTTGTAGACTGTCCGTTTTCGGTCATGGGGATGTTTAATTTGTTTATGCTTGTTTTTGTTTATTTATTTTTATTTCAAATCTAAGGAAAGGGGGAATGGTCTGAATTTTTAGTTTTTTATTGCTTTATTTATTTATTTATTTATTTATTTTTTAAACTATTTTATTAGCCCCCATAAGGGGCTTGAACTTGCAATCATTTGATTGCAGGTCCCATAGACTGCAATACACCTGTATTGCAGGCTATGGGAGATCCACTACATAACTATAATACTATGACAGGCCTGGGAGCCTTCATAAGACTCCCAGCTGTCATAGAAATAGGACAGCTCCCGCGATCTCGCCACACAATTTTATCTCTTGTGTTATCCTATCTTTATCATTCTGATACCCTATGTCTCTAATCTCTCTACACAAAATGGACACCTACTCTTCCTTCTTTTTTTTTTTTTTTTTTTTTACAGCCTGTGAGTCATCAGTAACCACTGACCAATAGTCCCTCATGATTCTCTGTCCCCTCCCATGAGGTTTGCTTGCAAGGTATTATGGGAAAAACTCTTGATCAAAATAGTCATGTAATTCTTCATTTTTCCTTTCTCCATGTCATATGGAGGCCGCTTCTATAGACCGTTCCTGTGAATTGGGCCAGAAAGAGTATGGATTTGAACCCATATTGCTCATCTTTAAATAACACCAGAGTATAAGCACATGTTACCACTTCACCATGACCACTTTTTATATTATTCTTCAAATAATTCCATTATTCTGGTGCTAGATAAAAATCCACTATACAATGACCCAAAAGGACCACCATACAGTGACCATATACTGTAGAAGTAGACACGAAATTTACATGCTACAGGCTCTGCAGAGCAGAAAAGATAATACAGTACTTTTATATCCAATGACTTACCAGTTGGATTGGTGACATCATCTATGCCTGGAGCAATCCCCTTATCTTCATGACCCGGCTGATCCGGCCATATCCTCCATGTACGAGTTGTCTCTTCTGAATTTAATAGAAAGAAACATTTTTGACTATTCACTCTTCTATCACATCCCCGCTCAACACAAACTCAACATTCATTGATGGGAAAAATGCCCTCCCTGGTTCTGTACACAGTAAAAATATCCCCAAACTGTAATTGTGTTCCATTTATGGCCTTCTCATTAATGGGGTCCTCATAGTGCTTCAAGCAGCAAAACCGACCCTGCTAGGTTAATTTACACTGCCATGTACAAGGAGCAACTATTTTGACCATATTGTACATACTAGAGATAGTAGAGATAAGCGAGCCCTTCAAGTTTCGAACTGGATACAGGTTAACTTTTCCAGAAAAAAAGCTCAGTTCAGTCCGAATATGTTTGTTCTGAACCAGAAGTGCAGATAAATTGCTCACAAAAAATGTATATGACTCGCCAAGAATAAGAAATTCTAGTAACAAACAACCCATTTAGAAAAACACTGCACTTTGGAATTTTTTTTTATTTATTTATTTATTTTTTGCTTTTTAAGATTTCACAGGATTTTTTTTGGCATTTGCTTAGAGAAAACAAGCCCATATTTTACAGTTATATTTTTTGCAAACAAAAGTTATAACTCCACTGGGTGTTTTAGTTTTCTGTTGGAAAAAAGAAAAACCAATTTATGCCAGATACTTCCAAAAAGAATGTAATGCGTCGTCAATAGTCTGTTTTTGGTCTTCGACACAGTACCTATTAAATTTGAATGTTTGGACTCTAGGTCTCTAATCTCTCCCCATACCTATCTGGGCTTTTTTTATGGCGTTTGAGACATCAGTAACCAATGAACAACAGTCCCTTGTGATTCTCTGTCCTTTCTCATGAGTGCTGTTTGCAAAGTATTATGGGGAAAAGCCTTGATCCAATGGACATTCTCCTCTTTTGTTTTCTCTATGTTTTTACACGGAGGCCACCGCTATAGAATGTTGCTGAGAATTGGGTTGGAAAGAGTATGTATTTTAACTCATATTGCTCATCTGTAAATAACACCAGATCATAAGCAGATATTTCCATTTAGCCATGATCACTTTTTGTAATCAAATATTCTCTAAATAATACCATTATACTTGTGCTAGATAAAAACCGCTGTACAAAGGCCCAAAATGACAACCGTCAAGTCTACATTGGTGCTCTGCAAATACATTACACTTATATCCAATAACTTACCAGTGGGACTGGTGACATCATCTATGCCTGGAGCAATCACCTTATCTTCTCCACCTGGCTGATCTGACCAGAGAGTTGTCTCTGCTGAATTTAATGCACAGAAAATTTTTTGACTACTCACTCTTCCATCACATCACCATTCAACTCAATCTGAACATGCAGCAATCATGCCCCGTGCAGTAAAACTGACCCTGCCATGTTGACTGGTTCTGCTAAAAAGTCATACATTTACCATACCACTATACCACCATACCACTATACAAGGTCCAATTATTATCTTCATACTGTAAGTACTAGGGTAGTCAAGTCCAATATTACCAATAGTGCCAAAACATAGGTGGCCAAATAGTACCACTATAGTTAAGTGAATCGTTGGAGATTCAGTTTGGCTATGGGTTTGCTTCCTTAGACCAAAATTTAAGGTTCAGTCCGATCGAGTTTATTCTGAACCGGAACTGCAAATAAATTTTTTACAAAAATTGTGTATGATCCTCTTATCTTAAGAATCTTTTTGGTAACAAACAAAGTGTTCAGTGAGACACTTTAGACACTAAAATGTCACAGGATTTTTTTTTGTATTTGGTGAGAAATATTTTTTGGAAAAAAAACTATAGCTCCATAACAAAAGCCAATGTACATCAGATACATCCAAAATGAGCGCCATGTGGACGCCAACTCCTCTTGCCTGAGCTTTATGTACTGATTTTGAGTCATGATTGATCACTGAACCTCATAATTCTCTGTCTCTTCTCATGAGGGCTGCTTGATCCCTGTGGCCATAAGATTTTCCTTCATAACTAACTGTAAACCTTCATTTGGAAACCTCCACTATACAAAAAATCCCATGAAACATGCAAGAAAGAGTTTGGATTTGTACCCAAATTTTTTGGAAAGTTCTGTCTGAACCCAGTTTGTTCCAAATCAAATGGATCATCTTTAAATAGGATCATAAACACATATTACCATTGCACCATGACCACTTTTTATCATTAAATGCTCGATGTATAATACCATTATATTCCTGCTAAATAAAAACCACTGTACAGGGCCCAAACAGACCAGAATAAATTGACCATATACAGTAGTGTTAGACAAAAGGTCTACACTGGTGTTCTGTAGATCCAATGACTTACCAGGAGAAATGGTGACATCATCTATGCCTGGAGCAATTCCCTTATCTCCTCCACCTGTCTTATCCAACCATATCATCCAGTAATGAGTTGTCTCTGCTGAATTTAATGCATAGAAACATTTTTGACTCATTACTCTTCAAAACATCTCCATTCTACATCCTACACAAACTCATCGTGTATAGTTGGGAAAATGCCCAACATGTTGCTGGAAGTAGTAAAAGTGCTCCCAAACTGTAATTATGCTCCCTTTATGGCCCACAAAGTAATGAGGTCCCTCAGAGACCCCAAAATTGAAAAACTCACCCTGCTAGGTTACCAAAAGTCATACATTTATGAAATAACACGACTATACAAGGAACAACTATTATCACTATACTGTACAAAGTAGGTCTATCAATGTAGGTCCCCCAATATTACCACTATATAGGGGGAAAAGCAATACCAGTACAGATAAGTGATCCTTTCCAGATTGGATTTTGGGTATGGGTTAGCTTTTTCAGACCAAAAGTTCAGGTTGAGTGCGAATGTTTGTTCTATACATCAGCAATTTGTTGAGTTTGGAATAAAAATTAAAGTCTTCTTCTCCAGTCCTAACAACATTCTTCCCCACAACCCCCAAAAAGTATTATCTTATCTTTTCTCTCTCCACAAAATGGACACCTACTCTTCCCACCTGAACTTTTTATACTGCCTGTGAGTCATCAGTGACCACTGTCCAATATTTCCTCATTATTTTCTGTCCCTTTGCATGAGGGCATCTTGCAAGGCATTGGGAAGCATCTCAATCCATGTGATTCTTTTTTGCTTTCTCCACTGCTACAATACCTGACCATTTGGGCTGCAAAATTTTTGGATTTCTTCCAAACCAATTTGTTCATCTTTAAATAAACCCCAGACCATAACCACATATTACTACTGTTAAATTTCACTTTTTCTCATCATATAGTCTCTAAATAAAATAATTATACTCTTACTAGATAAAAACCACTATACAAAGCCTACAATTACAACCATAAAATGACTATATACTGTAGTGGTTGACTCAAGGTCTACACTGGTGCTCTGCAGGTCATAAAAGACAATTTACTACAGTTATATCCAATAACTTACCAGTTGGACCAATGACATCATCTATGCATGGAGCCATCACCTCATCTTCTCCACCTGGCTGATCCGACCATATCGTCCAGCCATGAGTTGTCTCTTTTTGAATCCTCGCTCATATGCACATATCACATCTGCACCATGACTGCTTTTGTCATCACATAGTCTCCAAATAATACCATTATACTGGTGCTAGATAAAATCCACTATATAAAGGCCTAAAATGTCCACCATACAGTGACCATATACTATAGTGGTAGACACCAGGTCATATCAGAGATCTGTAGATCATATAAGAGAATACACTACAGTTATATCCAGTGACTTACCAGTGGGACTGGTGACATCTATGCCTGTAGTAAGCCCCTTATCTTCTCCATCTGGCTGATCCGTCCAGCCATCAGTTGTCTCTGCTGAATTTAATGCACGGAAATATTTTTAGCTCCTCACACTTCCAACACATCCCCATTCTACTTGAAGTGTACCCCCATATAGTATCCTGCTTCCCATGTACTGTATGCCCATGTAGTATATTTCCTCCTCTGCACTGTCATATTATAATGCATGTGACCCCATACAGAATATGACCCAATGCCAGTCGAGTGATGCAGTTCTTTATTGTGCTGCATGATATTCTCTGCATGTTTCTTGATCTTTGGTAGGTCACAGACCTGAACAGAGGCGTAGCTAGAAGCTCCTGTTGCAAGATGGAATCTGTTATGGGACCCCCACTTACCATGTGCTCTATATAATACTGGTGTCTTATTACGCTATATTGAGGCCTTTGGGTCCCCTTAGCTTCTAGGGCCCAGAAGCAAATACTACGTCTGTACCCAATATAGATATGACCTTGGGCCTAAAGCACCTTGTTACTGAATAGAGATTATTATTACTCTCTATTCATTAAAGGGTTATTCTTATCTCTACAAACCACTGCTAATATGGGTATAATTGCTCCTAAGTCCAGGTGAGCAGAGCTGCCCTACGCTGTTCCCTTAACTTCAATAGAGGAGAATGTAAGCTATGGAAAGAGTGTAAACATCTAGCTACACTGATTCTATAACTCTTAAGATACTGAAACCATGTAGCTCAGCTGTGCTACACTCTCCCATTCTCATCTAGAGTATCTACAGGAACAGCATAGAGCAGAACAATGCTCCTTTTTCCATAATTAGGGAGGGAAAAAGAGCAGTTTGCTCAATTTCAACAGCAATTTGCTGGGAATAAGCATAGATTCAGTTTTTTACTTCATTCCTAAATCCAGTCTTCCCCAGAATCCCACAGTATATTATCTGTGTATTATACTAATCTGTCTCAGTCTGACACCCTATTTCTCTAATCTCTCCCCACAAAATGGACACCTACTCCTTCTGCCTGGGCTTTTTATGCTGCCTGGGAGTCATGAGTGGCCACTGACCAATAGTCAGCCATGAATCTTTGTCCTCTCTAATGAAGGTTACTTGCAAGGCATTATGGGGCAGGCTCTTGATCATTGTGGTCATCTTTAGAAACACATGCTTAGAATCTTTGTCTTTGCTTTCTCATGGAGGTCTCAGTTATAGACCATTCCTGTGAATCAGACTGGAAAATAGATTTGAAGTTCAGGCCAAACCCATTTTGTTCCATACTGATTTGCTCATCTTTAAATAACATTAGAACATAACCACATATTACATCTGCACCGTGACTGCTCTTTGTCATCACAGTCTTTAAATTATATCATTATACTGGTGCTAAATAAAAAACACAATAAAAAGGCCTAAAATATCCACCATACAGTGACCATATACTATAGTGGTAGACACCAGGTCATATCCGAGATCTGCATATCATATAAGAGAATACGCTAAAGTTATATTTAATGACTTACTAGTTGGACTGGTGACATCATCTATGCCTGGAGCCATCCCCTTATCTTCTCCACCTGGCTGATCTGTCCAACCATCAGTTGTCTCTGCTGAATTTAATGCACAGAAAAATGTTTGACTCCTCGATCTTCCAGCACTTTCCCATTCAAAGATAGGAAAATGCCCATCCTGGTGCTGAACACAGTAAAAGAGCCCCTAAACTGTAATGGTGCTCCCTTTATGGCCCACACAGTAATGAGGTCCTGAGAGTGTCCCGTGTATCTAAACTGATTGTACCAGGTTGACTGGCACTGCCAAAAGTCATACATTTATGAAATAACACAACTACACAAGGAACAGCTATTATTTCCATAATGTACAGAATAGAGCCATGAAGGCCAATATTACCAATAGTACCACAATATAGGGAGCCAAACAATACCATTACAGATAAGTGAACCCTTCAAGATTCAGGTTGATCCAAAACAATTATCTTATTTTTTATAGTACATTTTACATCTGCACCATGACTGCTTTTTGTCATCACATAGTCTCTAAATAATACCATTATACTGGTGCTAGATAAAATCCACTATATAAAGGCCTAAAATGAGCACCATACAGTGACCATATACTATAGTGGTAGCACCAGGTCTACATTGGAGCTCTGCAGATCATATAAGAGAATACACTACAGTTATATCCAATGACTTACCACTACAACTAGTGACATCATCTATGCCTGGAGTAATCCCCTTATCTTCTCCACCTGGCTGATCCAGCCATCCATCAGTTGTCTCTGCTGAATTTAATGCACAGAAATATTTTTAGCTCCTCACTCTTCCAAAACATCCCCATTCTAATCAAAGTGTACCCCATATAGTACCATGCTTCCCATGTATGTCCATGTAGTATATTTCCTCCGCTGTGCTCTCATATACTATATGGCGTGTGCCCACATTTAGAAAATGACCCAATGCCAGTGGTGTGATCCAGTGCTTCATTGTGCTGCATTATATTCTCTGCATGTTTCATGATCTCTGGTAGGTCACAGGTCTGAACAGAGACGTAGCTAGAAGCTATTGCTCCCCGATGGATCTATAACGGGGCCCACACTTATTATGTGCTCTATATAATACTGGTGTCTTATTACTCTATATTGAGGCCTTTTGGTCCCCTTAACTACCAGAGCCCAGAAGCAATACATCTGTACCCCATATAGCTATGACCCTGAGCCTAAAGCATCCTGTTACTGAATAGAGAGGACTAATATTTTCCTGCTCTGCCATTGTTCCCACTGTATGCGTGTCTTCTAGATGCTCAAACAGTTGAATGTACTCTATATTGAGGCCTTTGGGTCACCATAGCTTCCAGGGCCCAGAAGCAAGTACTATGTATGTACCCCATGTAGCTAAGATCCTGGGCCTAAAGCAGCCTGCTACTGAATAGAGACTGTTATTACTCTCTATTCATTAAAGGGTTATTCTTATCTCTACAAACCACTGCTAACATGGGAATAACTGCTCCTAAGTCCAGGCTCCAAAAGCAAGCAGAGCTGTTCCAGGCTGTACCCGTAAACCCTATAGCGGAGAATGGAAATAGTGTAGAATATCTATCTACACTGATTCTGTAACTCTTACGCTACTGAAACAGTAGCTGTGCTACACTCTTTCCCATTCTCATCTGGAATATCCACAGGAACAGCTTAGAGTCATGAGTGACCACTGACCAATAGTCAGCCATGAATCTTTGTCCTCTCTAATGAGGGTTACTTGCAAGGCATTATGGGGCAGCCTTTTGATCACTGTGGTCATGTTTAGAAACTTTGTCTTTGCTTTCTCTATGCTTTCACATGGAGGTCGCCATTATAGATCATTCTTGTGAATCAGACTGGAAAAAGGATTTGAACCCAATTTTTTTTTAAAGTTCCGTCCGAACCCATTTTGTTCCAAACCGATTTGCTCATCTCTAAATAACATTAGACCATAACCACATATTACATCAGCTTCATGACTGCTTTTTGTCATCACATAGTCTCTAAATTATACCATTACAATGGTGTTAAAAAACACACAATACAAATGCCCAAAATAACCACCATACAGTGACCATAAACTGTAGTGGTAGACACCAGGTCATATCAGAGATCTGTAGATCATATAAGATAATACACCACAGTTATATCCAATGACTTACCAGTTGAACTAGTGACATCATCTACGCCTGGAATCATCACCTCATCTTTTCCACCTGGCTGATCCAACCACATTGTCCAGTCATGAGTTGTCTCTGCTGAATTCAATGCACAGAAAAATTTTTGACTCCTCACTTACTTCAAATATGGGAAAATGCCCATCCTGGTGACAAACACAGTAAAAGAGCCTCTAAACTGTAATGGTGCTCCCTTTATGGACCACACAGTGATGAGGTCCTGAGAGTGCCCTATTTATCTAAACTGACTGTGCCAGGTTGACTGGCACTTCCAAAAAGTCATACATTTATGAAATAATAGAACTATTATTTCCATACTGTACAACCTAGGGCCATCAAGGCCAATATTACCAATAGTACCACTATATAGGGGGCCAAACAATACCACTAGAGATAAGTGAGCCATTCAAGATTCAGGTTGATCCAAAACAATTTTTTTCTTATTTTTTATAGCACAGATTACATCTGCACCATGACTGCTTTTTGTCATCACATAGTCTCTAAATAATACCATTATACTGGTGCTAGATAAAATCCACTATCTAAAGGCCTAAAATGAGCACCATACAGTGACCATATACTATAGTGATAGCACCAGGTCTACATTGGAGCTCTGCAGATCATATAAGAGAATACGCTACAGCTATATCCAATGACTTACCAGTTGGACCAGTGACATCATCTATGCCTGGAGTAATCCCCTTATCTTCTCCACCTGGCTGATCCGTCCAGCTATCAGTTGTCTCTGCTGAATTGAATGCACAGAAATCATTTTGGCTCCTCACTCTTCCAAAACATCTCCATTCTACTCAAAGTGTATCCCGTATAGTATCATGCTTCCCATGTATGCCCATGTAGTACAGAGAGGAAAAAAAGTATTTAGTCAGCCACCAATTGTGCAAGTTTTCCCACTTAAAAAGATGAGACCGGCCTGTAATTGTCATCATAGGTAGACCTCAACTATGAGAGGCAAAATGAGAAAAAATATCTAGAAAATCACATTGTCTCATTTTTTAAGAATTTATTTGCAAATTATGGTGAAAACTAAGTATTTGGTCACCTACAAACAAGCAAGATTTCTAGCTCTCACAGACCTGTAACTTCTTCTTTAAGAGGCTCCTCTGTCCTCCACTCATTACCTGTAGTAATGGCTCCTGTTTGACATTGTTATCAGAATAAAAGACACCTGTGCACAACCTCAAACAGTCACACTCCAAACTCCACTATGGTGAAGACCAAAGAGCTGTGGAAGGACACCAGAAACAAAATGGTAGCCCTGCACCAGGCTGGGAAGACTGAATCTGCAATAGGCAAGCAGCTTGGTGTGAAAAAATCAACTGTGGGAGCAATAATTAGAAAATGGAAGACATACAAGACCACTGATAATCTCCCTCGATCAGGGGCTCCACGCAAGATCTCACCCCGTGGGGTCAAAATGATCACAAGAACGGTGAGCAAAAATCCCAGAACCACATGGGGGGACCTAGTGAATGACCTGCAGAAAGCTGGGACTAACGTAACAAAGGCTACCGTCAGTAACACACTACACCGCCAGGGACTCAGATCCTGCAGTGCCAGACGTGTCCCCCTGCTTAAGCCAGTACATATCCGGGCGCGTCTGAAGTTTGCTAGAGAGCGTTTGGATGTTCCAGAAGAGTATTGGGAGAATGTCATATGGTCAGATGAAACCAAAGTAGAAACACAACTCGTCGTGTTTGGAGGAGAGTGAATGCTGAGTTGCATCCAAAGAACACCATACCTACTGTGAAGCATGGGGATGGCAACATCATGCTTTGGGGCTGTTTCTCTGCAAAGGGACCAGGACGACTGATCCGTGTACATGAAAGAATGAATGGGGCCATGTATCGTGAGATTTTGAGTGCAAACCTCCTTCCGTCAGCAAGGGCATTGAAGATGGAACGTGGCTGGGTCTTTCAGCATGACAATGATCCCAAGCACACCGCCAGGGCAACAAAGGAGAGGCTTCGTAAGAAGCATTTCAAGGTCCTGGAGTGGCCTAGCCAGTCTCCAGATCTCAACCCCATAGAAAACCTTTGGAGGGAGTTGAAAGTCAGTGTTGCCCAGCGACAGCCCCAAAACATCCCTGCTCTAGAGGAGATCTGCATGGAGGAATGGGCCAACATACCAGCAGCAGTGTGTGCCAACCTTGTGAAGATTTACAGAAAACGCTTGACCTCTGTCATTGCCAACAAAGGATACACACGTGGACAAAATTGTTGGTACCCCTCTTTTAATGAAAGAAAAACCCACAATGGTCACAGAAATAACTTGAATCTGACAAAAGTAATAATATATAAAAATTTTATGAAAATGAACAAATGAAAATCAGACATTGCTTTTCAACCATGCTTCAACAGAATTTTTAAAAAAAGAAAACTCATGAAACAGGCCTGGACAGAAATGATGGTTCCCTTAACTTAATATTTTGTTGCCAACCTTGTGAAGACTTACAGAAAACGTTTGATCTCTGTCATTGCCAACAAAGGATATATAACAAAGTATTGAGATGAACTTTTGTTATTGACCAAATACTTATTTTCCACCATAATTTGCAAATAAATTCTTAAAAAATCAGACAATGTGATTTTCTGGATTTGTTTTCTGATTTTGTCTCTCATAGTTGAGGTCTACCTATGATGTCAATTGCAGGCTGGCCTCATCTTTTTAAGTGGGAGAACTTGCACAATTGGTGGCTGACTAAATACTTTTTCTCCCACACAGTATATTTCCTCCGCTGCGCTCTCATACTATAAGGCATGTGCCCCCATACAGAATATGACCCAATACTAGTGGTGTGATGCAGGTCTTCATTGTGCTGCCCTATATTCTCTGCATGTTTCATGATCTTTGGTAGGCCACTGGTCTGAACAAAGGCGCAGCTAGAAGCTCCTGTTCCCCAATGGATAATCTGTAACAGGGCCCCAATTTACCATGTGCTCTATATAATACTGGTGTCTTATTAGGCTATATTGAGGCCTTTGGATCCCCATAGCTTTCAGGGCCCAGAAGCAAGTATTATGTCTGTATGTAAGAGACAGCCAATGTTGTCTTAAGCTTCATTTGTCTGTATAAACTGTTAATGTTGAATGTATTTCTGTGATTCTGTTCCTTTAAGACAGCAGCCATTGTAATTGTGACATGATGCTGGAGTGAGACCCCCCCCCTTTTATGTCAGCCTGCCTGTTCTGCAGACAGAGTGTGAGCAGAGAAGCAGGAAGTGACGAGACAGAGAGCAGCAGCCATCTTGGCAAGTGTTGTATTGAACTGGTGTGGAGGTTTTTCTGTACAGCTAAGCTGTATCTTGGTCCAGAGACAAACAGAGTGTAAAGAGACAACAGGACTAGTGAGTCCACGTGAAAGGAACTGTGCTCAGTGGCTGATCAGTGAGACTGACATTGTGACTGTGTATATGGATACCACAGATAGAGACTCGCAGTGCTGTTGATGTACTGGACGGCACCTGCTAAATCCCGGCTTACATCCCAGCTCAGTGTATGGATTCGGCAGGACTGTCAGTGTGCTGAGTGGAATCTGCTGTTGGATTACATTGCATTCAGTTGGTTTCCCTGTCTGTTAAAGAGGACTTCATTTCTCCCAAGATCCTGATAACCGTGAGGAGAGGACGCTTCACTATAAAAGAAAGGACCGACTTTGGGCCCCACCGCGCGCTTCTACGAACTGTAAGCGGTCCACCTGGACCACTGGGGAAAAGGGGGTGCACCCAAATGTGAAGTCAGGGTCAGTTAGGGATAGTTTTGAGTATATTGTTCATTCAGTGTCCATACTGCAGAAGTGGACAGAGTAAAAGTAGAAACCATTGCAGAATTTGCCTTGAAATTGTTCATGCTATATTGTATATTTTGCTTGTCTTTAGCCCTGTCATTTTACCTTTAACTAACCTTTATTAACTTATAGTAAATATATATTTTTTTTCTTGAACTACCGCGTGTGCGTTCATTTCTGGTTGCGGAGTCCAAACCACCTGCCTTGCTCTCGGTTCACAAATTGGCGTAGTCGGCAGGATCCGCTTACCAGAATGGACGGTGACGCACCCGTTCGGGAGAATGGTGCTGGAGGAAGAATGCCAGCAGGGTCTATAATGAGTCAGTTAGCTAAATTTGATGGCAATAATATGTCAGTGAGTATGTGGGTGGAACAGATACGAATGATACAGCGAATGTACCAGACCGCACCAGAAGTACTAGTAGAGCTAGCAATATTGACATTACAAGGGGATGCTAAGACCACGGTGATACTGAGGCCATTTGAACAAAGGCAGACATTTGAGCAAGTAGTCCAGATTCTAGAAACCATCTATGGAGAAACTGCATTGCTGGGGTCTCTGCAGGCTCGGTTCTTCCAGAGGGTACAACAGGAGAATGAAAGCCTTCCCCAATATGCAAATGCCCTACAAGAACTGCTCCGAGATATTCAAAGGAAGGAAAGAGGGGGCTCGCCAGCCTTCTGTAACCCTGATCGGACTCTCCGTGACCAGTTTGTCCTGGGGATACGTGACGGCAGTTTAACTGTGACTATGCAGGATTTTATACGACGAGAGACTGATGCTAAATTCCATGATGTACAGGTAGAGGCCATCTCCCGTGCCAATAGTATGGTCCCGAGGCCGCAGACCGCAGTTGGAGTTACTTTGTCACAGGGGGCTAGTTCTGGCTCAGAGACAGTAGAAAAAGGGACGGTTAAAGAAATTCTCACAGTAATGCAGAAACTGCAAGAACAAATGGAACACTTGCACACTCGTTGTGATGAGCAGTCTATGAAAATTGCAGACTTCCAGAAGACTGGAGATGAAAGGGTGAGCCATCCCCACCCAGCAAGTCAGAATCACCCACCACCCCGCTGGAGGGGTGAGGATAGGACCTACCGAAGGGGTCCAAATCATTTAGTGCAGTGCTCAGGAGAAATCGAAGGGGCTTACCGAAGGGGCCCAAACAGATGGCCAGAACGACGGGGGATACGCTGCTGGGAGTGTGGACGGATGGGCCACGTTGCTGCTAGATGTCCAGAGCAGCGACAAACTTATGAGAGACCGCCGTTAAACTGAAGTCCCCTGCTGCTGAAGGGCATGTAGTAGGGGAGACTGACAAGGAGACTATGTGGGGAGAATGCCCTGATGATGACCTGATCGCTGCAAGTCCTGTCATACAGGTGGAAATGGAGGGTATTCCGGTTACCGGGATGATTGACACGGGTTCCCAAGTAACGACCTTGAGTAGAGACTGTTATGAACGGTACTTCCGGCAACATGTGAAATATGATCCCCATACATTCGTACGAGTGGTCGCAGCTAACCAGTTACCAGTTCCGGTCGTGGGAGTGGCCTGGATGAATGTCCGGGTATGTGGCCAAGATCTAGGTAGGAAAGGCATTGTGGTGGTACAGGAGTCACATGAAGTAAAGGTCCCTGTCATTTTGGGGATGAATGTGTTAAAAGAATTAGATCAGATCCTCTTTGAAAAGAAAGGTCACGGTTATTGGAAAGAAACCACCACCCATCGGCCTACTCAAACAGCTTTCCAGCGGCTGATCCGGACATGTGGCTTACAGAAAAGTTCAGATGCACAGCATCCTCTGGCTCGAATTTCAGTTCCTTTGCATACAAAAGTTACACTGCCACCCAGTCGGGAGACAATAGTGTCCATGCCCGTAGGCACCTGTCGGAAACTAGAGGGCATAGCTGTGTTGGTAGAACCACTGCAGGCAGCCGAAGGAGGTGTTGATCCGCTAGTGGCCCGTTCCTTGGCAATAGTTCGCAATGGAAGAGTACCACTTCGATGTGTAAACACTCAGGACCAGAGTGTGGACCTGACTCCAGGGAGGCTGCTGGCTAACATCTATGTGACTCCGGAGGAAGTAAGGAAAGTAACTCCAATGCAGCTGAAGCCGACTGAAAGGGATGAGTGGACCGTAACTGTGTCCATGGGAGAAGATGAGGAACCCACCTCTGAATGGAATGGCTGTGCAATTCGAGAACAGATGAAGATGGATGTAAGTTCATGTTCTCTGGAATGGGTGCAGAAGGTAGATGAGCTGTTGTGGGAGAACCAAGCCACCTTTGCACGGTATGCTGAAGATTTTGGATGTACCACAGGGATCTACCATGAGATTCCCACAGGAGACACCCCTCCAATTAGAGAGCGCTACCGACAAATTCCTCCACAGTTGTATCAGGAAGTGAAAGAACTGTTAGCTAAGATGCTACAGGGTGGGATCATCCAAGAAAGCCAGAGTCCCTGGGCGGCTCCTGTGGTGTTAGTAAGAAAAAAAGATGGGTCCATCCGATTTTGCGTAGACTATCGGAAGTTAAACGCTTGCACCGTACGAGATTCCTACCCCTTGCCACGGATTGAGGAGTCCCTCTCAGCGCTAGGGAGAGCCCGGTACTTCTCCTCACTAGATCTGGCTAGTGGGTATTGGCAGGTGCCGATGGCCACAAAAGACAAGGAGAAGACGGCATTCATCTTGCCCATGGGACTATACGAATTTAACCGGATGCCCTTCGGGTTGACAAATGCACCCGGAACGTTTCAGCGGTTGATGGAGAAATGTCTCGGTGACTTCAACTTTGAGTTCACGCTCATCTACTTGGATGACATTATAGTGTATTCTGCGACCTTTGAAGACCATCTCCACCAGTTGGGGCAAGTATTTCGAAGATTGCGGGAACATGGGCTCAAATTGAAACCCAGTAAATGTCGGTTGTTCCAATCTGAAATTGATTACTTGGGTCACCGCGTATCAGGAGAAGGGGTGAGACCATCAAGAGACAAGATAGCGGCTGTTCAAGATTGGCCGATACCGACTACCCTGCGAGAAGTGAGGGCGTTCCTTGGAGTAGCCGGTTACTATCGACGGTTTATTAAGGATTTCGCCAAGGTAGCAGCACCACTTAATGCTCTCCTACGAGGCACATCCGGTGGTCCAAAGAACCGGTCCGTGAAGTGGGGACCTGAACAGGAACAAGCCTTCCAGGCATTGAAGGATGCACTGACAACAGCCCCAATCTTGGCATATGCTGATTACCACTTGCCGTTCCAGCTATATACAGATGCAAGCCTGTATGGTCTTGGAGCAGTGCTTTCCCAGCTTCAGGATGGCCAGGAGAGGGTCATAGCGTACGGCAGCCGGTCTTTGAGAGATTCTGAAAGAAACCCCGAGAATTATAGTTCATTTAAATTGGAGCTGTTGGCACTGGTATGGGCCATGACCGAGAAATTCTCTGAATATTTGACCGGTGCTGAAGTTTTAGTACTGACTGACAACAACCCACTAGCTCACCTGGAAAATGCCAAGCTCGGGGCGTTAGAGCAGAGGTGGATAGCCCGAATGTCTACATTCAATTACCGCATTAAGTATCGGTCCAAGACAGAGAACCAGAATGCTGACGGACTTTCTAGGGTAACTGCCCAGACCCCCACAGAAGACGTGGATCATGAGTTGGAGCATGTGGAGGTGCCCGATTTCAGCAGATTTTCACAGGCCTTGACCGCCACTAATCAGTTTGAGATGGAGGGGACTGAAATGGCTCCTTTCTTTGGTCCCTCACGACAGGAATGGGCACAGATACAACAGACCCATGAGGGGCTGGCGCAGATGATCAAGTGTGTTGAGAAAGGCCAGAAGCCCTGTAGAGAGGAAAGAGAACGACTGACACGTGAGATATTATCTGTTCTGAGTCAGTGGGAAAAGTTGGAGATGAAAAATGGAGTGCTATGCCGAAAGGTCTATTTACCTTCTGAGATCGACATTCGATACCAAATTGTGGTGCCTAGTGAACTGGCTCGCTCCTTGGCAGTTGAGGCTCATAATAAGAATGGACATTTTGGTCATGAGAAGACCTTTCGTTGGTTACAGCGACTGATTTACTGCCCTGGTCTTCGTCAAATGGTCGAAGAAGTATGCCGCAGCTGTCGAACTTGTGAGATCCATAAGGCAATAGAACAGAGAGCTCCCCTGCAAACCATCGTGACCCAGGAACCTTTAGAAATCGTCATGATAGACTATCTAATGGTGGGCCCATCCAATAGCGGACACCAGTATTGCCTCGTAATGGTGGATCACTTCACCAAATTTGCGGTGGTAACCGCCACCAAGGACCAGACAGCTGAGTCAGCAGCTCGTGCTCTGTGCCAAGATTTCATTCGAGTATATGGGTGCCCCCAACGCATCCACTCCGACCAGGGCGCCTGCTTTGAGGGACACGTAATGAAAGAAGTTCAACGTATCTACGGGATAAAGAAGTCGCACACGACTCCATACCACCCTCAGGGAAATGGGGCCTGTGAAAGATTCAACAGAACTCTGCTACAGATGCTGCGGACTCTGGAGGAAGACAAGAAGTTACAGTGGCCTCAGTTCTTGTCTGAAATGGTGTGGGCCTATAACAATCAGGTCCATTCTACAACGGGGTACTCTCCTTATACACTTCTCTTTGGGCGGTCTGGGCGAAGTATAGGAGAATTACAGTTGAATGATGTGGATGGGTTCCCTCCGAGGGATCCAACCTCTTGGGTGCGGGCGCATCGGCAGAGACTTGAGACGATCCATCGATTGGTGCGGCAGCGCCTGCAAGAACATCCCCATCCTGATAAGACCCCAGTGCAAGAAGCACCATTGCAACCAGGCGACCTGGTGCTAGTTCGTGTCAAGAAACCCCAAGGGAAATTGGAAAGCAGATGGGAGGCTTTGCCGTATCGTGTTGTTGGCCGCAAGTATGCGAATGGGCCAGTGTACCAGGTCCAGAAAGAAGGAACTGATTGTGTTCGAGTACTTCACCGAAATATGTTGCGCCTGTGTCATTCTGAAGGGACAAATCACGATGGGCCTGCCAATGTGAATGAGCTCCCACAGTCAGAGAATGGAGGTGCGGAATGGGCCTCCGACGAGGAGGATGATTGTTGGCCGATCCCTGCTCCTGGGGATGTTCCACCTGTGACTACTGTATCTCCGGCCTGTGCCCCCTCTGGTGCGGAATCCGCTGGTCCTTCTCAGCCCATAGCTGCAGCACCCCATAATATACCACCGGTCCTCAGACGGACCACTAGGCCAAATGCTGGTATTCCCCCTGTTCGGTATGCGCAGGATGAGTTTGTTTGGCCTGCCATACATCGGTATACTACCACCCTGTGCATAAAAGTACAACCCTCTGGATATACAGTCATAGGCAGGGACTGCCAATCTTAAAGTGGGGGGGAATATGTAAGAGACAGCCAATGTTGTCTTAAGCTTCATTTGTCTGTATAAACTGTTAATGTTGAATGTATTTCTGTGATTCTGTTCCTTTAAGACAGCAGCCATTGTAATTGTGACATGATGCTGGAGTGAGACCCCCCCCCCTTTTATGTCAGCCTGCCTGTTCTGCAGACAGAGTGTGAGCAGAGAAGCAGGAAGTGACGAGACAGAGAGCAGCAGCCATCTTGGCAAGTGTTGTATTGAACTGGTGTGGAGGTTTTTCTGTACAGCTAAGCTGTATCTTGGTCCAGAGACAAACAGAGTGTAAAGAGACAACAGGACTAGTGAGTCCACGTGAAAGGAACTGTGCTCAGTGGCTGATCAGTGAGACTGACATTGTGACTGTGTATATGGATACCACAGATAGAGACTCGCAGTGCTGTTGATGTACTGGACGGCACCTGCTAAATCCCGGCTTACATCCCAGCTCAGTGTATGGATTCGGCAGGACTGTCAGTGTGCTGAGTGGAATCTGCTGTTGGATTACATTGCATTCAGTTGGTTTCCCTGTCTGTTAAAGAGGACTTCATTTCTCCCAAGATCCTGATAACCGTGAGGAGAGGACGCTTCACTATAAAAGAAAGGACCGACTTTGGGCCCCACCGCGCGCTTCTACGAACTGTAAGCGGTCCACCTGGACCACTGGGGAAAAGGGGGTGCACCCAAATGTGAAGTCAGGGTCAGTTAGGGATAGTTTTGAGTATATTGTTCATTCAGTGTCCATACTGCAGAAGTGGACAGAGTAAAAGTAGAAACCATTGCAGAATTTGCCTTGAAATTGTTCATGCTATATTGTATATTTTGCTTGTCTTTAGCCCTGTCATTTTACCTTTAACTAACCTTTATTAACTTATAGTAAATATATATTTTTTTCTTGAACTACCGCGTGTGCGTTCATTTCTGGTTGCGGAGTCCAAACCACCTGCCTTGCTCTCGGTTCACATGTACCCCATATAGCTACAACCCTGGGCCTAAAACAGCTTGTTATTACTCTCTATTCATTAAAGGGTTATTCCTATCTCTACAAACCACTGCTAACGTGGGAATAACAGCTCCTAAGTCCAGGCTCCACAAGCGAGCAGAGCTGTTCCAGGCTGTACCCGTAACTCCTATAAAGGAGAATAGAAACTATGTAAACTGTGTAGAACATCTAGCTACACTGATTCTATAACTCTTAAGCTACTGAAATCTTGTAGCTCAGCTGTGCTACACTCTCCCATTCTCATCTAGAGTATCTAAAGGAACAGCATAGAGCAGAACAATTCTCCTTCTTCCATAATTAGGGAGGGAAGGAGAACAGTTTTCTCGATCTCAACTGCAATTTACTGGCAATGGGATTCAAAGTTTTTCACTGCAGTTCTAAATCCAATCTTCCAGAACCCCCACAGTATATTATCTGTGTATTATACTATGACTTATTCTGACACCCTTTTTATCTAATCTCTCCCCACAAAATGGACACCTATACCTTCTGCCTGGGCTTTTTATACTGCCTGTGAGTCATTAGTGACCACTGACCAACAGTCAGTCATGAATCTCTGTCCTCTCTGATGAAGCTTACTTGCGAGGCATTATGGGGCAGGCTCTTGATCACTGTGGTCATTTTTGGAAACACATGTTTAGAAACTTTGTCTTTGCTTTCTCATGGAGGTCTCCATAATAGACCATTCCTGTGAATCAGACTGGAAAATGGATTTGAACCCAATTTTTTTTTAAGTTCAGGCCAAATCCATTTTGTTCCATACTGATTTGCTCATCTTTAAATAACATTAGACCATAACCACATGTTACATCTGCACCATGACTGCTTTTTGTCATCACATGGTACTAAATAAAAACACAATATAAAGGCTTAAAATATCCACTATACAGTGACCATATACTATAGTGGTAGACGCCAGGTCATATCAGAGATCTGCATATCATATAAGAGAATACACTACAGATATATCCAATGACTTACCAGTTGGACTGGTGACATCATCTATGCCTGGAGTCACTCCTTTATCTTCTCCACCTGGCGGATCTGTCCAGCCATCAGTTGTCTCTGCTGAATTTAATGCACAGAAATATTTTTGGCATTCCTATTGTATTGTGTACCCCCATATAGTACCATGCGTCCCATGTAAACCCATGTAGTATATTTCCTCCTCTGTGCCCCCTTACTGAATATGACCCAATTCTAGTGATGTGATGCAGTGTTTCATTGTGCTGCATTATAATCTCTGCATGTTTCATGATCTTTGGTAGGTAACAGGCCTGAACAGAGGTGTAGAGGTGTTTTATTATGCTATATTGAGGCCTTTCGGTCCCCTTTGCTTCTCGGGCCCAGAAGCACGTACTACATCTGTACCCTGGGCCTAAAGAAGTTACTGAATAGAGAGAACTAATATTTTCCTGCTATGCCATTGTTCTCACTGTATACATGTTTTCTAGATGCTCAAACAGTTGAATATAGTGTTGAGTCTTGCTGGTTGGACACAAGTCATCTGAACCTGCAGGGTGGTAGATGTTGGTGGAGGCCGTGGGTGCCCTATCTTTTATCTGACCTTGCTGTCTAGTGTATACAGATGGTAGAGGAAGCCTTACATATAAGGTCACTCTCCATTAAAGCCTAGAGATAATATAGATGACTGGGCACTCAACTATTCTTGTAGCTTCCTCTCATTATGATGGAGCGTTCAGCACATATGAGACCATCTCTTGACTACGAAGAGGGAACACAGAACTTTGGTGGCAATGACAATGACAAGCATTTGTAAAGCACTTTTCTCATGGAGACTCAAAGGATCCCATGTTTGCAAGGCAACAGTGTAAACCACTGGCAGTCCCAACACATCCGGATGTTAATTGTATCTATACACAGGTTATGTGGCAAATAATAGAAAATGACAATGAGCTAGCCCTTCCAGGCCTACAGCTATGTAATATTGCAATAGTGAAGGGGATATTGGGTAAAACACAAAAAGGATGAATTTGTTGTTTTGACAGGGCTGAGGGTAAACACAAAAGTAACACAAAACCAAAACCTACTGTGTTATCTAAAAGGAACACTAAACTCAGCAGAATACCACAGTGTCAGTCTACAGCTTTCATTTTAGATGGCAAGTGCTTCGGAGGCGGAGCTTAGCTAAAATGGCAGGGCTTAGAGGTCCTTGTCACTTATTACAGACAGAGCAGTTATAGACCATTCCTGTTGCAATCAGATAGATGTTTGTGAGAAGGTTGGAGGGAGTAATGGTTGATCTTCTACAGCAAATTATTACATATTTTTGTGAGTAACATTAAATATAAACGTTCTTACCACATAAATTATTTTCACATTTGCCTTTGCACTTTGAACACCATTCGCCTGATTCATATGGTGTAGCTGTTTTAACCAGAGTATTATTTCTGAAGGGTATAGAAAGGAAATATATTATAACTTTTATCTGCAGAAAAAAGTGTGGTGTGGTATATAGAGGATCTGTCCTCTCTCCTGTGTGGTGTAGTATATAGAGGATCTGTCCTCTCTCCTGTGTGGTGTAGTATATAGAGGATCTGTCCTCTCTCCTGTGTGGTGTAGTATATAGAGGATCTGTCCTCTCTCCTGTGTGGTGTAGTATATAGAGGATTTGTCCTCTCTCCGGTGTGGTGTAGTATATAGAGGATCTGTCCTCTCTCCGGTGTGGTGTAGTATATAGAGGATCTGTCCTCTCTCCTGTGTGGTGTAGTATATAGAGGATCTGTCCTCTCTCCTGTGTGGTGTAGTATATAGAGGATCTGTCAGCTCTCCTGTGTGGTGTAGTATATAGAGGATCTGTCCTGTGTGGTGTAGTATATAGAGGATCTGTCCTCTCTCTTTTGTGGTGTAGTATATAGAGGATCTGTCCTCTCTCCTGTGTGGTGTAGTATATAGAGGATCTGTCCTCTCTCCTGTGTGGTGTAGTATATAGAGGCTCTGTCCTCTCTCCTCTGTGGTGTAGTATATAGAGGATCTGTCCTCTCTCCTGCGTGGTGTAGTATATAGAGGATCTGTCCTCTCTCCTGTATGGTGTAGTATATAGAGGATCTGTCCTCTCTCCTGTGTGGTGTAGTATATAGAGGATCTGTCCTCTCTCCTGTGTGGTGTAGTATATAGAGGATCTGTCCTCTCTCCAGTGTGGTGTAGTATATAGAGGATCTGTCCTGTGTGGTGTAGTATATAGAGGATCTGTCCTCTCTCCTGTGTGGTGTAGTATATAGAGGATCTGTCCTCTCTCCTGTGTGGTGTAGTATATAGAGGATCTGTCCTCTCTCCTGTGTGGTGTAGTATATAGAGGCTCTGTCCTCTCTCCTCTGTGGTGTAGTATATAGAGGATCTGTCCTCTCTCCTGCGTGGTGTAGTATATAGAGGATCTGTCCTCTCTCCTGTGTGGTGTAGTATATAGAGGATCTGTCCTCTCTCCTGTGTCGTGTAGTATATAGAGGATCTGTCCTCTCTCCTGTGTGGTGTAGTATATAGAGGCTCTGTCCTCTCTCCTCTGTGGTGTAGTATATAGAGGATCTGTCCTCTCTCCTGCGTGGTATAGTATATAGAGGATTTGTCCTCTCTCCTGTATGGTGTAGTATATAGAGGATCTGTCCTGTGCGGTGTAGTATATAGAGGATCTGTCCTCTCTCCTGTGTGGTGTAGTATATAGAGGATCTGTCCTCTCTCCTGTGTCGTGTAGTATATAGAGGATCTGTCCTCTCTCCTGTGTCGTGTAGTATATAGAGGATCTGTCCTGTGTGGTGTAGTATATAGAGGATCTGTCCTGTGTGGTGTAGTATATAGAGGATCTGTCCTCTCTCCTGTGTGGTGTAGTATATAGAGGATCTGTCCTCTCTCCTGTGTGATGTAATATATAGAGGATCTGTCCTGTGCGGTGTAGTATATAGAGGATCTGTCCTGTGTGGTGTAGTATATAGAGGATCTGTCCTCTCTCCTGTGTGGTGTAGTATATAGAGGATCTGTCCTCTCTCCTGTGTGGTGTAGTATATAGAGGATCTGTCCTCTCTCCTGTGTGGTATAGTATATAGAGGATCTGTCCTCTCTTCTGTGTGGTGTAGTATATAGAGGATCTGTCAGCTCTCCTGTGTGGTGTAGTATATAGAGGATCTGTCCTCTCTCCTGTGTGGTGTAGTATATAGAGGATCTGTCCTCTCTCTCCTGTGTGGTGTAGTATATAGAGAATCTGTCCTCTCTCCTGTGTGGTGTAGTATATAGAGGATCTGTCGGCTCTCCTGTGCGGTGTTGTATATAGAGGATCTCTCCTGAGTGTTGTAGTATATAGAGGATCTGTCCTCTCTCCTGTGTGGTGTAGTGTATAGAGGATCTGTCAGCTCTCCTGTGTGGTGTAGTATATAGAGGATCTGTCTTCTCTCTCCTGTGTGGTGTAGTATATAGAGGATCTGTCCTCTTTCCTGTGTGGTGTAGTATATAGAGGATCTGTCCTCTCTCCAGTGTGGTGTAGTATGTAGAGGATCTGTCCTCTCTCCTGTGTGGTGTAGTATATAGAGGATCTGTCCTCTCTCCTGTGTGGTGTAGTATATAGAGGATCTGTCCTCTCTCCTGTCTGGTGTAGTATATAGAGGATCTGTCCTCTCCCCTTTGTGGTGTAGTATATAGAGGATCTGTACTCTCTCCTGTGTGGTGTAGTATATAGAGGATCTCTCCTGTGTGGTGTAGTATATAGAGGATCTGTCCTCTTTCCTGTGTGGTGTAGTATATAGAGGATCTGTCCTCTCTCCTCTGTGGTATTGTATATAGAGGATCTGTCCTCTCTCCTGTGTGGTGTAGTATATAGAGGATCTGTCAGCTCTCCAGTGTGGTGTAGTATATAGAGGATCTGTCCTCTCTCCTGTGTGGTGTAGTATATAGAGGATCTGTCAGCTCTCCTGTGTGGTGTAGTATATAGAGGATCTGTCAGCTCTCCTGTGTGGTGTAGTATATAGAGGATCTGTCCTCTCTCCTGTGTGGTGTAGTATATAGAGGATCTGTCCTCTCTCCTGTGTGGTGTAGTATATAGAGGATCTGTCCTCTCTCCTGTGTGGTGTAGTATATAGAGGATCTGTCCTCTCTCCTGTGTGATGTAGTATATAGAGGATCTGTCCTCTCTCCTGTGTGGTGTAGTATATAGAGGATCTGTTCTCTCTCCTGTGTGGTGTAGTATATAGAGGATCTGTCCTCTCTCCTGTGTGGTGTAGTATATAGAGGATCTGTCCTGTGCGGTGTAGTATATAGAGGATCTGTCCTGTGTGGTGTAGTATATAGAGGATTTGTCCTCTCTCCTGTGTGGTGTAGTATATAGAGGATCTGTCCTCTCTCCTGTGTGGTGTAGTATATAGAGGATCTGTCCTCTCTCCTGTGTGGTGTAGTATATAGAGGATCTGTCCTCTCTCCTGTGTGGTGTAGTATATAGAGGATCTGTCCTCTCTCCTGTGTGGTGTAGTATATAGAGGATCTGTCCTCTCTCCTGTGTGGTGTAGTATATAGAGGATCTGTCCTCTCTCCTGTGTGGTGTAGTATATAGAGGATCTGTCCTCTCTCCTGTATGGTATAGTATATAGAGGATCTGTCCTCTCTCCTGTGTGGTGTAGTATATAGAGGATCTGTCCTCTCTCCCGTGTGGTGTAGTATATAGAGGATCTGTCAGATCCTGTCTGGTGTAGTATATAGAGGATCTGTCCTCTCTCCTGTGTGATGTAGTATATAGAGGATCTGTCCTCTCTCCTGTGTGGTGTAGTATATAGAGGATCTGTTAGCTCTCCTGTGTGGTGTAGTATATAGAGGATCTGTCATCTCTCCTGTGTGGTGTAGTATATAGAAGATCTGTCAGCATTCCTGTGTGGTGTATATAGAGGATCTGTCAGTTAACCTTTGTGCATGACTTACCCTGGGCAGTACTGACAATAAACTATGTGTCCAGTTGAAACATTTCTACATTTTGTAGCAGCACATCCAATCTGGTTTGAGACTGCCCAAATTACCTAAACAAAGACAAATGGAACTTAAAAAAGAAGGTAAAAGTAGCATCTCAGGTGTCTCATTTGTATAGGACATTTGTATCAGTAAATACACCAACTGCAAGGCAATTGTGATACATAGAGTATAGTGCTACAGTATATACTGCACATCCACAATATTTGTATATCCTTTACCTGTCCAGATATGTGTATACACAAGTTAAAGTGGTTCTCCTGGAATTATAAAAAAAAACTTGAGAGCAGCCAGGGTGGGTATTAAATAAGATGTAGCATCCATACTTATCTACCCCTGGTACTTTGTTGTACAGTCTAGGTCCCCATTCCCCCCTAGGCTGAGACTCGCCGGGCAAGAAGCAAAGAAGCTCACATGACCACTGAAACCATTCACTAACCTCAGCAGTCACTGGACAGGGATCAGTGATGTCACTCACATACATCACCGGTTCCTTTCCAACGATGGCTGAGGCCACTGATTGGTCCCAGGAGTCATGTGAGCCTCTCTGCTTCTGGTCCAGTGAGTTCCAGCACAGGAGAGGAAGAAGATCAGAACTGTACAACGAAGTGCCATGGAGAGGTGAGTATGATTTTTTTTGTTTTGTTTGTTTAACACCACAGCAGCTGCACTACCAGACACAGTCGTACCAAGACTTTTTGTTTATACTCGCAGATAACTTTGACCCTATGGACTAGCAGGAGCTGGCCCAGTTTGTCATTGGTGTTTTGTCTTTTCAAACCTCAAGCATTGTAACACCGAGGAAGAACAAACTATCCACCACAAGTGTGGAAAGAATTAATTTTGTGAAAATTAATCAGGTATGGATCCCTGAGGTTTTTCTACACACCTCTGGATGACGCCAATGAATAGATCATTTTATGATATTGTGTCACAAGATGCCTATCAGTATGTGTTTGTGACCATTCAGTGTTTTATTCTTTATTCTTTTTTTGTGCTTTACAGTCTTTCACATCTGTATAGTTATGTACATTGTATGTGTGTAATATGTGTAAGGGATATGTATATTTGTTTAATGTATATGTATGCCTGCATATGTTTGAATATATATTTGTAGTGTGTTGTAAAGAGGTGTTATATAAGAGTATAATCTACTAGTGCAATTGATATATATTTGTTATATACAGTCATATGAAAAAGTTTGGGCACCCCTATTAATCTTAATCATTTTTAGTCCTAAATATTTGGGTGTTTGCAACAGCCATTTCAATTTGATATATCTAATAACTGATGGACACAGTAATATTTCAGGATTGAAATGAGGTTTATTGTACTAACAGAAAATGTGCAATATGCATTAAACCAAAATTTGACCGGTGCAAAAGTATGGGCACCTCAACAGAAAAGTGATATAATATTTAGTAGATCCTCCTTTTGCAAAAATAACAGCCTCTAGTCGCTTCCTGTAGCTTTTAATCAGTTCCTGGATCCTGGATGAAGGTATTTTTGACCATTCCTCTTTACAAAACAATTCCAGTTCAGTTAAGTTTGATGGTCGCCGAGCATGGACAGCCCGCTTCAAATTATCCCACAGATGTTCAATGATATTCAGGTCTGGGGACTGGGATGGCCATTCCAGAACATTGTCATTGTTCCTCTGCATGAATGCCTGAGTAGATTTGGAGCTGTGTTTTGAATCATTGTCTTGCTGAAATATCCATCCCCGGCGTAACTTCAAATTCGTCACTGATTCTTGTACATTATTCCCAAGAATCTGCTGATACTGAGTTGAATCCATGCGACCCTCAACTTTAACAAGATTCCCGGTGCCGGCATTGGCCACACAGCCACAAAGCATGATGGAACCTCCACCAAATTTTACAGTGGGTAGCAAGTGTTTTTCTTGGAATGCTGTGTTTTTTGGACACCATGCATAACGCCTTTTTGTATGACCAAACAACTCAATCTTTGTTTCATCAGTCCACAGGACCTTCTTCCAAAATGAAGCTGGCTTGTCCAAATGTGCTTTTGCATACCTCAGGCGACTCTGTTTGTGGCGTGCTTTCAGAAACGGCTTCTTTCGCATCACTCTCCCATACAGCTTCTCCTTGTGCAAAGTGTGCTGTATTGTTGACCGATGCACAGTGACACCATCTGCAGCAAGATGATGCTGCAGCTCTTTGGAGGTGGTCTGTGGATTGTCCTTGACTGTTCTCACCATTCTTCTTCTCTGCCTTTCTGATATTTTTCTTGGCCTGCCACTTCTGGGCTTAACAAGAACTGTCCCTGTGGTCTTCCATTTCCTTACTATGTTCCTCACAGTGGAAACTGACAGGTTAAATCTCTGAGACAACTTTTTGTATCCTTCCCCTGAACAACTATGTTGAACAATCTTTGTTTTCAGATCATTTGAGAGTTGTTTTGAGGAGCCCATGATGCCACTCTTCAGAGGAGATTCAAATAGGAGAACAACTTGCAATTGGCCACCTTAAATACCTTTTCTCATGATTGGATACACCTGGCTATGAAGTTCAAAGCTCAGTGAGGTTACAAAACCAATTTTGTGCTTCAGTAAGTCAGTAAAAAGTAGTTAGGAGTATTCAAATCAATAAAATGATAAGGGTACCCAAATTTTTGCATGGGTCAAATTTTGGTTTAATGCATATTGCACATTTTCTGTTAGTACAATAAACCTCATTTCAATCCTGAAATATTACTGTGTCCATCAGTTATTAGATATATCAAATTGAAATGGCTGTTGCAAACACCCAAATATTTAGAACTAAAAATGATTAAGATTAATAGGGGTGCCCAAACTTTTTCATATGACTGTATTATTAATGTGCACAGTGTAGAATACTTTGTATGAGTACAGTGTAATGGGTAAAGAATAGGCAAATAAGACCTCCTTGGTTTAAAAAGGGGAATGAGCTCTAGCACCACCTTTTGGAAGGTAGCACCCTATAGATTAATGCATGGTTTTAAAAAAATCTAAAAGCATAATCTGGGAATAATAGCAAATAGCCCTCTTTAAAAAAGAAGAGGGTCCCATCTGCAGAGCGCTGTTTTTAGGTTTATGTCTTTCAGCAGTGCCGAGCAGGACTCTGGCTGTGTGAGCGGTATAAGGGTCCAACGGGATACTATGTCTCATTAGGGGGAATTCTAAGCATGACATACATAGTCTAATAAGTCACTGTACTTTCTCTCCCTAATAAGTAATAGTCCTTCTGACCCACATCTTAGACCTCTCACATAGCCTGCTCTAAACTGATGAGAGGAATAACTTTGAAAAAGCTGTCTGAGAATGGGTCACACTTCCTTTACGAGGAGTTATTCTGGCTTCGCTATTATTCCCAGATTATGCTATTAGAATTTTTTGAAAACCATGCATTAATCTATAGGAAACTACCTTCCAATAGGTAGAGCTAGGGCAAGTTGCTCTTATCCACCAAAGACGTATTACTTGTTTATTCCTTACTCAGAATTCTTAGCAGGGCATGCATTCTTAAGCCCCTGTACCATCTCTCTCTCTAATGAGACATAGTACCCCTTCTGACCTACAGTATAATGGTACAATTATTGTACATATACATGTCTTTGGTATAGATACGTCTATGTGTATGTTATAGTGTTGTTATACAGTACATGTATATAATATACAGATATATCCCTTACCTGTCCTATTGGCTAAACATTTCCAGATTTGTGTATCACAAGTTAAGCAGCTTCTTTAAACACAACATTGTTTCGAGACCAGTTATCACAAGTGAAATTCTAACTATCCTATTTGTGTCTATGTGTGACCACCCAATGGAGGAGGGTGAATTGCAGCCCATCAAGACTTTTTTTTAGCATCTCATGATATTGTATAGAATTGATTTCAAGGCTAATTGGAAACTTCATCCAAACTGGAGATCAGTTATGTGTGGACATGTCTGTATATACTATACAGTGGGTACAGAAAGTATTCAGACCCCTTTAAATTTTTCTTTGTTTTCTTTGTTTCATTGCAGCCATTTGCTAAAAGCAAAAAAGTGAATTTTATTTCTCATTAATGTACACTGAGCACCCCATCTTGACAGAAAAAAACATAAATGTAGATATTTTTGCAAATTTATTAAAAAAGAAAAACTGAAATCTCACATGGTCATAAGTATTCAGAGCCTTTGCTCAGTATTGAGTAGAAGCCGCTTCCTTTTGAGCTAGTACAGCCATGAGTCTTCTTGGGAATGATGCAACAAGTTTTTCACATCTGGATTTGGGGATCCTCTGCCATTCTTCCTTGCAGATCCTCTCCAGTTCCGTCAGGTTGGATGGTGAACGTTGGTGGAGCTATTTTCAGGTCTCTCCAGAGATGCTCAATTGGGTTGAGGTCAGGGCTCTAGCTGGACCAGTCAAGAATGGTCACAGAGTTGTTCCGAAGCCGCTCCTTTGTTATTTTAGCTGTGTGCTTAGGGTCATTGTCTTGTTGGAAGGTGAACCTTCGGCCCAGTCTGAGGTCCAGAGCACTCTGGAAGAGGTTTTCTTCCAGGATATCTCTGTACTTGGCCGCATTCATCTTTCCTTCAATTGCAACCAGTCGTCCTGTCCCTGCAGCTGCAAAACACCCCATAGCATGATGCTGCCACCACCATGTTTCACTGTTGGGATTGTATTGGGCAGGTGATGAGCAGTGCCTGGTTTTCTCCACACATACTGCTTAGAATTAACGCCAAAAAGTTCAATTTTTGCCTCTTCAGACCAGAGAATCTTATTTCTCATAGTCTGGGAGTCCTACATTTGTTTTTTGGCAAACTCTATGCAGGCTTTCATATGTCTTGCACTGAGGAGAAGCTTCCTTCGGGCTACTCTGCCATAAAGCCACGACTGATGGAGGGCTGCAGTGATAGTTGACTTTGTGGAACTTTCTCCCCTCTCCCTACTGTATCTCTGGAGCTCAGCCACAGTGATCTTTGAGTTCTTCTTTACCTCTCTCACCAAGGCTCTTCTCCCACGATTGCTCAGTTTGGCTGGATGGCCAGGTCTAGGAAGAGTTCTGGTCGTCCCAAACTTCTTCCATTTAAGGATTATGGAGGCCACTGTGCTCTTAGGAACCTTGAGTGCTGCAGAAATTCTTTTGTAACCTTGGCCAGATCTGTGCCTTGCCACAATTCTGTCTCTTAGCTCCTTGGGCAGTTCCTTTGGCCTCATGATTCTCATTTGCTCTGACATGCACTGTGAGCTGTGAGGTCTTATATAGACAGGTGTGCGCCTTTCCTAATCAAGTCCAATCAGTTTAATTAAACACAGCTGGACTCCAATGAAGAAGTAGAACCATCTCAAGGAGGATCAGAAGGAAATGGACAGCATGTGAGTTAAATATGAGTGTCACAGCAAAGGGTCTCAATACTTATGACCATGTGATAGTTCAGTTTTTCTTTTTTAATAAATTTGCAAAAATATCTACATTTCTATTTTTTTTCTGTCAAGATGGGGAGCTGCGTGTACAGTCATGGCCAAAAGTTTTGAGAATGATACAAATATTAATTTTTACAAAGTCTACTGCTTCAGTTTTTCTAATGGCAATTTGCATATACTCCATAATGTTATAAAGAGTGATCAGCTTAACAGCAATTACTTGCAAAGTCAATATTTGCCTAGAAAATGAACTTTATCCCCCAAAACACATTTCAACATCATTGCAGCCCTGCCTTAAAAGGACCACCTAACATCGTTTCAGTGATTGCTCCATTAACACAGGTGTGGGTGTTAATGAGGACAGGGCTGGAGATCAATCTGTCATGATTAAGTAAGAATAACACCACTGGACACTTTAAAAGGAGGCTGGTGCTTGCCATCATTGATTCTCTTCTGTTAACCATGGTTATCTCTAAAGAAACACGTGCAGTCATCATTGCACTACACAAAAATGGCCTAACTGGGAAGAGTATTGCAGCTAGAAAGATTGCACCTCAGTCAACAATCTATCGCATCATCAAGAACTTCAAGGAGAGAGGTTCCATTGGTGCCAAAAAGGCTCCAGGGCGCCCAAGAAAGACCAGCAAGCGGCAGGACCGTCTCTTAAAAGTGTTTCAGCTGCGGGATCGGGCTACCAGCAGTGCAGAGCTTGCTGAGGAATGGCAGCAGGCAGGTGTGAGTGCATCTGCACGCACTGTGAGGCGGAGACTCTTGGAGCAAGGCCTGGTCTCAAGGAGGGCAGCAAAGAAGCCACTTCTCTCCAGAAAAAACATCAGGGACAGACTGATATTCTGCAAAAGGTACAGGGAGTGGACTGCTGAGGACTGGGGTAAAGTCATTTTCTCTGATGAATCCCCTTTTCGATTGTTTGGAACATCTGGAAAACAGCTTATTCGGAGAAGAAGAGTTGAGCGCTACCACCAGTCTTGTCTCATGCCAACTGTAAAGCATCCTAAAACCATTCATGTGTGGGGTTGCTTCTCAGCCAAGGGAATCGGCTCTCTCACAGTCTTGCCTAAAAACACAGCCATGAATAAAGAATGGTACCAGAATGTCCTCCAAGAGCAACTTCTCCCAACCGTCCAAGAGCAGTTTGGCACTCAACAATGCCTTTTCCAGCATGATGGAGCACCTTGCCATAAAGCAAAGGTGATATCTAAATGGCTCAGGGAACAAAACATAGAGATTTTGGGTCCATGGCCTGGAAACTCCCCAGATCTTAATCCCATTGAGAACTTGTGGTCAATCATCAAGAGACAGGTGGACAAACAAAAACCAACAAATTCAGACAAAATTAAAGCATTGATTCTGCAAGAATGGACTGCTATCAGTCAGGATTTGGTCCAGAAGTTGATTGAGAGCATGCCAGGGAGAATTGCAGAGGTCCTGAAGAAGAAGGGTCAACACTGCAAATATTGACTTGCTGCATTAACTCATTCTAACTGTCAATATAAGCTTCTGTTACTCATAATATGAATGCAATTATATTTCTGTATGTGATAAAAACATCTGACAAACACACATAAAAACCAGAGGGCAGCAGATCATGTGAAAATATAATATTTGTGTCATTCTCAAAACTTTTGGCCATGACTGTACATTAATGAGAAATAAAATGAACTTTTTTTTTTGCTTTTAGCAAATGGCTGCAATGAAACAAAGAGTGAAAAATTTAAAGGGGTCTGAATACTTTCCGTACCCACTGTAAATGTGTATGGGTGTATTTAGTTGAAGGATGAATTTATGTGAATGCTGCTGTACATATTGCTGCCCAAACCTCTATGAATTGATGATAAGTAAAGGGAGGTATAGGATTATGTTTGTCATTATAGAAAGTTGTAGAAGTCATTAATAGAGAGATTCTGAATGTAAAGAGTTGTATTAGATAGAAAAATAGAATCTGCTGACTTTGCACATAGAGTGCCCCTTTTGTCCATGGACTGTGTCTAGTATTGCAGCTTATCCCTCTCATACCAATCACAGAACTTCATAAAATCAAACACTGTTTAATAGAGAAAATAAAGCCCAGAGTTATAGAATTGATTTTTTTTTTTTGTTTTTTTGTTTTTTTTAATTACCTGGTTATAACTGTGAATAGGATTACCGTTCCCACCTACATCATAAGTAAAGTTTTTTCTTTCACTTGCCCAAGAGAAAACAACTTTATCCCAAGGATCCAATGCAGCTGACGCATAGAAATTTTTTTCCACAAGAACAAAAATCAGCCTCTACAAAAAAAGATTTTTTTCTGCTTTTTAAAAACTATTAAAACTACAATTATGGGTATAGCTACTGTATAGCTAATGTACTGATGCAAAGGTTCATCTCGGGCCTTTGGTAAAATTTCTTCGCACACCTGGAGAATGTAGCCTTGTATCTTTTAGCAAGTCTTAAAAGATTCAAGGCACAAGCCCCAAGTCCTGTTTTGCCATCTCTTCCTCCAAATATACTGTTTCTCATAAATCTATAAGACAACTTTTGTAACATATCAGCTTAGATACAGCGGTTCATCTCTATGTATGTATGGTAGTATAACTCTATAATAGAATGGTAGCACACTTATGAGGGTTACCGGGAAGAGCTGGGTAACTACCGAACAATACAATATAATAAGGCTGGGAAGAGCTATAAATACACCCAGCTAATACTAGAGTTCTGCTAGCTGACTCAATATACTTATATTCACCTATGCCTCTTCTCATTTCTCATTTGACGGTCAATGGCCTGTAGTTTCTATTCTGATATGGAGCACTCCCCAAGATACACCACAATTAATACATTTTAATAAAAATAGTTATTTTGTACCACACATCTTTGGATATGTTGTATAAAGATGGAAGAATACATCTGTATATATATATATATATATATATATATATATATATATATATGCATATGATGTTTTCTATTACTTCATATTTTCAGTAGTATCACAATAAGTAGCTGTTATCTCCTTTTCAAGGCCTCTAATCTATATAATGATGCTAAATTGGTTTTACATTAAAGATTAAACCATAGCCTAGGTTTAACTGCAATATAAAGATTTGAGGACAAAGCACTATTAATTCTGGAAGATTATTGAAGGAATTTGGTCGCTAAACCAGTTGTTTTTATCATTATTATTTTAGCATATTTCATATTTACCTCTTGAATATATACTGGAAAGAAGGTTGGGTTCTGACATACATGTTGCTGCAACCTTCCTTGCCATAACTGCAACTTCTTCATTCCATACCTCAATAAAAATAAAAATATACTGTAAAAAGATCAAGTATTTTTGTGTCTGTTTGTTGCATATACCCAAATGAGATTTAAACAAAATATCTCTTTTCTGTGTGGTGTAGTATATAGAGGATCTGTCCTCTCTCCTGTGTGGTGTAGTATATAGAGGATCTGTCCTCTCTCCTGTGTGGTGTAGTATATAGAGGATCTGTCAGCTCTCCTGTGTGGTGTAGTATATAGAGGATCTGTCCTCTCTCCTGTGTGGTGTAGTATAAAGAGGATCTGTCCTCTCTCCTGTGTGGTGTCGTATATAGAGGATCTGTCCTCTCTCCTGTGTGGTGTAGTATATAGAGGATCTGTCAGCTCTCCTATGTGGTGTAGTATATAGAGGATCTGTCCTCTCTCCTGTGTGGTGTAGTACATAGAGGATCTGTCCTCTCTCCTGTGTGGTGTAGTATACAGAGGATCTGTCCTCTCTCCTGTGTGGTATAGTATATAGAGGATCTGTCCTGTGTGGTGTAGTATATAGAGGATCTGTCCTCTCTCCTATGTGGTGTAGTATATAGAGGATCTGTCCTGTGTGGTGTAGTATATAGAGGATCTGTCCTCTCTCCTGTGTGGTGTAGTATATAGAGGATCTGTCCTCTCTCCTGTGTGGTGTAGTATATAGAGGATCTGTCAGCTCTCCTGTGTGGTGTAGTATATAGAGGATCTGTCCTCTCTCCTGTCTGGTGTAGTATATAGAGGATCTGTCCTCTCTCTCCTGTGTGGTGTAGTATATAGAGGATCTGTCCTCTCTCCTGTGTGGTGTAGTATATAGAGGATCTGTCCTCTCTCCTGTGTGGTGTAGTATATAGAGGATCTGTCCTCTCTCCTGTGTGGTGTAGTATATAGAGGATCTGTCCTCTCTCCTGTGTGGTGTAGTATATAGAGGATCTGTCCTTTCTCCTGTGTGGTGTAGTATATAGAGGATCTGTCCTCTCTCCTGTGTAGTGTAGTATATAGAGGATCTGTCCTCTCTCCTGTGTGGTGTAGTATATAGAGGATCTGTCCGCTCTCCAGTGTGGTGTAGTATATAGAGGATCTGTCCTCTCTCCTGTGTGGTGTAGTATATACAGGATCTCTCCTCTCTCCTGTGTGGTGTAGTATATAGAGGATCTGTCCTCTCTCCTGTGTGGTGTGAGTATATAGAGGATCTGTCCTCTCTCCTGTGTGGTGTAGTATATAGAGGATCTGTCCTCTCTCCTGTGTGGTGTAGTATATAGAGGATCTTCCTCCTGTGTGGTGTAGTATATAGAGGATCTGTCCTCTCTCCTGTGTGGTGTAGTATATAGAGGATCTGTCCTCTCTCCTGTGTGGTGTAGTATATAGAGGATCTCCTCCTGTGTGGTGTAGTATATAGAGGATCTGTCCTCTCTCCTGTGTGGTGTAGTATATAGAGGATCTGTCCTCTCTCCTGTGTGGTGTAGTATATAGAGGATGTGTCCTCTCCCCTGTGTGGTGTAGTATATAGAGGATCTGGCCACTCTCTTGTGTGGTGTAGTATATAGAGGATCTGTCCTCTCTCCCTGTGTGTCCGTGTGGTATATAGAGGATCTGTCCTCTCTCCTGTGTGGTGTAGTATATAGAGGATCTCTCCTCTCTCCTGTGTGGTGTAGTATATAGAGGATCTGTCCTCTCTCCTGTGTGGTTGTAGTATATAGAGGATCTGTTCTCTCTCCTGTGTGGTGTAGTATATAGAGGATCTGTCCTCTCTCCTGTGTGGTGTAGTATATAGAGGATCTGTCAGCTCTCCTGTGTGGTGTAGTATATAGAGGATCTCTCCTCTCTCCTGTGTGGTGTAGTATATAGAGGATCTGTCCTCTCTCTCCTGTGTGGTGTAGTATATAGAGGATCTGTCCTCTCTCCTGTGCGGTGTAGTATATAGAGGATCTGTCCTCCCTCCTGTGTGGTGTAGTATATAGAGGATCTGTCCTCTCTCCTGTGTGGTGTAGTATATAGAGGATCTGTCCTGTGTGGTGTAGTATATAGAGGATCTGTCCTCTCTCCTGTGTGGTGTAGTATATAGAGGATCTGTCCTCTCTCCTGTGTGGTGTAGTATATAGAGGATCTGTCCGCTCTCCTGTGTGGTGTAGTATATAGAGGATCTGTCCTCTCTCCTGTGTGGTGTAGTATATAGAGGATCTGTCCTCTCTCCTGTGTGGTGTAGTATATAGAGGATCTGTCCTCTCTCCTGTGTGGTGTAGTATATAGAGGATCTGTCCTGTCTCTCCTGTGTGGTGTAGTATATAGAGGATCTGTCCTCTCTCCCCCTGTGTGGTGTAGTATATAGAGGATCTGTCCTCTCTCCTGTGTGGTGTAGTATATAGAGGATCTGTCCGCTCTCCTGTGTGGTGTAGTATATAGAGGATCTGTCCTCTCTCCTGTGTGGTGTAGTATATAGAGGATCTGTCCTCTCTCTCCTGTGTGGTGTAGTATATAGAGGATCTGTCCTCTCTCCTGTGTGGTGTAGTATATAGAGGATCTGTCCTCTCTCCTGTGTGGTGTAGTATATAGAGGATCTGTCCGCTCTCCTGTGTGGTGTAGTATATAGAGGATCTGTCCTCTCTCTCCTGTGTGGTGTAGTATATAGAGGATCTGTCCTCTCTCCTGTGTGGTGTAGTATATAGAGGATCTGTCCTCTCTCCTGTGTGGTGTAGTATATAGAGGATCTGTCCTCTCTCCTGTGTGGTGTAGTATATAGAGGATCTGTCCTTTCTCCTGTGTGGTGTAGTATATAGAGGATCTGTCCTCTCTCCTGTGTGGTGTAGTATATAGAGGATCTGTCCGCTCTCCTGTGTGGTGTAGTATATAGAGGATCTGTCCTCTCTCCTGTGTGGTGTAGTATATAGAGGATCTGTCCTCTCTCCTGTGTGGTGTAGTATATAGAGGATCTGTCCTCTCTCCTGTGTGGTGTAGTATATAGAGGATCTGTCCTCTCTCCTGTGTGGTGGTAAGAGGATCTGTCCTCTCTCCTGTGTGGTGTAGTATATAGAGGATCTGTCCTCTCTCCTGTGTGGTGTAGTATATAGAGGATCTGTCCTCTCTCCTGTGTGGTGGTTTGAGGATCTGTCCTCTCTCCTGTGTGGTGTAGTATATAGAGGATCTGTCCTCTCTCCTGTGTGGTGTAGTATATAGAGGATCTGTCCTCTCTCCTGTGTGGTGTAGTATATAGAGGATCTGTCCTCTCTCTCCTGTGTGGTGTAGTATATAGAGGATCTGTCCTCTCTCCTGTGTGGTGTAGTATATAGAGGATCTGTCCTCTCTCCTGTGTGGTGTAGTATATAGAGGATCTGTCCTCTCTCCTGTGTGGTGTAGTATATAGAGGATCTGTCCTCTCTCCTGTGTGGTGTAGTATATAGAGGATCTGTCCTCTCTCCTGTGTGGTGTAGTATATAGAGGATCTGTCCTCTCTCCTGTGTGGTGTAGTATATAGAGGATCTGTCCTCTCTCCTGTGTGGTGTAGTATATAGAGGATCTGTCCTCTCTCCTGTGTGGTGTAGTATATAGAGGATCTGTCCTCTCTCCTGTGTGGTGTAGTATATAGAGGATCTGTCCTCTCTCCTGTGTGGTGTAGTATATAGAGGATCTGTCCTCTCTCCTGTGTGGTGTAGTATATAGAGGATCTGTCCTCTCTCCTGTGTGGTGTAGTATATAGAGGATCTGTCCTCTCTCCTGTGTGGTGTAGTATATAGAGGGGATCTGTCGCTCTCTCCTGTGTGGTGTAGTATATAGAGGATCTGTCCTCTCTCCTGTGTGGTGTAGTATATAGAGGATCTGTCCTCTCTCCTGTGTGGTGTAGTATATAGAGGATCTGTCCTCTCTCCTGTGTGGTGTAGTATATAGAGGATCTGTCCTCTCTCCTGTGTGGTGTAGTATATAGAGGATCTGTCCTCTCTCCTGTGTGGTGTAGTATATAGAGGATCTGTCCTCTCTCCTGTGTGGTGTAGTATATAGAGGATCTGTCCTCTCTCCTGTGTGGTGTAGTATATAGAGGATCTGTCCTCTCTCCTGTGTGGTGTAGTATATAGAGGATCTGTCCTCTCTCCTGTGTGTGGTGTAGTATATAGAGGATCTGTCCTCTCTCCTGTGTGGTGTAGTATATAGAGGATCTGTCCTCTCTCCTGTGTGGTGTAGTATATAGAGGATCTGTCCTCTCTCCTGTGTGGTGTAGTATATAGAGGATCTGTCCTCTCTCCTGTGTGGTGTAGTATATAGAGGATCTGTCCTCTCTCCTGTGTGGTGTAGTATATAGAGGATCTGTCCTCTCTCCTGTGTGGTGTAGTATATAGAGGATCTGTCCTCTCTCCTGTGTGGTGTAGTATATAGAGGATCTGTCCTCTCTCCTGTGTGGTGTAGTATATAGAGGATCTGTCCTCTCTCCCTGTGTGTGGTGTAGTATATAGAGGATCTGTCCTCTCTCCGCTGTGTGGTGTAGTATATAGAGGATCTGTCCTCTCTCCTGTGTGGTGTAGTATATAGAGGATCTGTCCTCTCTCCTGTGTGGTGTAGTATATAGAGGATCTGTCCTCTCTCCTGTGTGGTGTAGTATATAGAGGATCTGTCCGCTCTCCTGTGTGGTGTAGTATATAGAGGATCTGTCCTCTCTCCTGTGTGGTGTAGTATATAGAGGATCTGTCCTCTCTCCTGTGTGGTGTAGTATATAGAGGATCTGTCCTCTCTCCTGTGTGGTGTAGTATATAGAGGATCTGTCCTCTCTCCTGTGTGGTGTAGTATATAGAGGATCTGTCCTCTCTCCTGTGTGGTGTAGTATATAGAGGATCTGTCCTCTCTCCTGTGTGGTGTAGTATATAGAGGATCTGTCCGCTCTCCTGTGTGGTGTAGTATATAGAGGATCTGTCCTCTCTCCTGTGTGGTGTAGTATATAGAGGATCTGTCCTCTCTCCTGTGTGGTGTAGTATATAGAGGATCTGTCCTCTCTCCTGTGTGGTGTAGTATATAGAGGATCTGTCCTCTCTCCTGTGTGGTGTAGTATATAGAGGATCTGTCCTCTCTCCTGTGTGGTGTAGTATATAGAGGATCTGTCCTCTCTCCTGTGTGGTGTAGTATATAGAGGATCTGTCCGCTCTCCTGTGTGGTGTAGTATATAGAGGATCTGTCCTCTCTCCTGTGTGGTGTAGTATATAGAGGATCTGTCCTCTCTCCCTGTGTGGTGTAGTATATAGAGGATCTGTCCTCTCTCCTGTGTGGTGTAGTATATAGAGGATCTGTCCTCTCTCCTGTGTGGTGTAGTATATAGAGGATCTGTCCTCTCTCCTGTGTGGTGTAGTATATAGAGGATCTGTCCTCTCTCCTGTGTGGTGTAGTATATAGAGGATCTGTCCGCTCTCCTGTGTGGTGTAGTATATAGAGGATCTGTCCTCTCTCCTGTGTGGTGTAGTATATAGAGGATCTGTCCTCTCTCCTGTGTGCGTGTAGTATATAGAGGATCTGTCCTCTCTCCTGTGTGGTGTAGTATATAGAGGATCTGTCCTCTCTCCTGTGTGGTGTAGTATATAGAGGATCTGTCCTCTCTCCTGTGTGGTGTAGTATATAGAGGATCTGTCCTCTCTCCTGTGTGGTGTAGTATATAGAGGATCTGTCCTCTCTCCTGTGTGGTGTAGTATATAGAGGATCTGTCCTCTCTCCTGTGTGGTGTAGTATATAGAGGATCTGTCCTCTCCCGTGTGGTGTAGTATATAGAGGATCTGTCCTCTCTCCTGTGTGGTGTAGTATATAGAGGATCTGTCCTCTCTCCTGTGTGGTGTAGTATATAGAGGATCTGTCCTCTCTCCTGTGTGGTGTAGTATATAGAGGAGTTTGTGTGGTGTAGGATCTGTCCTCTCTCCTGTGTGGTGTAGTATATAGAGGATCTGTCCTCTCTCCTGTGTGGTGTAGTATATAGAGGATCTGTCCTCTCTCTCCTGTGTGGTGTAGTATATAGAGGATCTGTCCTCTCTCCTGTGTGGTGTAGTATATAGAGGATCTGTCCTCTCTCCTGTGTGGTGTAGTATATAGAGGGATCTGTCCTCTCTCCTGTGTGGTGTAGTATATAGAGGATCTGTCCTCTCTCCTGTGTGGTGTAGTATATAGAGGATCTGTCCTCTCTCCTGTGTGGTGTAGTATATAGAGGATCTGTCCTCTCTCTCCTGTGTGGTGTAGTATATAGAGGATCTGTCCTCTCTCCTGTGTGGTGTAGTATATAGAGGATCTGTCCTCTCTCCTGTGTGGTGTAGTATATAGAGGATCTGTCCTCTCTCCTGTGTGGTGTAGTATATAGAGGATCTGTCCTCTCTCCTGTGTGGTGTAGTATATAGAGGATCTGTCAGCTCTCCTGTGTGGTGTAGTATATAGAGGATCTGTCCTCTCTCCTGTGTGGTGTAGTATATAGAGGATCTGTCCTCTCTCCTGTGTGGTGTAGTATATAGAGGATCTGTCCTCTCTCCTGTGTGGTGTAGTATATAGAGGATCTGTCCTCTCTCCTGTGTGGTGTAGTATATAGAGGATCTGTCCTCTCTCTCCTGTGTGGTGTAGTATATAGAGGATCTGTCCTCTCTCCTGTGTGGTGTAGTATATAGAGGATCTGTCCTCTCTCCTGTGTGGTGTAGTATATAGAGGATCTGTCCTCTCTCCCTGTGTGGTGTAGTATATAGAGGATCTGTCCTCTCTCCTTCCTGTGTGTGGTGTAGTATATAGAGGATCTGTCCTCTCTCCTGTGTGGTGTAGTAATAGAGGATCTGTCCTCTCTCCTGTGTGGTGTAGTATATAGAGGATCTGTCCTCTCTCCTGTGTGGTGTAGTATATAGAGGATCTGTCCTCTCTCTCCTGTGTGGTGTAGTATATAGAGGATCTGTCCTCTCTCCTGTGTGGTGTAGTATATAGAGGATCTGTCCTCTCTCCTGTGTGGTGTAGTATATAGAGGATCTGTCCTCTCTCCTGTGTGGTGTAGTATATAGAGGATCTGTCAGCTCTCCTGTGTGGTGTAGTATATAGAGGATCTGTCCTCTCTCCTGTGTGGTGTAGTATATAGAGGATCTGTCCTCTCTCCTGTGTGGTGTAGTATATAGAGGATCTGTCCTCTCTCCTGTGTGGTGTAGTATATAGAGGATCTGTCCTCTCTCCTGTGTGGTGTAGTATATAGAGGATCTGTCCTCTCTCCCTGTGTGGTGTAGTATATAGAGGATCTGTCCTCTCTCCTGTGTGGTGTAGTATATAGAGGATCTGTCCTCTCTCCTGTGTGGTGTAGTATATAGAGGATCTGTCCTCTCTCCTGTGTGGTGTAGTATATAGAGGATCTGTCCTCTCTCCTGTGTGGTGTAGTATATAGAGGATCTGTCCTCTCTCCTGTGTGGTGTAGTATATAGAGGATCTGTCCTCTCTCCTGTGTGGTGTAGTATATAGAGGATCTGTCCTCTCTCCTGTGTGGTGTAGTATATAGAGGATCTGTCCTCTCTCCTGTGTGGTGTAGTATATAGAGGATCTGTCCTCTCTCCTGTGTGGTGTAGTATATAGAGGATCTGTCCTCTCTCCTGTGTGGTGTAGTATATAGAGGATCTGTCCTCTCTCCTGTGTGGTGTAGTATATAGAGGATCTGTCCTCTCTCCTGTGTGGTGTAGTATATAGAGGATCTGTCCTCTCCCTGTGTGGTGTAGTATATAGAGGATCTGTCCGCTCTCCTGTGTGGTGTAGTATATAGAGGATCTGTCCTCTCTCCTGTGTGGTGTAGTATATAGAGGATCTGTCCTCTCTCCTGTGTGGTGTAGTATATAGAGGATCTGTCCTCTCTCCTGTGTGGTGTAGTATATAGAGGATCTGTCCTCTCTCCTGTGTGGTGTAGTATATAGAGGATCTGTCCTCTCTCTCCTGTGTGGTGTAGTATATAGAGGATCTGTCCTCTCTCCTGTGTGGTGTAGTATATAGAGGATCTGTCAGCTCTCCTGTGTGGTGTAGTATATAGAGGATCTGTCCGCTCTCCTGTGTGGGGTAGTATATAGAGGATCTGTCCTCTCTCTCCTGTGTGGTGTAGTATATAGAGGATCTGTCCTCTCTCCTGTGTGGTGTAGTATATAGAGGATCTGTCCTCTCTCCTGTGTGGTGTAGTATATAGAGGATCTGTCCTCTCTCCTGTGTGGTGTAGTATATAGAGGATCTGTCCTCTCTCCTGTGTGGTGTAGTATATAGAGGATCTGTCCTCTCTCCTGTGTGGTGTAGTATATAGAGGATCTGTCAGCTCTCCTGTGTGGTGTAGTATATAGAGGATCTGTCCTCTCTCCTGTGTGGTGTAGTATATAGAGGATCTGTCCTCTCTCCTGTGTGGTGTAGTATATAGAGGATCTGTCCTCTCTCCTGTGTGGTGTAGTATATAGAGGATCTGTCCTCTCTCCTGTGTGGTGTAGTATATAGAGGATCTGTCCTCTCTCCTGTGTGGTGTAGTATATAGAGGATCTGTCCTCTCTCCTGTGTGGTGTAGTATATAGAGGATCTGTCCTCTCTCCTGTGTGGTGTAGTATATAGAGGATCTGTCCGCTCTCCTGTGTGGTGTAGTATATAGAGGATCTGTCCTCTCTCCTGTGTGGTGTAGTATATAGAGGATCTGTCCTCTCTCCCTGTGTGGTGTAGTATATAGAGGATCTGTCCTCTCTCCTGTGTGGTGTAGTATATAGAGGATCTGTCCTCTCTCCTGTGTGGTGTAGTATATAGAGGATCTGTCCGCTCTCCTGTGTGGTGTAGTATATAGAGGATCTGTCCGCTCTCCTGTGTGGTGTAGTATATAGAGGATCTGTCCTCTCTCCTGTGTGGTGTAGTATATAGAGGATCTGTCCTCTCTCCTGTGTGGTGTAGTATATAGAGGATCTGTCCTCTCTCCTGTGTGGTGGGGGGCCCCTGTGGGGTAGTATATAGAGGATCTGTCCTCTCTCCTGTGTGGTGTAGTATATAGAGGATCTGTCCTCTCTCCTGTGTGGTGTAGTATATAGAGGATCTGTCCTCTCTCCTGTGTGGTGTAGTATATAGAGGATCTGTCCTCTCTCCTGTGTGGTGTAGTATATAGAGGATCTGTCCTCTCTCCTGTGTGGTGTAGTATATAGAGGATCTGTCCTCTCTCCCTGTGTGGTGTAGTATATAGAGGATCTGTCCTCTCTCCCTGTGTGGTGTAGTATATAGAGGATCTGTCCTCTCTCCTGTGTGGTGTAGTATATAGAGGATCTGTCCTCTCTCCTGTGTGGTGTAGTATATAGAGGATCTGTCCTCTCTCCTGTGTGGTGTAGTATATAGAGGATCTGTCCTCTCTCCCTGTGTGGTGTAGTATATAGAGGATCTGTCCTCTCTCCTGTGTGGTGTAGTATATAGAGGATCTGTCCTCTCTCTCCTGTGTGGTGTAGTATATAGAGGATCTGTCCTCTCTCCTGTGTGGTGTGGGGTATATAGAGGATCTGTCCTCTCTCCTGTGTGGTGTAGTATATAGAGGATCTGTCCTCTCTCCTGTGTGGTGTAGTATATAGAGGATCTGTCCGCTCTCCTGTGTGGTGTAGTATATAGAGGATCTGTCCTCTCTCCTGTGTGGTGTAGTATATAGAGGATCTGTCCTCTCTCCTGTGTGGTGTAGTATATAGAGGATCTGTCCTCTCTCCTGTGTGGTGTAGTATATAGAGGATCTGTCCTCTCTCCTGTGTGGTGTAGTATATAGAGGATCTGTCCTCTCTCCTGTGTGGTGTAGTATATAGAGGATCTGTCCTCTCTCCTGTGTGGTGTAGTATATAGAGGATCTGTCCTCTCTCCTGTGTGGTGTAGTATATAGAGGATCTGTCCGCTCTCCTGTGTGGTGTAGTATATAGAGGATCTGTCCTCTCTCCTGTGTGGTGTAGTATATAGAGGATCTGTCCTCTCTCCTGTGTGGTGTAGTATATAGAGGATCTGTCCTCTCTCCTGTGTGGTGTAGTATATAGAGGATCTGTCCTCTCTCCTGTGTGGTGTAGTATATAGAGGATCTGTCCTCTCTCCTGTGTGGTGTAGTATATAGAGGATCTGTCCTCTCTCCTGTGTGGTGTAGTATATAGAGGATCTGTCCTCTCTCCTGTGTGGTGTAGTATATAGAGGATCTGTCCTCTCTCCTGTGTGGTGTAGTATATAGAGGATCTGTCCTCTCTCCTGTGTGGTGTAGTATATAGAGGATCTGTCCTCTCTCCTGTGTGGTGTAGTATATAGAGGATCTGTCCTCTCTCCTGTGTGGTGTAGTATATAGAGGATCTGTCCTCTCTCCTGTGTGGTGTAGTATATAGAGGATCTGTCCTCTCTCCTGTGTGGTGTAGTATATAGAGGATCTGTCCTCTCTCCTGTGTGGTGTAGTATATAGAGGATCTGTCCTCTCTCCTGTGTGGTGTAGTATATAGAGGATCTGTCCTCTCTCCTGTGTGGTGTAGTATATAGAGGATCTGTCCTCTCTCCTGTGTGGTGTAGTATATAGAGGATCTGTCCTCTCTCCTGTGTGGTGTAGTATATAGAGGATCTGTCCTCTCTCCTGTGTGGTGTAGTATATAGAGGATCTGTCCTCTCTCCTGTGTGGTGTAGTATATAGAGGATCTGTCCTCTCTCCTGTGTGGTGTAGTATATAGAGGATCTGTCCTCTCTCCTGTGTGGTGTAGTATATAGAGGATCTGTCCTCTCTCCTGTGTGGTGTAGTATATAGAGGATCTGTCCTCTCTCTCCTGTGTGGTGTAGTATATAGAGGATCTGTCCTCTCTCCTGTGTGGTGTAGTATATAGGGGTGGGATCTGTCCTCTTCCCTGTGTGGTGTAGTATATAGAGGATCTGTCCTCTCTCCTGTGTGGTGTAGTATATAGAGGATCTGTCCTCTCTCCTGTGTGGTGTAGTATATAGAGGATCTGTCCTCTCTCCTGTGTGGTGTAGTATATAGAGGATCTGTCCTCTCTCCTGTGTGGTGTAGTATATAGAGGATCTGTCCTCTCTCCTGTGTGGTGTAGTATATAGAGGATCTGTCCTCTCTCCTGTGTGGTGTAGTATATAGAGGATCTGTCCTCTCTCTCCTGTGTGGTGTAGTATATAGAGGATCTGTCCTCTCTCCTGTGTGGTGTAGTATATAGAGGATCTGTCCTCTCTCTCCTGTGTGGTGTAGTATATAGAGGATCTGTCCTCTCTCCTGTGTGGTGTAGTATATAGAGGATCTGTCCTCTCTCTCCTGTGTGGTGTAGTATATAGAGGATCTGTCCTCTCTCCTGTGTGGTGTAGTATATAGAGGATCTGTCCGCTCTCCTGTGTGGTAGTAGTATAGAGGATCTGTCATCTTCAATATGTGGTTAGTATATAGAGGATCTGTCGAGCTATGCTGTGGGGGGAAATAATAGAAAAAGAAAATGGATATTTTTTTGGTTTTGTTGAAATTTTCAAATAGGGAATGTTTTTTTTTTTTTATTTCGCTACACCTTTGTAAAATTGCAGCAAAATCATGGTTTGTCTGTGAACACAAAGACGTGAACACAAAGACTTTTGGAAAGAAATCCTTTAGTGAGACTACCCTACATAATGAGTTTTCACTCCACAGTGAAATGAAAAATATAATTATTCTCAGATTAATGGATACTGATATAATAATAATCGTTATAATAACTTACCATTTTCTTCATGTTTGCTGCTGGTGGATTCACATTTGCTCGTATAAAATTGTGACTATCAACAATTTTAATCTTATCCTCTTCTGTTAAGGGAATGGTAGCTTCATCCTGTAAGTTGAAAGAATGTTTACTGTGTGTACCTCATGAATCTTCATTGAATACTATCTAATAGCTCAAAAGTCATATCTTACATTAAAATAAATCTGTATATAAATCTTTGACGTTCTGGGTCCTCCAGAGAGAGAGACTTTGCAACTTCTTGCTATCTACAGTTGAAAGCAGAAGTTTACATACACTATATAAAAAGACACATATGCATGTATCTTTTTATGTTCAGAATAAACCTTTCCTGTTTTAGGTCAATTAGGATTACCAAAATCATTTATATTTGCCAAATGCCAGAATAATGAGAGAGAGAGAATTTTTTAAGTATTTTTATTACTTTCTGCAAAGTCAAAAGTTTACATACATTTCATTAGTATTTGGTACCATTGCCCTTAAATTGTATGACTTGGGTCAAACGTTTTGGATCTCCTTCCACAAGCTTCTCACAATAGTTGGTAGGAATTTGGGCCCATTCCTCCTGACAGAACTGGTGTCACTGAGCCATGTTTGTAGACTGCCTTGCTCACACCTTCCTTTTCAAATTTGCCAAAAAATTTTCAATAGGATTGTGACCAGTTTGGCAGTATGCTTCTGGTCATTGTCCATTTGGAAGACCCATTTGCGCCCAAGCTTTAACTTCCTTACTGATATCTTGAGATGTTGCTTCAGTATTGCCACATAATGTTGTTTCCTCATGATTTTTCTTTTCTCATGATTCTTTCCTCCTGCAGCAAAACAACCCTACAACATGATGCTGCCACCCTCGTGTTTCACAGTTGGTGTGGTGTTCTTAGGCTTGCAGGCTTCTCCTTTGCTTCTTCCTGGCAGAGTGGCCTCTCAGCACATGTCGATGCAGTACTCGTTTCACTGTGGATAATGACACACTCTTACCAGCTTCAGCCAGCATTGTCACAAGGTCTTTTGCTTTTGTTCTTGGGTTGGTATGCACATTTTGTACCAAAGCACGTTCATCTCTGGGACACAGAATCTGTCTCTTTCCTGAGCGGTATGATGGCTGTACATTCCCATCTTGTTTGTACTTGCATATAATTGTTTGCACAGATGAACAAGGCACCTTCAGGTATCTGGAAATTGCACTCGGGGATGAAACAAACTTGTGCAAGTCCACAATTCTCTTCCTGATATCAAAGCTGATTTCTTTAGACTTTCCCATGATGTTACACAAAGAAGCAGTGTGTTTCAGGTGTGCCTTAAGATACATCCACAGGTGTGTCTCTAATTAACTACAACAGATGTTCCCAATAAACCTATCAGAAGCTTCCAAAGACATGACATCATCATATGGGCTGTCCTAAATTGTTTAAAGGCATAGTAATCTTAGTGTATGTAAACTTTTGACTTTGCAGAATGTAATAAAAATGCCTTACAAATTATCTCTTTCTCATTATTCTGGCATTTGGCAAATATAAATAATTTTGGTAATCCTAATTGACCTAAAACGGGAAAAGCTTATTCTTATTTCATGTCAGATAGTGAGAAAAACATGCATGTGTGTCTTTTTATATAGTGTATGTAAACTTCTGGTTTCAACTGTATATAAGATCCCCAGTGAAGTAGTGCTTTATATTAACTGAGAATTCCCTAAACAAATAATTCATTTTCTACTCTAAACCAGACACCCCTGAGCCAGCTGAGCATAACATTGGTGGGACAGTGGATGGTTGGAGTTGTGCTTTTGTTTAGAGACCAACAATTCACGTTGCGTAAACACAGCTTTTTTTTTGTTGCAGATTTTGTTGCATTCTTTTAAGCCAAAGCCAGGAGTGGATTGGTCAAAAGGTAGAAGTATAAGAGCTTCTTATATATTTCACATTCCTTTTGTATCCATTCTTGACTTTGGCTCAAAAAAACGCAACAAAATCTGCAACAAAAAAATCTACGTTTCCGCAATGTGGAGCCTTAGCATAAGATGGCAAAAGGCATCCTAATATGGATTGAGAATACTGTCTCAGCTGCTCCACTGACTCATTAACTACCAGAATAACATTCACTTCTTAAAGGGTTCACAAGAACAGGCCAAAATGCTAAATAAAAAAAAGATGTCAAGGTACCTTATCTGACACCTATTACAGATAGACAAACCAACCAGATCATAGACAAAAAAATTCTAAATTACATCTCTAGAGTGACCAAAACTTCTGAAATTCATTTTGAACAAAATGGTAATAATGTCCATCACCATGTGAAACATCAGGAAGAAGCATGAAGGAGGTACATCTTAAGATGTATGAGTTTTCTACAATCCGTAGCATCAGCCTCATGATGGATTGTGGGTGAAGAGGTCACTGAATGATGCCATAGGTAGTATATAAGATTATATACAAAAAGGAGCCATGTTGTGTAGAAGAAAGCAAAGAAAGGGCAGGAGCTTTTCGTAAATAATTAACACAAGCAAGAGACCACAGGGACAATGTATTACTTTTCAACCTACCAGTGGAGGCTCATAATGGAAGTTTGTTGCCTCCTGAAATCCTTTGAAGAGGCCACCAAATTTGTCAGTAGAGACAAGTGCATCATCAATGATATCATCCATTTAATATGCTCTCAAAGAGATAAAAAATAAAAATAACACACCAAAAAGGAGATAAACTGGCATTCTATCTGACCAACTCCCCAGATCTCTCCAGATTTGGAGCAGTGTCTCAATCCACAGCAAAGGCAGGATTGAGGCACTCACCACGAGGCCTCCATACAACCATTGTCAGATCCTCAAACAGAACCTGGATTTGTTGCTAAAGATGATATGCTTCCATTTTGTAGTAGTCCAGGTTTCTCATTTATCACACCACTGCAAATGTAGACGACAGTGGCTGCCAATGGCAGGACATTTAATGCCATGGCACCAAATTTTCTTCTGCTAAGTGCCTGGGAATAGACTGGGCTGAGACAGAGGTATGTAAAGGAGATTCCACCTATACCTCTAGGGTGGATAAGGAAACTCTGGAAGCTGCTCCTACTTCAAGTTCAGATGATCCTTTCTAAGGTGGTCTGACAGGGCTTTCCAGAGCTTGTTTGCCATGTGGCCTGCCCTCATGCAGTCTATGCTCCCAACTCCTCCCAATGGCTTGGATAGAACAGTGAAATGAAAAATGTAATTTTATTAGTGAATATAATAGTGGCTATAATGATCATTATAATAACTTACCAATTTCTCCATGTTTGCAGCTGGTAGATCCACATTTATTCTTACAAAATTGTGCCTGTAAACCATTTCAATCTTAACCTCTTCTTTCAAAGGAATGTTGTCACCCTGTAAGTGGACAGAATATTTACGTTTTTTTATGTCATAAATGTTCAAATACTCCAACATCATAACTAGAGATGAGCGAAATATTCAAAAATTCGATTTGGCAACTTCGCTGAATTTCACGATACAATTCTATTCGATCCGAATTAAACTGCGACGAATCGCGTAACAAAAACAGCTATTTATTGTCTGCAGAGAGCTGGGGTGGGCGGCAAAATGGCAGAACCCCTTGGATACTGCGGTCATGTTTGTCCGCGGCATGCAAGGTGTTCAAACCACTGATCGGTTATGGATCAGGGTGTTAGCTGTCAGTTACAGCTACCACCCTGCTCCATAGCCGATCGGGGGATTTAACACCTTGGATGCAGCGGTCAAACATGCCGTGTGCGATTGTGAAGAGGTTAAAGGGATGTGACATCACAGGGCTGGCTGCTCATTGGCTGCACGCATGGCATTGTGGGTGATCCCAGAGCTTCTTGCCCCATGGCCTAATATGTACAGCAGCCATTTTGAACTAATTGTGAATCGTTACTACGAATCGTTACGAAATTCTGATTCGATGCAAATCAAATATTTCCTGAAATTTGGATCGAATTCCACTTCTGCAGCTTCGATTCGCTCATCTCTAGTCATAACCCACATTAAACTAGATCCGTACATAAATCTGTGAAATGGATCTATTCATACAACTATTTTTGTGACCCTTCCATTGACTAATAGAACATGTCATATACACACGTGGTCAAAATTGTTGGTACCCCTTGTTTAATGAAAGAAAAACCCACGTGTGTATTGGGCCATTTTCACAGATCCCTCAAGTAACTGAAGTCCACAAAGGATCTGTGAAAAACAATTACCCTCCGAAGAACTTTTTTTTTGCAGCTGAGTACAAGGCCCTGTAGTGTAAACAAATACTAATTCTGGGTCCTTCAGCTTGAGACTCTCTTTGTGACTTCTGTCTGCACCATCTATGTGATGGAGATCTCAGGTGATGTTGTGCTCTATATTAATTGAGAAGGCCCTAAAGAATAATTCATTTTATATTCTAAACCAGACTCCCCTATAAAAACAGAACACAATTACAGTAGCAGTTGTGATAGAAAGGGCACCCTTATATATGTCAAGTCCAAGAATCAAGTCCCAGCTATAAATAAAGGGTCTACAACACCAACAGCCTAGACAATTGAGTATACGGTTGACAGGACAGTGGATAATTTTGTTTAGAGGATAATAATTCCTGCAGAAGTTGGCAAAAGGCATCCTAGTGCGGATAGAGAAGAGGAATAGACTACTGCCCCTGCTGTTCTACTGACTCATTACTACCAGCATAGCCTTCTTAAAGGGAATATGTCAGGTCAATCTGAGACACTAAACCACCCACAGGTCCTTATAGACCTGAGGTTTAGTGTCCCAGATCGCCCTGTTGTAATGCAATCTGCATGCACATTAAAAATAAAAAACCTTTATACTTACCTAGAGTTGGGTCCGAGGCACACCTCCCGGCACCCACGCTGTTCTTCAGTGAAGCCAAAGATGGACACCCCGGCTTCACTACGTAATTGCGGGGCATGCACACTGAAGCCGTGGTGTACTCCTCTGGCTTCAATGAAGAACTGCACAAGCGCAGGGAGTACAGCGGCCGGGTGAGTATAAAGCTTTTTTATTTTTAATGCGGCAATGGATTGCGTTATAACAGGGTGATTTGGGACACTAAACCCCAGGTCCATATGGACAAGTGGGTGGTTTAGTGTCCCAAATTTCCCTGACAGTTTCCCTTTAAGGTCGGGGCTCCACATGGTGTAAATACCACAGTAAGCCTGCGGTGTTTTACAGTCACAGCAAAGAGGATGGGATTCTAGCGAATTCCATCCCCACTTTATGAGAAAATATACAGTGCGGACACACGGCGATTTCCAAATCCATTGCGGTTTTGGAAATCGCAGCATGTCAATTATATCTACAGAAACACCGGCGATTTATTTTGTATAATGTTTGCTTGTGTGTATGTCTTTTTCTTACATCTTTATTTCTTTTGTAGCTGTACGCACTGGACTTTCTTTGCATATTAAATCTTAAAATTAAATAAGATTGTCCTGAGCTGTAAAATTTCCCCACAATCCCAAAGAGGGAAAATACCGCTTAGCTGTGTTACCTTTTGTACAGCAGTTTGCTAAAGGTTCACTGTGTGTGACCTGAGGGTGCAGGTGTGATCTGGGTATACAGTGGAGAAAAAAGTATTTAGTCAGCCACCAATTGTGCAAGTTCTCACACTTAAAAAGATGAGGCCGGCCTGTAATTGTCATCATAGGTAGACCTCAACTATGAGAGACAAAATGAGAAAACAAATCCAGAAAATCACATTGTCTGATTTTTAAAGAATTTATTTGCAAATTATAGTGGAAAATAAGTATTTGGTCAATAACAAAAGTTCATCTCAATACTTTGTTCTATATCCTTTGTTGGCAATGACAGAGGTCAAACGTTTTCTGTAAGTCTTCACAAGGTTGGCACACACTGCTGCTGGTATGTTGGCCCATTCCTCCATGCAGATCTCCTCTAGAGCAGGGATGTTTTGGGGCTGTCGATGGGCAACATGGACTTTCAACTCCCTCCAAAGGTTTTATATGGGGTTGAGATCTGGAGACTGGCTAGGCCACTCCAGGACCTTGAAATGCCGCTCCTTCCTTGCCTTGGTGGTGTGCTTGGGATCATTGTCATGCTGAAAGACCCAGCCACATTTCATCTTCAATGCCCTTGCTGATGGAAGGAGGTTTGCACTCAAAATCTCACGATACATGGCCCTATTCATTCATTCATGTACACGGATCAGTCGTCCTGGTTCCTTTGCAGAGAAACAGCCCCAAAGCATGATGTTGCCACCCCCATGCTTCCCAGTAGGTATGGTGTTCTTTGGATGCAACTCAGCATTCACTCTCCTCCAAACACGACGAGTTGTGTTTCTACCAAACAGTTCTACTTTGGTTTCATCTGACCATATGACATTCTCCCAATACTCTTCTGGAACATCCAAATGCTCTCTAGCAAACTTCAGATGGGCCCGGATATGTACTGGCTTAAGCAGGGGGACACGTCTGGCACTGCAGGATCTGAGTCCCTGGCGGCGTAGTGTGTTACTGACGGTAGCCTTTGTTACGTTAGTCCCAGCTTTCTGCAGGTCATTCACTAGGTCCCCCCGTGTGGTTCTGGGATTTTTGCTCACCATTTTTGTGATCATTTTGACCCCACGGGGTGAGATCTTGTGTGGAGCCCCTGATCGAGGGAGATTATCAGTGGTCTTGTATGTCTTCCATTTTCTAATTATTGCTCCCACAGTTGATTTCTTCACACCAAGCTGCTTGCCTATTGCAGATTCAGTCTTCCCAGCCTGGTGCGGGTCTACCATTTTGTTTCTGGTGTCCTTCCACAGCTCTTTGGTCTTCACCATAGTGGAGTTTGGACTGTGACTGTTTGAGGTTGTGGACAGGTGTCTTTTATACTGATAACAATGTCAGACAGGAGCCATTACTACAGGTAATGAGTGGAGGACAGAGGAGCCTCTTAAAGAAGAAGTTACAGGTCTGTGAGAGACAGAAATCTTGCTTGTTTGTAGGTGACCAAATACTTATTTTCCACCATAAGTTGCAAATAAATTCTTAAAAAAATCAGACAATGTGATTTTCTGGATTTGTTTTCTCATTTTGTTTCTCATAGTTGAGGTCTACCTATGATGACAATTACAGGCCGGCCTCATCTTTTTAAGTGGGAGAAAATGCACAATTGGTGGCTGACTAAATACTTTTTTTTCCCCATGGTATTGATGTGTTGTCTACTGTAACTGATAGGTAGTAGCAGTTATTTGTGTAGATGTTGGGGTTGCTTCATTCCTTTGTAGGATAGTGTGATAGGAGAGTGTGGAAGCGGAGTACCTCTTTTAGGCTAAGGCCCCACGTGGCGTCCGGCAGCAAAAAAGCGCTGTGGAAAAAGCCGCGTTGGCAACACATCACGGTTCATCCCGCAGAGATTTGCACAGAAAGTTCACAGAGGTTTCCTCTGCGGACTTTCTGCTTCAATTATATCTATAGGGAAACTGCCGATGTTTCCGTAGATATAATTGACATGCTGCATGATGGTTTTGGAAATCGCCGTGTGTCCGCACTACATATTTTCCTGTAAAATAGAGATGGAATTTGCTAGAATCCCATCCACTTTGCTGTGACTGTAAAACGCCGCGGGCTAACTGTGGTGGCCCCAGCCTTAAGAAGTGAAGGCTATGCTGGTAGTAATGAGTCAGTAGAACAGCAGGGGCAGTAGTCTATCCCTCTTCTCTATCTGCACTAGGATGCCTTTTGCCAACTTCTGCAGGAATGATTGCCCTCTAAACAAAAGTATCCACTGTCTTGTCAACCGTTTCCGTAGATATAATTGACGTGCCGCAACGTTTTTTGGAAATCGCTGCTTGTCCGCACTGCGTATTTCACCACAAAGTGGGCATGGGATTCACTAGAATCCCATCCACTTTGCTGTGACTGTAAAACGCTGCATTTTTTTCCACGCCGTTTCTGCCGTGGGCAAACCGCAGCATTTCCGCCACATGGGGCCCTGGCCTCAAGGTCAAATTTAGGGTCACATTTGCTTGTGTGACTGGGGGGATGTTCAGATGCCGGACAGTGTCCAAAAACCAAACCATCTGAATCTGCATTCTAAACTTTAAACAGAGCTCCTTCTCTTCTGCCCCCTGCTGTTTGCATGGGGGCATATATGACATTGTTGTACCCGGAATAACCCACTTGACAATGTCCTATCTGGGTATAAACTGCTGTGTTGGCACACAGGACGGTTCAGAAGAGTATGAGCACTTTTAGCTTTTGTAACTGAAATGACAATTTTCTGGAAAAATTGCAATTTTAACTTTTTACATCAACTGTGCATTCATTTCTGGAAACTAAATTAATGCAACACTAAAGAGTTAAAAATGCTCACTACCCCCCTTGATAAATTCCTTGAGGCGTCTAATTTTTAAAATGGGGCAATTTCTAGGGGAATTCTGTTTTGCTGGCACCTCCATACCCTGCAAGAGCAACATTGCTTCTAAAAACTAGTCTACACTCCAAAGGCCAAAAAGTGCAGTGCTCCTTCCCTTCTGCACCATACTGGGTGCCCAAATTTATGTTTATGCCCACATATATAACTTTATCATACTCAGAATATCCCACTTAAAAGTTTTAGGAGTCCATGTCTCTGTTGACACAAAGTGGGCACAACCTATTGGGCAGCAATATGCCATATTTCTTTAAAAAAATTACATTTTTCCTTTGCACATTAATTTTTGGGAGGCAGTTCTCTGCTTAAAATTACTGCAATATGCCTAGGGATTTAAGGGTTTAGTTCCTAAAATGGGGCATATTTTGGGGGTTAATTTTTTTAATTTTACCTCAGGGCCTCTAAAAATGCCCCCAATGTCATACAAATAACCTATTTAGGCCTCAATTGTGCATGGTGATCCTTGCCTTCTGTGCCCTTTTGTGTGCCCAAAAAAGCACTTTTTTCCTGATGTCTCAGGAAAAATTAGCATTTTCTTATTTAGCCCCTTTGAAAACAAAAATGTGGGGCTAAAGTGACAGCAGCCCAATGTTAATAAAATCTATGAAACACCTGAAGGGTCTAATTCTCACTATACACCTGGATAAATTCCTTGAGGGGTGTAGTTTTCAAAATGGGGTCACTTTTGGTGGGATTCCGTTGTACTGGCAATTTAGTGGTACTGCAAATGAAATAATTCCAGCAAATTTTGTCTTCCAAATGTCAAATAGTGCTTTTTCCATTCCAAGCCACAACATAATCATTAGTTTATCATCACACATGGGGTATTACTGTGTTTGTCAAAAAGTGTGTAATGAACATTGGGGTGTTTTTGCTCTTTAACCCCATGTAAAAGTAAAACTTTGAGGCAAAAGTGCTGTTTTATTGGAAAAAGCAATTTTTTTATTTTCATATCTCAATGTAAAACAACTTTGGGATCAAAATGTTCACTATACCCATTGATAAATTCCTCGAGGGGTCTAGTTTTGGGTTTGTACTGTTCTGGTACCTCAAGGGCTCTGTAATTGAATCATGGCATCTTAAAACAATTTCAGCAAAATTAGCTCTAAATTTCACCTTCATTTTGTTTTAATTCCCACAAAATGCTTTCCCAAATAGGTTTGGGAAAATTTCTTGTAAATTTAAAAAAAAATTGCTGTTGTAAAATCTAAAATAAATTCAAGCATAATTAAAATATGATGTCAATATAAAGCAGGGATATTGTAAATAATATGTGAGAACTAATATGGGTATATGACTCTCTGCCTGAAAACCGCAAAATTTCATATTTTAAAAATTCTGAATTTTTTTCAAATTTTAACCAATTTAGACCACTGTCATAAACAAACAGTCTCAAAATCTCTTGGGTAAGTTAAATCATTCCAAAGTTACTACCACATAAAATGATACATATGAGACTTGGAAGGTGGGGCAGTATCCTTATATGTTTTTAGGATGTCCTTTAAGCATTAAAGGTCAAAGCCATGTATACCATAATTTTTTTTTTCAGTCTATAAGAAGATTTGCAACATATATTTAGAATATGAATTTCCCAATTTAGATATAAAACATACATAACTCTCAATAACAATAAAATTATATCCTTATACTTTTCCAGGTTAGTTCTTGGTATCTACTACTTACTTGTGCCTCCGACTGATGAAACATTGCACAAAGGAAAATCACCATGCAGATTGTATTGCTCGAGAACATGTTGCAGATGTTGTCCTCTCTTGCTATCAGGATACATGTAGTTTCACCAAAAAACAGATCACAAAGAATGACAAGAACTGGTTCCAATGAGGGATAAAGCCTAAAGGAAAAAGACGAGGCGCAAAACAATTGGCTACTGATACAGATTCCAGAAAATTGACCGTCTTCTTACCTTCAATTCCATTCAATTATTGTTACATGCACGTTGCACAATGTAAACCACAAGTAGATCGGAGTGTTCTGTAATGTATGCACAACATCTGAGGTGGCCACATTGGGTGACATACTGTTCTTGACTTGACAAAGGGCAGATCATAAGCCAAAACCGAGACAAGCCTGAATATGGGGTTTTGCCAAAAGCCATTATGTTCCCACAAAGCAAATTTATTTCTGTTTTAACATTACTTTGACAGAGTGGTGACCAAATTGCATAGACCAGTAGACATCATAGCAGGGAATAGTAGACCTCATAACAAGGACAAGCAGACCTCATAGCAAGGAAGAGTAGACCTCATAGCAAAGACGAGTAGACCTCATAGCAGGGAATAATAATAATAATAATAATAATAATAATAATAATAGTCCTTTAATAGTCCCACAATGGGGAAATTCAGTGTGTTACAGCAGCAAAGATAAGATAAGATAAGCAGATACAAATACAAATACAACATGTACAGGAATGTTCCAAGGTGAATAGTAGACCTCATAACAAAGACGAGTAGACCTCATAACAGGGAATAATAGACCTCATAGCAGGGAATAATAGACCTCATAGCAAGGAATAGTAGACCTCATAGCAGAGAATAGTAGACCTCATAGCAAGGAATAGTAGACCTCATAGTAGGGAATAGTAGACCTCATAGCAGGGAATAGTAGACCTCATAGCAAGGAATAGTAGACCTCATAGTAGGGAATAGTAGACCTCATAGCAGGGAATAGTAGACCTCATAGCAAGGAATAGTAGACCTCATAGTAGGGAATAGTAGACCTCATAACAAGGACGAGTAGACCTCATAGCAGGGAATAGTAGACCTCATAGCAGAGAATAGTAGACCTCATAACAAGGGCGAGTAGACCTCATAGCAGGGAATAGTAGACCTCATAGCAAGAAATAGTAGACCTCATAACAAGGACGAGTAGACCTCATAGCAAGGACGAGTAGACCTCATAGCAGGGAATAGTAGACCTCATAGCAGAGAATAGTAGACCTCATAACAAGGGCGAGTAGACCTCATAGCAGGGAATAGTAGACCTCATAACAAGGACGAGTAGACCTCATAGCAAGGATGAGTAGACCTCATAGCAGGGAATAGTAGACCTCATAGCAAGAAATAGTAGACCTCATAACAAGGACGAGTAGACCTCATAGCAAGTACGAGTAGACCTCATAGCAGGGAATAGTAGACCTCATAGCAGGGAATGGTAGACCTCATAACAAGGACGAGTAGACTTCATAGCATGGAACAATAAATGTTAAGAGAGTGAGCGACAGGTCTCATACTGTAGCACAGACCAGTAGACATCATAACAGGGATATCTGTATCAGTAGACCTTATAGGAGTGAACTACAGATCTACTATATTACAGACCAATATATTTTATAGCATGGACCTGTAGACCTCAGCAAAGAAGAAGGAAATTGTCTCTTTATAGGTTTATATTTCAGTATTCTGTGTTTTAGTGCTATTTGCTGTTTGCGTTTCACACTCTCCACAGTTACGGTAGAATCTAAACTAAAGAACAGTACAGAGGAGAGAAACAATACGTTCATGTATGAAAAAGTACATAACCCCTTCCCATCGGAGGAATTTTTCGATTTTCATTTTTGACTCCCCACCTTCTAAACCCCATAACTTTTTTATTTTTCTGCTCTCAAAGCCATATGAGGTCTTAATATTTGCGGGACAAATTTTTCTTCATGATGGTACTATTTATTATTCTGTACAATGTACTGGGAAGCTGGAAAAAAATTCTGAATGGGGTGGAATTGAAGAAAAAGTGTGACTTTCTTACGGGCTTCATTTTTACGGTGTTCACTCTGCAGCCAAAATGACATGTCACATGTATTCTATGTTTCAGTACGATTCCAGGGATGCCACATTTCTATGGTTTTATTTACATTTTAACCTCTTAACAAAAATCTAAAACTGTGCAAAAAAATTTTTTTTCTAAAAGTTGCCAAATTCTGATACCTGGCGTCTTTTTTAATTTTTTTTTGCGGGGCCAGATGTACTTTTTAGTTATATCATTTTGGGGAATGTCTATTGCTTTGATCACTTTTTATTCATATTTTTATCAGAGGCAAAACAGTGAAAAAAAGGCGGTTTGTTTTTTTTGGGGTTTTTTTTTCCGCTACAGCGTTTACCGTACGGGAAAAATATTTTTATAGATTTGTAGACCGGGCGTTTTTGGACACTGGAATATCTAATGTGTATGTGTTTCACAGCATTTAAGTACTTTTATATGTGTTCTAGGGAAAAGGGGTAGATTTGAACTTTTAATTTTTTTTTTTTTTTACTTTTTTGTTTTATTTATTTATTTATTGCACCCCAGGGGTTCTGATCACTAATGCAATGCATTACAATGCTAATGAATTGCACTGCATTAGCATGTATAAAACAGCAGAGACCCGGTAGCTATGGCGGCCGCTCAGCTCCCGAGTGGCCGCCATATTTAAACATCCGACATCTGCCGTACTATTACGGCGGTTGTTGGGAATGGGTTAAAGGGAGTCTACCACCTCCTCCAAGCATATTCAACCGCCACCACTGCATTACAGAACACATTATAGTGATAAACATCATACCTTTGTTATGTATTTCACTTTTGTAGATTTGGAAAGAAACAACTATAGTTTTTTTTTCAACTTTATGCCATGTTATGTATAATATTTGATAAAACCAATAAAGACTGTATTTAAAAAAAAGCAAAAAACAAACAAAAAAAAAGTAACTGTGAAGTATTATGCAAATAAGGCAGTTAGTGCACTGGGAGATGGGCCTTCAGCTCTGGCAACACGGCTCTTCATGCACAAGTAGGATGGATGATGTCATAGTAGTGGAAGGTTCAACTCTCAATGCACAGGGTGGTGCAGGTAAGTGATGGTAGGAGTGGCATGAGCAGTGCTCCAGGGGCTGGAGGCCCGCCCTCAGTGCATCAACTGCCTCATTTGTAAAGATTTCAAAGTTGTTTTTCTCCAAATCTACAAAAGTGACCTACATGACAAAGCTATGTTATCATTTTAATATGCTCTGTAACATGGTAGAGGCAGTTAAATAAGCTTGGGGGAGGTGATAGACTCCCTTTACATTTCTGTTATTGTTATTATTATTATTGGTTCCAAGAGTCTCCTGAAATTTGTTGGCTTTTTTAAGTTACTACTGTCCACTCGACTGGGCTTTTTCTCCGATAGTTTTGTTACTTAATACTCTATCATCATGGTTTGAGTATGAAGGTCTTATGGTGGCCACATGTGTTGCCTCTCATGGCATTTTTCAGCAGGATAATGCTCACCCATACATAGGATCAAAGGGTTTCCCAGGAATCTCATCCCCTGGATGTAATGGGGGCTTTGAATCGCACAGTATTTTATGAGCACTGTGGATAACACACTGTTATGGGGATCTGTGGTGAACATACTCCTATGGCTTTAAATTTTTGGGTAAAATCATAAAAACTGGTTTGCTCATCTTTACAAATAGGCTAAAAACATCGTTCGCCACCTGCTGCCCGCACAGAGCATTGCAGCTTGCTTTGCAATTTCCACAATACGTACTTTGTCTAAGACGGCTGCTTTCCATTCAAAATCAATGGTAGCCACTAGACATAGAGAAACCTCATGAATATTTGTAAGGTTAAGCTCTCCGATTCATTTGGGACCAAACTTGTTTGGCACAAACCGGAAGTGTTATTATTATACTCTTGGGTCTCTTCAGACCCAAGAGTATAATAAGTGGAGGCCCATGGAAGGTACAAATACAAACAGTTCTACTCACCTTGCCTCACCTCTCCTGGGCATCCTTGCAGCATCTGGTGGTCCCCAGACATCCTCTTCCCCAAACCCTAAAGTATAATAGTGTTTTTTGGCTGTTCGGGCCAAACACAAAACTTTTTGAAAATCCTAGTGGCCACACATTTTGTTTGGTACAGTGTATATGACCTCTCGGCTCTTCTGTGTGCGGTAGTAAAGAGTATTGGTCAATTCTCCTGTGGGGTGTAATACAGGTGCATCTCAATAAATTAGAATATCCTTGAAACATTTATTTAAGTAATTAAATTAAAAAAGTGACCTCCTATATTTTCTAGATTCTTTACACACAGAGTGTTCTATTTCAAGTGTTTTATTTCTGTAAATGTTGATTATGGATTACAGGTAATGAAAACCCAAATCTAAGAAAATTAGAATATTGTAAAAAAGTTCAGTCTTGTAAATTCAGTGTCACCTGCCAAGGTTTCCTAAGCCTTTAAATGGCCCCTCAGTCTGGTTCAGTAGGACACACAATCATGGAAGACGCTGATTATGGATTGTATTACTGAATCACTGAAATGAATGAACGTTTCAAAGATATTCTAATTTAGTGAGATGCAGCTGTATATAGCAGTTATGGGGTGTAATATATATAGAAGTTATGGGGTGTAATATATATAGCAGTTATGGGGTGTCATATACAATCATATGAAAAAGTTTGGGCACCCCTATTAATCTTAATCATTTTTAGTTCTAAATATTTGGGTGTTTGCAACAGCCATTTCAATTTGATATATCTAATAACTGATGGACACAGTAATATTTCAGGATTGAAATGAGGTTTATTGTACTAACAGAAAATGTGCAATATGCATTAAACCAAAATTTGACCGGTGCAAAAGTATGGGCACCTCAACAGAAAAGTGACATTAATATTTAGTAGATCCTCCTTTTGCAAAAATAACAGCCTCTAGTCGCTTCCTGTAGCTTTTAATCAGTTCCTGGATCCTGGATGAAGGTATTTTTGACCATTCCTCTTTACAAAACAATTCCAGTTCAGTTAAGTTTGATGGTCGCCGAGCATGGACAGCCCGCTTCAAATTATCCCACAGATGTTCAATGATATTCAGGTCTGGGGACTGGGATGGCCATTCCAGAACATTGTAATTGTTCCTTCTGCTTGATTGCTGGGGGAGTTTTGGGGGTGTTTTTTGGATCATTGTTTTGCTGAAATATCCATCCCCGGCGTAACTTCAAATTTGTCACTGATTCTTGTACATTATTCTCAAGAATCTGCTGATACTGAGTTGAATCCATGCGACCCTTAACTTTAACAAGATTCCCGGTGCCGGCATTGGCCACACAGCCCCAAAGCATGATGGAACCTCCACCAAATTTTACAGTGGGTAGCAAGTGTTTTTCTTGGAATGCTGTGTTTTTTGGACGTCATGCATGACGCCTTTTTGTATGACCAAACAACTCAATCTTTGTTTCATCAGTCCACAGGACCTTCTTCCAAAATGAAGCTGGCTTGTCCAAATGTGCTTTTGCATACCTCAGGCGACTCTGTTTGTGGCGTGCTTTCAGAAACGGCTTCTTTCGCATCACTCTCCCATACAGCTTCTCCTTGTGCAAAGTGTGCTGTATTGTTGACCGATGCACAGTGACACCATCTGCAGCAAGATGATGCTGCAGCTCTTTGGAGGTGGTCTGTGGATTGTCCTTGACTGTTCTCACCATTCTTCTTCTCTGCCTTTCTGATATTTTTCTTGGCCTGCCACTTCTGGGCTTAACAAGAACTGTCCCTGTGGTCTTCCATTTCCTTACTATGTTCCTCACAGTGGAAACTGACAGGTTAAATCTCTGAGACAACTTTTTGTATCCTTCGCCTGAACAACTATGTTGAACAATCTTTGTTTTCAGATCATTTGAGAGTTGTTTTGAGGAGCCCATGATGCCACTCTTCAGAGGAGATTCAAATAGGAGAACAACTTGCAATTGGCCACCTTAAATACCTTTTCTCATGATTGGATACACCTGGCTATGAAGTTCAAAGCTCAGTGAGGTTACAAAACCAATTTTGTGCTTCAGTAAGTCAGTAAATAGTAGTTAGGAGTATTCAAATCAATAAAATGATAAGGGTACCCAAATTTTTGCACCGGTCAAATTTTGGTTTAATGCATATTGCACATTTTCTGTTAGTACAATAAACCTCATTTCAATCCTGAAATATTACTGTGTCCATCAGTTATTAGATATATCAAATTGAAATGGCTGTTGCAAACACCAAAATATTTAGAACTAAAAATGATTAAGATTAATAGGGGTGCCCAAACCTTTTCATATGACCGTATAGTAGTTATGGGGTGTAATATATATAGCAGTTACGTGGTGTAATATATATAGTAGTTATGGGGTGTCATATATATATAGCAGTTACGTGGTGTAATATACTGTATATAGCAGTTACGTAATATAATATATATAGCAGTTATGGGGTGTAAGACCAAAAGTTTGGACACACCTTCTCATTCCAAGAGTTTTCTGTATTTTCATGACTATAAAAATTGTAGATTCAAACTGAAGGCATCAAAACTATGAATTAACACATGTGGAATTATATTCTTAACAAAAAAGTGTGAAACAACTGAAAATATGTCTTATATTCTAGGTTCTTCAAAGTAGCCACCTTTTGCTTTGATTACTGCTTTGCACATTCTTGGCATTCTCTTGATGAGCTTCAAGAGGTAGTCACCTGAAATGGTTTTCACTTCACAGGTGTGCCCTGTCAGGTTTAATAAGTGGGATTTCTTGCCTTATAAATGGGGTTGGGACCATCAGTTGTGTTGTTCAGAAGTCAGGTGGATACACAGCTGATAGTCCTACTGAATGGAGTGTTAGAATTTGTATTATGGTAAGAAAAAAGCAGCTAAGTAAAGAAAAACAAGTGGCCATCATTACTTTAAGAAATGAAGGTCAGTCAGTCCGAAAAATTGGGAAAACTTTCAAAGTGTCCCCAAGTGCAGTGGCCAAAACCATCAAGCGCTACAAAGAAACTGGCTCACATGAGGACCGCCACAGGAGAGGAAGACCAAGAGTCACCTCTGCTGCGGAGGATAAGTTCATCCGAGTCACCAGCCTCAGAAATCGCAGGTTAACAGCAGCTCAGATTAGAGACCAGGTCAATGCCACACAGAGTTCTAGCAGCAGACACATCTCTACAACAACTGTTAAGAGGAGACTGTGTGCAGCAGGCCTTCATGGTAAAATAGCTGCTAGGAAACCACTGCTAAGGACAGGCAACAAGCACAAGAGACTTGTTTGGGCTAAAGAACACAAGGAATGGACATTAGACCTGTGGAAATCTGTGCTTTGGTCTGATGAGTCCAAATTTGAGATCTTTGGTTCCAACCACCGTGTCTTTGTGCGACGCAGAAAAGGTGAACGAATGGACTCTACATGCCTGGTTCCCACCATGAAGCATGGAGGAAGAGGTTTGATGGTGTGGGGGTGCTTTGCTGGTGACGCTGTTGGGGATTTATTCAAAATTGAAGGAATACTGAACCAGCATGGTTACCACAGCATCTTGCAGCGGCATGCTATTCCATCCGGTTTGCGTTTAGTTGGACCATCATTTATTTTTCAACAGGACAATGACCCCAAACACACCTCCAGACTGTGTAAGGGCTATTTGACCAAGAAGGAGAGTGATGGGGTGCTACGCCAGATGATCTGGCCTCCACAGTCACCAGACCTGAACCCAATCAAGATGGTTTGGGGTGAGCTGGACAGCAGAGTGAAGGCAAAAGGGCCAACAAGTGCTAAGCATCTCTGGGAACTCCTTCAAGACTGTTGGAAGACCATTTCAGGTGACTACCTCTTGAAGCTCATCAAGAGAATGCCAAGAGTGTGCAAAGCAGTAATCAAAGCAAAAGGTGGCTACTTTGAAGAACCTAGAATATAAGAAATATTTTCAGTTGTTTCACACTTTTTTGTTAAGTATATAATTCCACATGTGTTAATTCATAGTTTTGATGCCTTCAGTGTGAATCCACAATTTTTATAGTCATGAAAATACAGAAAACTCTTGGAATGAGAAGGTGTGTCCAAACTTTTGGTCTGTACTGTATATAGCAGTTACGTGGTGTAATATATATATAGCAGTTATGGGGTGTAATATAGGGCAGTTATGGGGTGTTGGACAAACCACTCAAGATTTGTTTCAGTGTACATAAATTTGTTCAGATCTACAGTATAGCAATCCTAATAGATATACAGCATAGCAATCCTAATAAACGTTGGCTAAGACTACTATACTGTATCTTTGTAGCATCCAAAATATTCTTAGGGTTGCTATACATGACCCCCTGTGCCCGAAGAGCGGCAGTGAGCAGCATTCACCACTGTCCCCCGGACCTCCTGCAGTCAGCGATTCCATCCAAGGCATTAATCGTGATCTTGCCAGGATCGCAATTAACCCCTTGCATGTGGGGACTTCTTCCATTGGAGAGCAAGTCCCCAGCACCAGTTGGCCCATCTATACACATAGACTAATAACACCACCTGCTGTCTGTACAGTACTATTGTAGACTGTTTTATCTAACACTTTATTGCGAGACTGTATCTTATTCACTTTGAGTCAGACATCTCAGGATAGATCTAGTTACAGGAGCAGATAGAAGGTAACACATCTGTATGTCCTAAAAGGTCTAGTCACATACTAAATGTGTACCATGCACACAGTGAGCCATGTATGATCAGTAGGTGGGCACAGCCATGGTGAGCGGTGATGTAACCCAGGATTTATTTGCATTTACGGTGACAATCTCATATTTATACTGAACTATTAGCATCTATTTCATCAGGATTGTGAAGCCTCGGCAGCATTTCTCTGACCACAAGAGCCGGGATCAGATTTTGAGATACTTTCTTGTCTTCTTCCCAATTATGGAACTAAAATGGAAGAAAAGACATAGATATAGATTTAGGTTGTATATAAGAGCACTAGCTAGTGTTATCTGCGCATGTAAGGTCACTCTCCATTAACATCTCCTGGTGATATAGAGGAGTGAGCACTGAACTATTTGTGTAACTTATACTTACTACAATGGAGTTTTCCATGCACATATTTATCTCCTGACTGCAAACAGGGAACATGGGATATTAGTGGTCCCTATAGATCCTGCTGTCTTGTGTATATACAGTGCTGTCCAAAAGTATTGGCACCCCTGCAATTCTGTCAGATAATACTCAATTTCTTCCAGAAAATGATTGCAATCACAAATGCTTTGGTAATAATATCTTCATTTAATTTGTCTTCAATGGAAAACCACAAAAAGAATTGTCAAAAAGCCAAATTGGATATAATTCCACACCAAACATAAAAAAGGGGGTGGACAAAAGTATTGGCACCCTTTGAAAACTCATGTGATGCTTCTCTAATTTGTGTAATTAACAGCACCTGTTACTTACCTGTGGCACATAACAGGTGGTGGCAATAACTAAATCACACTTGCAGCCAGTTGAAATGGATTAAAGTTGACTCAACCGCTGTCCTGTGTCCTTGTGTGTACCACATTGAGCATGGAGAAAAGAAAGAAGACCAAAGAACTGTCTGAGGACGTGAGAAGCAAAATTGTGAGGAAGCATGAGCAATCTCAAGGCTACAAGTCCATCTCCAAAGACCTGAATGTTCCTGTGTCTACCGTGCGCAGTGTCATCAAGAAGTTTAAAGCCCATGGCACTGTGGCTAACCTCTCTAGATGTGTACGGAAAAGAAAAATTGACGAGAGATTTCAACGAAAGATTGTGCGGATGGTGGCTAAAGAACCTCGACTAACATCCAAACAAGTTCTAGCTGCCCTGCAGTCCGAGGGTACAACAGTGTCAACCCGTACTATCCATCGGCGTCTGAATGAAAAGGGACTCTATGGTAGGATACCCAGGAAGACCCCACTTCTGACCCAGAGACATAAAAAAGCCAGGCTGGAGTTTGCCAAAACTTACCTGAGAAAGCCAAAACCTTTTTGGAAGAATGCTCTCTGGTCAGATGAGACAAAAGTAGAGCTTTTTGGGAAAAGGCATCAACATAGAGTTTACAGGAAAAAAAAAGAGGCCTTCAAAGAAAAGAACACGGTCCCTACAGTCAAACATGGCGGAGGTTCCCTGATGTTTTGGGGTTGCTTTGCTGCCTCTGGCACTGGACTGCTTGACCGTGTGCATGGCATTATGAAGTCTGAAGACTACCAACAAATTTTGCAGCATAATGTAGGGCCCAGTGTGAGAAAGCTGGGTCTCCCTCAGAGGTCATGGGTCTTCCAGCAGGACAATGACCCAAAACACACTTCAAAAAGCACTAGAAAATGGTTTGAGAGAAAGCACTGGAGACTTCTAAAGTGGCCAGCAATGAGTCCAGACCTGAATCCCATAGAACACCTGTGGAGAGATCTCAAAATGGCAGTTTGGAGAAGGCGCCCTTCACATCTCAGGGACCTGGAGAAATTTGCCAAAGAAGAATGGTCTAAAATTCCAGCAGAGCATTGTAAGAAACTCATTGATGGTTACCAGAAGCGGTTGTTCGCAGTTATTTTGTCTAAAGGTTGTGCTACCAAGTATTAGGCTGAGGGTGCCAATACTTTTGTCTGGCCCATTTTTGGAGTTTTGTGTAAAATGATCAATGATTTGACTTTTTTTTTCATTCTATTTTGTGTTTTTTCATTGCAAGCAAAATAAATGAAAATAATATTACCAAAGCATTTGTGATTGCAATCATTTTCTGGAAGAAATTGAGTATTTTCTGACAGAATTGCAGGGGTGCCAATACTTTTGGCCAGCACTGTATACACACACACATAGGGACACATTATCACTCCACTAATAGAGCTAGCGCTTTAAGGTCTATAGTTACCTAACACTGCCCATAGGGAAGGGGGTGCTGGCTAACACCTGCTTACATTGCTTCTTCTAATAGGATGCTTGTGTTATTTTCATAAAACTGCAGGTAAACCAACTGAAGTATATTAAAAGGAACATTAACCCAAAACCTGCTGCATTAGCTTATAATAACAATAACAACAGCAATAACGTCCCTAGTCCCTAGTTTCTATGTAAGTCTATGAGAATTGTCGGAATCTGTATGATTGGGTGGAGTTGGTCATGACAAACATCAGAGGCTCCAGCAGTTAAAAAGTCTAAAAACAGTTTATTCTTATAATAAAAGCACAGTGGCATCCAAGTTTAACAGTCACTTGTAAAATCCACAACTAAAGAACAGAAAACAAAATTCTTGCCGGTCTGGGTGCTATCTATACAGAGGTTACTTCACCTAGGGGCTTCACGAAACACAGGGGGATCAGGATTTGCACAGTCCATGTATTCTCCAAGTGCTTATTGAGCCATACTTATATTTATCCCCAGGTAATGGGCCCAGCACAACTAACCAATTGTTCTTATTGGCCTCACTCTGTGGTCCATGGTGATACTAGATCACCATCTATGCTGTGCTCAAACAAACCAACTAATGGATCTTTAAAACTCAACCAGCTGAGCATTCTAGGTGAGATACACACCCCTTCCAGTATGTATACCCCCTCCAGTACTTTACCATACACCTTGTTACAGAGCATAATATATAGGCTGTTATAGAAATACATAGGAGAAGTGAACAATGTCAGTAGTTGCATTGCTCAGTGTACATTATTAGGCCCTGTACAATGCTAGAGATTATTGCAGTTCACTGTAGTAGAGCTTTAAAGAAACACTAAAACCAGTGATGATACATGTATAGCACGGTGCGAGGCTACAGCTATAATTTTGGCTAGAAAGTGCTCTGGAGGTGGCGCTTATATAAAATGGCAAGACTTGTTCTCCCTTGTATCTTATTGCTGACAGAACAGTTGTGGAAAATTCCTGCTGCAGTCTGACAGAAGTTTGTGACAAGGAGGAGTAGTAATGTCTGATCTTCTAGGGCAATATTCAATGTTATGGTAATAACAGTAAATATAAAATATCTTACCACATAAATGATTTTCACATTTGCCTTCACATTTTGAGCACCATTCGCCTGATTCGTATGGTGCCTCAGTATCATCAAAATTTTGATCTCTAGAGTATAGAAGAGGAAAATGTTACAATGTACATGTGCACAAATCATGAAATAATTAATTAACTAAAATGGAAATTACCTAATCAATGAGTGAAAGATAAAGAGATGTCAGATCTTCTGTGTGGTGTAGTATATAGAGGATCTGTCCTCTCTCCTGTGTGGTGTAGTATATGGAGGATCTGTCCTCTCTCCTGTGTGGTGTAGTATATAGAGGATCTGTCCTCTCTCCTGTGTGGTGTAGTATATAGAGGATCTCCTCCTGTGTGGTGTAGTATATAGAGGATCTGTCCTCTCTCTCCTATGTGGTGTAGTATATAGAGGATCTGTCCTCTCTCCTGTGTGGTGTAGTATATAGAGGATCTGTCCTCTCTCCTGTGTGGTGTAGTATATAGAGGATCTGTCCTCTCTCTCCTGTGTGGTGTAGTATATAGAGGATCTGTCCTCACTCTCCTGTGTGGTGTAGTATATAGAGGATCTATCCTCTCTCCTGTGCGGTGTAGTATATAGAGGATCTGTCCTCTCTCCTGTGTGGTGTAGCATATAGAGGATCTGTCCTCTCTCCTGTGTGGTGTGGTATATAGAGGATCTGTCCTCTCTCCTGTGTGGTGTAGTATATAGAGGATCTGTCCTCTCTCCTGTGTGGTGTAGTATATAGAGGATCTGTCCTCTCTCCTGTGTGGTGTAGTATATAGAGGATCTGTCCTGTGTGGTGTAGTATATAGAGGATCTGTCCTCTCTCCTGTGTGGTGTAGTGTATAGAGGATATGTCCTCTCTCCTGTGTAGTGTAGTATATAGAGGATCTGTCGGCTCTCCTGTGTGGTGTAGTATATAGAGGATCTGTCCTCTCTCCTGTGTGGTGTAGTATATAGAGGATCTGTCCTCTCTCCTGTGTGGTGTAGTATATAGAGGATCTGTCCTCTCTCCTGTGTGGTGTAGTATATAGAGGATCTGTCCTCTCTCCTGTGTGGTGTAGTATATAGAGGATATGTCCTCTCTCCTGTGTGGTATAGTATATAGAGGATCTGCCCTCTCTCCTGTGTGGTATAGTATATAGAGGATCTGTCCTCTCTCCTGTGTGGTGTAGTATATAGAGGACCTGTCCTCTCTCCGGTGTGGTGTAGTATATAGAGGATCTGTCCTCTCTCCTGTGTGGTGTAGTATATAGAGGATCTGTCCTCTCTCCTGTGTGGTGTAGTATATAGAGGATCTGTCCTCTCTCCTGTGTGGTGTAGTATATAGAGGATCTGTCCTATCTCCTGTGTGGTGTAGTATATAGAGGATCTGTCCTGTCCTGTGTGGTGTAGGTATAGAGGATCTGTCATCTCTCCTGTGTGGTGTAGTATATAGAGGATCTGTCCGCTCTCCTGTGTGGTGTAGTATATAGAGGATCTGTCCTCTCTCCTGTGTGGTGTAGTATATAGAGGATCTGTCCTCTCTCCTGTGTGGTGTAGTATATAGAGGATCTGTCCTCTCTCCTGTGTGGTGTAGTATATAGAGGATCTGTCCTCTCTCCTGTGTGGTGTAGTATATAGAGGATCTGTCCTCTCTCCGGTGTGGTGTAGTATATAGAGGATATGTCCTCTCTCCTGTGTGGTGTAGTATATAGAGGATCTGTCCTCTCTCCTGTGTGGTGTAGTATATAGAGGATCTGTCCTCTCTCCTGTGTGGTGTAGTATATAGAGGATCTGTCCTCTCTCCTGTGTGGTGTAGTATATAGAGGATCTGTCCTCTCCCCGGTGTGGTGTAGTATATAGAGGATCTGTCCTCTCTCCTGTGTGGTGTAGTATATAGAGGATCTGTCCTCTCTCCTGTGTGGTGTAGTATATAGAGGATCTGTCCTCTCTCCTGTGTGGTGTAGTATATAGAGGATCTGTCCTCTCTCCTGTGTGGTGTAGTATATAGAGGATCTGTCCTCCCGTGTGGTGTAGTATATAGAGGATCTGTCATCTCTCCTGTGTGGTGTGGTATATAGAGGATCTGTCCGCTCTCCTGTGTGGTGTAGTATATAGAGGATCTGTCCTCTCTCCTGTGTGGTGTAGTATATAGAGGATCTGTCCTCTCTCCTGTGTGGTGTAGTATATAGAGGATCTGTCCTCTCTCCCGTGTGGTGTAGTATATGGAGGATCTGTCCTGTGTGGTGTAGTATATAGAGGATCTGTCCTCTCTCCGGTGTGGTGTAGTATATAGAGGATCTGTCCTCTCTCCTGTGTGGTGTAGTATACAGAGGATCTGTCCTCTCTCCTGTGTGGTGTAGTATATAGAGGATCTGTCCTCTCTCCTGTGTGGTGTAGTATATAGAGGATCTGTCAGCTCTCCTGTGTGGTGTAGTATATAGAGGATCTGTCCTCTCTCCTGTGTGGTGTAGTATATAGAGGATCTGTCCTCTCTCCTGTGTGGTGTAGTATATAGAGGATCTGTCCTCTCTCCTGTGTGGTGTAGTATATAGAGGATCTGTTCTCTCTCCTGTGTGGTATAGTATATAGAGGATCTGTCCTCTCTCCTGTGTGGTGTAGTATATAGAGGATCTGTCCTCTCTCCTGTGTGGTGTAGTATATAGAGGATCTGTCCTCTCTCTCCTGTGTGGTGTAGTATATAGAGGATCTGTCCTCTCTCTCCTGTGTGGTGTAGTATATAGAGGATCTGTCCTCGCTCCCGTGTGGTGTAGTATATAGAGGATCTGTCAGCTCTCCTGTGTGGTGTAGTATATAGAGGATCTGTCAGCTCTCCTGTGTGGTGTAGTATATAGAGGATCTGTCAGCTCTCCTGTGTGGTGTAGTATATAGAGGATCTGTCCTCTCTCCTGTGTGGTGTAGTATATAGAGGATCTGTCCTCTCTCCCGTGTGGTGTAGTATATAGAGGATCTGTCCTCTCTCCTGTGTGGTGTAGTATATAGAGGATCTGTCCTCTCTCCCGTGTGGTGTAGTATATAGAGGATCTGTCTCTCTCTCCTGTGTGGTGTAGTATATAGAGGATCTGTCCTCTCTCCCGTGTGGTGTAGTATATAGAGGATCTGTCAGCTCTCCTGTGTGGTGTAGTATATAGAGGAGCTGTCCTGTGTGGTGTAGTATATAGAGGATCTGTCCGCTCTCCTGTGTGGTGTAGTATATAGAGGATCTGTCCTCTCCGTGTGGTGTAGTATATAGAGGATCTGTCCTCTCTCCTGTGTGTTGTAGTATATAGAGGATCTGTCCTCTCTCCTGTGTGGTGTAGTATATAGAGGATCTGTCCTCTCTCCTGTGTGGTGTAGTATATAGAGGATCTGTCCTCTCTCCTGTGTGGTGTAGTATACAGAGGATCTGTCCTCTCTCCTGTGTGGTGTAGTATATAGAGGATCTGTCCTCTCTCCTGTGTGGTGTAGTATATAGAGGATCTGTCCTCTCTCCTGTGTGGTGTAGTATATAGAGGATCTGTCCTCTCTCCTGTGTGGTGTAGTATATAGAGGATCTGTCCTCTCTCCTGTGTGGTGTAGTATATAGAGGATCTGTCCTCTCTCCTGTGTGGTGTAGTATATAGAGGATATGTCCTCTCTCCTGTGTGGTATAGTATATAGAGGATCTGTCCTCTCTCCTGTGCGGTGTAGTATATAGAGGATCTGTCCTCTCTCCTGTGTGGTGTAGTATATAGAGGATCTGTCCGCTCTCCTGTGTGGTGTAGTATATAGAGGATCTGTCCTCTCTCCTGTGCGGTGTAGTATATAGAGGATCTGTCGGCTCTGCTGTGTGGTGTAGTATATAGAGGATCTGTCCTCTCTCCTGTGTGGTGTAGTATATAGAGGATCTGTCCTCTCTCCTGTGTGGTGTAGAATATAGAGGATCTGTCCTCTCTCCTGTGTGGTGTAGTATATAGAGGATCTGTCCTCTCTCCTGTGTGGTGTAGTATATAGAGGATCTGTCCTCTCTCCTGTGTGGTGTAGTATATAGAGGATCTGTCCTTTCTGTGTGGTGTAGTATATAGAGGATCTGTCCTCTCTCCTGTGTGGTGTAGTATATAGAGGATCTGTCCTCTCTCCTGTGTGGTGCAGTATATAGAGGATCTGTCCTCTCTCCTGTGTGGTGTAGTATATAGAGGATCTGTCCTCTCTCCTGTGTGGTGTAGTATATAGAGGATCTGTCCTCTCTCCTGTGTGGTGTAGTATATAGAGGATCTGTCCTCTCTCCTGTGTGGTGTAGTATACAGAGGATCTGTCCTCTCTCCTGTGTGGTGTAGTATATAGAGGATCTGTCCTCTCTCCTGTGTGGTGTAGTATATAGAGGATCTGTCCTGTCGTGTGGTGTAGTATATAGAGGATCTGTCCTCTCTCCTGTGTGGTGTAGTATATAGAGGATCTGTCCTCTCTCCTGTGTGGTGTAGTATATAGAGGATCTGTCCTCTCTCCTGTGTGGTGTAGTATATAGAGGATCTGTCCTCTCTCCTGTGTGGTGTAGTATATAGAGGATCTGTCCTCTCTCCTGTGCGGTGTAGTATATAGAGGATCTGTCCTCTCTCCTGTGTGGTGTAGTATATAGAGGATCTGTCAGCTCTCCTGTGTGGTGTAGTATATAGAGGATCTGTCCTCTCTCCTGTGCGGTGTAGTATATAGAGGATCTGTCGGCTCTCCTGTGTGGTGTAGTATATAGAGGATCTGTCCTCTCTCCTGTGTGGTGTAGTATATAGAGGATCTGTCCTCTCTCCTGTGTGGTGTAGTATATAGAGGATCTGTCCTCTCTCCTGTGTGGTGTAGTATATAGAGGATCTGTCCTCTCTCCTGTGTGGTGTAGTATATAGAGGATCTGTCCTCTCTCCTGTGTGGTGTAGTATATAGAGGATCTGTCCTGTCCGGTGGTGTAGTATATAGAGGATCTGTCCTCTCTCCTGTGTGGTGTAGTATATAGAGGATCTGTCCTCTCTCCTGTGTGGTGTAGTATATAGAGGATCTGTCCTCTCTCCTGTGTGGTGTTGTATATAGAGGATCTGTCCTCTCTCCTGTGTGGTGTAGTATATAGAGGATCTGTCCTCTCTCCTGTGTGGTGTAGTATATAGAGGATCTGTCCTCTCTCCTGTGTGGTGTAGTATACAGAGGATCTGTCCTCTCTCCTGTGTGGTGTAGTATATAGAGGATCTGTCCTCTCTCCTGTGTGGTGTAGTATATAGAGGATCTGTCCTCCTCCTGTGTGGTGTAGTATATAGAGGATCTGTCCTCTCTCCTGTGTGGTGTAGTATATAGAGGATCTGTCCTCTCTCCTGTGTGGTGCAGTATATAGAGGATCTGTCCTCTCTCCTGTGTGGTGTAGTATATAGAGGATCTGTCCTCTCTCCTGTGTGGTGTAGTATATAGAGGATCTGTCCTCTCTCTCCTGTGTGGTGTAGTATATAGAGGATCTGTCCTCTCTCCTGTGTGGTGTAGTATATAGAGGATCTGTCCTCTCTCCTGTGTGGTGTAGTATATAGAGGATCTGTCCGCTCTCCTGTGTGGTGTAGTATATAGAGGATCTGTCCGCTCTCCTGTGTGGTGTAGTATATAGAGGATCTGTCCTCTCTCCTGTGTGGTGTAGTATATAGAGGATCTGTCCTCCTCGTGTGGTGTAGTATATAGAGGATCTGTCCTCTCTCCCTGTGTGGTGTAGTATATAGAGGATCTGTCCTCTCTCCTGTGTGGTGTAGTATATAGAGGATCTGTCCTCTCTCCTGTGTGGTGTAGTATATAGAGGATCTGTCCTCTCTCCTGTGTGGTGTGGTATATAGAGGATCTGTCGGCTCTCCCTGTGTGGTGTAGTATATAGAGGATCTGTCCTCTCTCCTGTGTGGTGTAGTATATAGAGGATCTGTCCTCTCTCCTGTGTGGTGTAGTATATAGAGGATCTGTCCTCTCTCCTGTGTGGTGTAGTATATAGAGGATCTGTCCTGTGTGGTGTAGTATATAGAGGATCTGTCCTCTCTCCGGTGTGGTGTAGTATATAGAGGATCTGTCCTCTCTCCTGTGTGGTGTAGTATACAGAGGATCTGTCCTCTCTCCTGTGTGGTGTAGTATATAGAGGATCTGTCCTCTCTCCTGTGTGGTGTAGTATATAGAGGATCTGTCCGCTCTCCTGTGTGGTGTAGTATATAGAGGATCTGTCCTCTCTCCTGTGTGGTGTAGTATATAGAGGATCTGTCCTCTCTCCTGTGTGGTGTAGTATATAGAGGATCGGTCCTCTCTCTTGTGTGGTGTAGTATATAGAGGATCTGTCCTCTCTCCAGTGTGGTGTAGTATATAGAGGATCTGTCCTCTCTCCTGTGTGGTGTAGTATATAGAGGATCTGTCCTGTGTGGTGTAGTATATAGAGGATCTGCCCTCTCTCCTGTGTGGTGTAGTATATAGAGGATCTGTCCTCTCTCTCCTGTGTGGTGTAGTATATAGAGGATCTGTCCTCTCTCCTGTGTCGTGTAGTATATAGAGGATCTGTCCTCTCTCCTGTGTGGTGTAGTATATAGAGGATCTGTCCGCTCTCCTGTGTGGTGTAGTATATAGAGGATCTGTCCGCTCTCCTGTGTGGTGTAGTATATAGAGGATCTGTCCTCTCTCCTGTGTGGTGTAGTATATAGAGGATCTGTCCTCTCTCCTGTGTGGTGTAGTATATAGAGGATCTGTCCTCTCTCTCCTGTGTGGTGTAGTATATAGAGGATCTGTCCTCTCTCCTGTGTGGTATAGTATATAGAGGATCTGTCCTCTCTCCTGTGTGGTGTAGTATATAGAGGATCTGTCCTCTCTCCTGTGTGGTGTAGTATATAGAGGATCTGTCCTCTCTCCTGTGTGGTGTAGTATATAGAGGATCTGTCCTCTCTCCTGTGTGGTGTAGTATATAGAGGATCTGTCCTCTCTCCTGTGTGGTGTAGTATATAGAGGATCTGTCCTCTCTCCTGTGTGGTGTAGTATATAGAGGATCTGTCCTCTCTCCCGTGTGGTGTAGTATATAGAGGATCTGTCCTCTCTCCTGTGTGGTGTAGTATATAGAGGATCTGTCCTCTCTCCGGTGTGGTGTAGTATATAGAGGATCTGTCCTCTCTCCTGTGTGGTGTAGTATATAGAGGATCTGTCCTCTCTCCTGTGTGGTGTAGTATATAGAGGATCTGTCCTCTCTCCTGTGTGGTGTAGTATATAGAGGATCTGTCCTCTCTCCTGTGTGGTGTAGTATATAGAGGATCTGTCCTCTCTCCTGTGTGGTGTAGTATATAGAGGATCTGTCCTCTCTCCTGTGTGGTGTAGTATATAGAGGATCTGTCCTCTCTCCTGTGTGGTGTAGTATATAGAGGATCTGTCCTCTCTCCTGTGTGGTGTAGTATATAGAGGATCTGTCCTCTCTCCTGTGTGGTGTAGTATATAGAGGATCTGTCCTCTCTCCTGTGTGGTGTAGTATATAGAGGATCTGTCCTCTCTCCTGTGTGGTGTAGTATATAGAGGATCTGTCCTCTCTCCTGTGTGGTGTAGTATATAGAGGATCTGTCCTCTCTCCTGTGTGGTGTAGTATATAGAGGATCTGTCCTCTCTCCTGTGTGGTGTAGTATATAGAGGATCTGTCCTCTCTCCTGTGTGGTGTAGTATATAGAGGATCTGTCCTCTCTCCTGTGTGGTGTAGTATATAGAGGATCTGTCCTCTCTCTCCTGTGTGGTGTAGTATATAGAGGATCTGTCCTCTCTCCTGTGTGGTGTAGTATATAGAGGATCTGTCCTCTCTCCTGTGTGGTGTAGTATATAGAGGATCTGTCCTCTCTCCTGTGTGGTGTAGTATATAGAGGATCTGTCCTCTCTCCTGTGTGGTGTAGTATATAGAGGATCTGTCCTCTCTCCTGTGTGGTGTAGTATATAGAGGATCTGTCCTCTCTCCTGTGTGGTGTAGTATATAGAGGATCTGTCCTCTCTCCTGTGTGGTGTAGTATATAGAGGATCTGTCCTCTCTCCTGTGTGGTGTAGTATATAGAGGATCTGTCCTCTCTCCTGTGTGGTGTAGTATATAGAGGATCTGTCCTCTCTCCTGTGTGGTGTAGTATATAGAGGATCTGTCCTCTCTCCTGTGTGGTGTAGTATATAGAGGATCTGTCCTCTCTCCTGTGTGGTGTAGTATATAGAGGATCTGTCCTCTCTCCTGTGTGGTGTAGTATATAGAGGATCTGTCCCCGCTCTCTCCTGTGTGGTGTAGTATATAGAGGATCTGTCCTCTCTCTCCTGTGTGGTGTAGTATATAGAGGATCTGTCCTCTCTCCTGTGTGGTGTAGTATATAGAGGATCTGTCCTCTCTCCTGTGTGGTGTAGTATATAGAGGATCTGTCCGCTCTCCTGTGTGGTGTAGTATATAGAGGATCTGTCCGCTCTCCTGTGTGGTGTAGTATATAGAGGATCTGTCCTCTCTCCTGTGTGGTGTAGTATATAGAGGATCTGTCCTCTCTCCTGTGTGGTGTAGTATATAGAGGATCTGTCCTCTCTCCTGTGTGGTGTAGTATATAGAGGATCTGTCCTCTCTCCTGTGTGGTGTAGTATATAGAGGATCTGTCGCTCTCCTCTGTGTGTGGCCCGTGTGGTGTAGTATATAGAGGATCTGTCCGCTCTCCTGTGTGGTGTAGTATATAGAGGATCTGTCCTCTCTCCTGTGTGGTGTAGTATATAGAGGATCTGTCCTCTCTCCTGTGTGGTGTAGTATATAGAGGATCTGTCCTCTCTCCTGTGTGGTGTAGTATATAGAGGATCTGTCCTCTCTCCTGTGTGGTGTAGTATATAGAGGATCTGTCCTCTCTCCTGTGTGGTGTAGTATATAGAGGATCTGTCCTGTGTGGGTGTAGTATATAGAGGATCTGTCCTCTCTCCTGTGTGGTGTAGTATATAGAGGATCTGTCCTCTCTCCTGTGTGGTGTAGTATATAGAGGATCTGTCACTCTCTCCTGTGTGGTGTAGTATATAGAGGATCTGTCCGCTCTCCTGTGTGGTGTAGTATATAGAGGATCTGTCCTCTCTCCTGTGTGGTGTAGTATATAGAGGATCTGTCCTCTCTCCTGTGTGGTGTAGTATATAGAGGATCTGTCCTCTCCCTGTGTGGTGTAGTATATAGAGGATCTGTCCTCTCTCCTGTGTGGTGTAGTATATAGAGGATCTGTCCTCTCTCCTGTGTGGTGTAGTATATAGAGGATCTGTCCTCTCTCCTGTGTGGTGTAGTATATAGAGGATCTGTCCTCTCTCCTGTGTGGTGTAGTATATAGAGGATCTGTCCTCTCTCCTGTGTGGTGTAGTATATAGAGGATCTGTCCTCTCTCCTGTGTGGTGTAGTATATAGAGGATCTGTCCTCTCTCCTGTGTGGTGTAGTATATAGAGGATCTGTCCTCTCTCCTGTGTGGTGTAGTATATAGAGGATCTGTCCTCTCTCCTGTGTGGTGTAGTATATAGAGGATCTGTCCTCTCTCCTGTGTGGTGTAGTATATAGAGGATCTGTCCTCTCTCCTGTGTGGTGTAGTATATAGAGGATCTGTCCTCTCTCCTGTGTGGTGTAGTATATAGAGGATCTGTCCTCTCTCCTGTGTGGTGTAGTATATAGAGGATCTGTCCTCTCTCCTGTGTGGTGTAGTATATAGAGGATCTGTCCTCTCTCCTGTGTGGTGTAGTATATAGAGGATCTGTCCGCTCTCCTGTGTGGTGTAGTATATAGAGGATCTGTCCTCTCTCCTGTGTGGTGTAGTATATAGAGGATCTGTCCTCTCTCCTGTGTGGTGTAGTATATAGAGGATCTGTCCTCTCTCCTGTGTGGTGTAGTATATAGAGGATCTGTCCGCTCTCCTGTGTGGTGTAGTATATAGAGGATCTGTCCTCTCTCCTGTGTGGTGTAGTATATAGAGGATCTGTCCTCTCTCCTGTGTGGTGTAGTATATAGAGGATCTGTCCTCTCTCCTGTGTGGTGTAGTATATAGAGGATCTGTCCTCTCTCCTGTGTGGTGTAGTATATAGAGGATCTGTCCTCTCTCCTGTGTGGTGTAGTATATAGAGGATCTGTCCGCTCTCCTGTGTGGTGTAGTATATAGAGGATCTGTCATCTCTCCTGTGTGGTGTAGTATATAGAGGATCTGTCCTCTCTCCTGTGTGGTGTAGTATATAGAGGATCTGTCCTCTCTCCTGTGTGGTGTAGTATATAGAGGATCTGTCCCTCTCTCCTGTGTGGTGTAGTATATAGAGGATCTGTCATCTCTCCTGTGTGGTGTAGTATATAGAGGATCTGTCCTCTCTCCTGTGTGGTGTAGTATATAGAGGATCTGTCCTCTCTCCTGTGTGGTGTAGTATATAGAGGATCTGTCCTCTCTCCTGTGTGGTGTAGTATATAGAGGATCTGTCCTCTCTCCTGTGTGGTGTAGTATATAGAGGATCTGTCCTCTCTCCTGTGTGGTGTAGTATATAGAGGATCTGTCCGCTCTCCTGTGTGGTGTAGTATATAGAGGATCTGTCCGCTCTCCTGTGTGGTGTAGTATATAGAGGATCTGTCGCTCTCTCCTGTGTGGTGTAGTATATAGAGGATCTGTCCTCTCTCCTGTGTGGTGTAGTATATAGAGGATCTGTCCTCTCTCCTGTGTGGTGTAGTATATAGAGGATCTGTCCTCTCTCCTGTGTGGTGTAGTATATAGAGGATCTGTCCTCTCTCCTGTGTGGTGTAGTATATAGAGGATCTGTCCTCTCTCCTGTGTGGTGTAGTATATAGAGGATCTGTCCTCTCTCCTGTGTGGTGTAGTATATAGAGGATCTGTCCTCTCTCCTGTGTGGTGTAGTATATAGAGGATCTGTCCTCTCTCCTGTGTGGTGTAGTATATAGAGGATCTGTCCTCTCTCCTGTGTGGTGTAGTATATAGAGGATCTGTCCTCTCTCCTGTGTGGTGTAGTATATAGAGGATCTGTCCTCTCTCCTGTGTGGTGTAGTATATAGAGGATCTGTCCTCTCTCCTGTGTGGTGTAGTATATAGAGGATCTGTCCTCTCTCCTGTGTGGTGTAGTATATAGAGGATCTGTCCTCTCTCCTGTGTGGTGTAGTATATAGAGGATCTGTCCTCTCTCCTGTGTGGTGTAGTATATAGAGGATCTGTCCTCTCTCCTGTGTGGTGTAGTATATAGAGGATCTGTCCTCTCTCCTGTGTGGTGTAGTATATAGAGGATCTGTCCTCTCTCCTGTGTGGTGTAGTATATAGAGGATCTGTCCTCTCTCCTGTGTGGTGTAGTATATAGAGGATCTGTCCTCTCTCCTGTGTGGTGTAGTATATAGAGGATCTGTCCTCTCTCCTGTGTGGTGTAGTATATAGAGGATCTGTCCTCTCTCCTGTGTGGTGTAGTATATAGAGGATCTGTCCTCTCTCCTGTGTGGTGTAGTATATAGAGGATCTGTCCTCTCTCCTGTGTGGTGTAGTATATAGAGGATCTGTCCTCTCTCCTGTGTGGTGTAGTATATAGAGGATCTGTCCTCTCTCCTGTGTGGTGTAGTATATAGAGGATCTGTCCTCTCTCCTGTGTGGTGTAGTATATAGAGGATCTGTCCTCTCTCCTGTGTGGTGTAGTATATAGAGGATCTGTCCTCTCTCCTGTGTGGTGTAGTATATAGAGGATCTGTCCTCTCTCCTGTGTGGTGTAGTATATAGAGGATCTGTCCTCTCTCCTGTGTGGTGTAGTATATAGAGGATCTGTCCTCTCTCCTGTGTGGTGTAGTATATAGAGGATCTGTCCTCTCTCCTGTGTGGTGTAGTATATAGAGGATCTGTCCTCTCTCCTGTGTGGTGTAGTATATAGAGGATCTGTCCTCTCTCCTGTGTGGTGTAGTATATAGAGGATCTGTCCTCTCTCCTGTGTGGTGTAGTATATAGAGGATCTGTCCTCTCTCCTGTGTGGTGTAGTATATAGAGGATCTGTCCTCTCTCCTGTGTGGTGTAGTATATAGAGGATCTGTCCTCTCTCCCTGTGTGGTGTAGTATATAGAGGATCTGTCCTCTCTCCTGTGTGGTGTAGTATATAGAGGATCTGTCCTCTCTCCTGTGTGGTGTAGTATATAGAGGATCTGTCCTCTCTCCTGTGTGGTGTAGTATATAGAGGATCTGTCCGCTCTCCTGTGTGGTGTAGTATATAGAGGATCTGTCCTCTCTCCTGTGTGGTGTAGTATATAGAGGATCTGTCCTCTCTCCTGTGTGGTGTAGTATATAGAGGATCTGTCCTCTCTCCTGTGTGGTGTAGTATATAGAGGATCTGTCCTCTCTCCTGTGTGGTGTAGTATATAGAGGATCTGTCCTCTCTCCTGTGTGGTGTAGTATATAGAGGATCTGTCCTCTCTCCTGTGTGGTGTAGTATATAGAGGATCTGTCCTCTCTCCTGTGTGGTGTAGTATATAGAGGATCTGTCCTCTCTCCTGTGTGGTGTAGTATATAGAGGATCTGTCCTCTCTCCCTGTGTGGTGTAGTATATAGAGGATCTGTCCTCTCTCCTGTGTGGTGTAGTATATAGAGGATCTGTCCTCTCTCCTGTGTGGTGTAGTATATAGAGGATCTGTCCTCTCTCCTGTGTGGTGTAGTATATAGAGGATCTGTCCTCTCTCCTGTGTGGTGTAGTATATAGAGGATCTGTCCTCTCTCCTGTGTGGTGTAGTATATAGAGGATCTGTCCTCTCTCCTGTGTGGTGTAGTATATAGAGGATCTGTCCTCTCTCCTGTGTGGTGTAGTATATAGAGGATCTGTCCTCTCTCCCCTGTGTGGTGTAGTATATAGAGGATCTGTCCTCTCTCCTGTGTGGTGTAGTATATAGAGGATCTGTCCTCTCTCCTGTGTGGTGTAGTATATAGAGGATCTGTCCTCTCTCTCCTGTGTGGTGTAGTATATAGAGGATCTGTCCTCTCTCCTGTGTGGTGTAGTATATAGAGGATCTGTCCTCTCTCCTGTGTGGTGTAGTATATAGAGGATCTGTCCTCTCTCCTGTGTGGTGTAGTATATAGAGGATCTGTCCTCTCTCCTGTGTGGTGTAGTATATAGAGGATCTGTCCTCTCTCCTGTGTGGTGTAGTATATAGAGGATCTGTCCTCTCTCCTGTGTGGTGTAGTATATAGAGGATCTGTCCTCTCTCCTGTGTGGTGTAGTATATAGAGGATCTGTCCTCTCTCCTGTGTGGTGTAGTATATAGAGGATCTGTCCTCTCTCCGTGTGGTGTAGTATATAGAGGATCTGTCCTCTCTCCTGTGTGGTGTAGTATATAGAGGATCTGTCCTCTCTCCTGTGTGGTGTAGTATATAGAGGATCTGTCCTCTCTCCTGTGTGGTGTAGTATATAGAGGATCTGTCCTCTCTCCTGTGTGGTGTAGTATATAGAGGATCTGTCCTCTCTCCTCCTGTGTGGTGTAGTATATAGAGGATCTGTCCTCTCTCCTGTGTGGTGTAGTATATAGAGGATCTGTCCTCTCTCCTGTGTGGTGTAGTATATAGAGGATCTGTCCTCTCTCCTGTGTGGTGTAGTATATAGAGGATCTGTCCTCTCTCCTGTGTGGTGTAGTATATAGAGGATCTGTCCTCTCTCCTGTGTGGTGTAGTATATAGAGGATCTGTCCTCTCTCCTGTGTGGTGTAGTATATAGAGGATCTGTCCTCTCTCCTGTGTGGTGTAGTATATAGAGGATCTGTCCTCTCTCCTGTGTGGTGTAGTATATAGAGGATCTGTCCTCTCTCCTGTGTGGTGTAGTATATAGAGGATCTGTCCTCTCTCCTGTGTGGTGTAGTATATAGAGGATCTGTCCTCTCTCCTGTGTGGTGTAGTATATAGAGGATCTGTCCTCTCTCCTGTGTGGTGTAGTATATAGAGGATCTGTCCTCTCTCCTGTGTGGTGTAGTATATAGAGGATCTGTCCTCTCTCCTGTGTGGTGTAGTATATAGAGGATCTGTCCTCTCTCCTGTGTGGTGTAGTATATAGAGGATCTGTCCTCTCTCCTGTGTGGTGTAGTATATAGAGGATCTGTCCTCTCTCCTGTGTGGTGTAGTATATAGAGGATCTGTCCTCTCTCCTGTGTGGTGTAGTATATAGAGGATCTGTCCTCTCTCCTGTGTGGTGTAGTATATAGAGGATCTGTCCTCTCTCCTGTGTGGTGTAGTATATAGAGGATCTGTCCTCTCCTCCTGTGTGGTGGTATATAGAGGATCTGTCCTCTCTCCTGTGTGGTGTAGTATATAGAGGATCTGTCCTCTCTCCTGTGTGGTGTAGTATATAGAGGATCTGTCCTCTCTCCTGTGTGGTGTAGTATATAGAGGATCTGTCCTCTCTCCTGTGTGGTGTAGTATATAGAGGATCTGTCCTCTCTCCTGTGTGGTGTAGTATATAGAGGATCTGTCCTCTCTCCTGTGTGGTGTAGTATATAGAGGATCTGTCCTCTCTCCTGTGTGGTGTAGTATATAGAGGATCTGTCCCTCTCTCCTGTGTGGTGTAGTATATAGAGGATCTGTCCTCTCTCCTGTGTGGTGTAGTATATAGAGGATCTGTCCTCTCTCCTGTGTGGTGTAGTATATAGAGGATCTGTCCTCTCTCCTGTGTGGTGTAGTATATAGAGGATCTGTCCTCTCTCCTGTGTGGTGTAGTATATAGAGGATCTGTCCTCTCTCCTGTGTGGTGTAGTATATAGAGGATCTGTCCTCTCTCCTGTGTGGTGTAGTATATAGAGGATCTGTCCTCTCTCCCTGTGTGGTGTAGTATATAGAGGATCTGTCCTCTCTCCTGTGTGGTGTAGTATATAGAGGATCTGTCCTCTCTCCTGTGTGGTGTAGTATATAGAGGATCTGTCCTCTCTCCTGTGTGGTGTAGTATATAGAGGATCTGTCCTCTCTCCTGTGTGGTGTAGTATATAGAGGATCTGTCCTCTCTCCTGTGTGGTGTAGTATATAGAGGATCTGTCCTCTCTCCTGTGTGGTGTAGTATATAGAGGATCTGTCCTCTCTCCTGTGTGGTGTAGTATATAGAGGATCTGTCCTCTCTCCTGTGTGGTGTAGTATATAGAGGATCTGTCCTCTCTCCTGTGTGGTGTAGTATATAGAGGATCTGTCCTCTCTCCTGTGTGGTGTAGTATATAGAGGATCTGTCCTCTCTCCTGTGTGGTGTAGTATATAGAGGATCTGTCCTCTCTCCTGTGTGGTGTAGTATATAGAGGATCTGTCCTCTCTCCTGTGTGGGTGTAGTATATAGAGGATCTGTCCTCTCTCCTGTGTGGTGTAGTATATAGAGGATCTGTCCTCTCTCCTGTGTGGTGTAGTATATAGAGGATCTGTCCTCTCTCCTGTGTGGTGTAGTATATAGAGGATCTGCGTCTCTCCTGTGTGGTGTAGTATATAGAGGATCTGTCCTCTCTCCTGTGTGGTGTAGTATATAGAGGATCTGTCCTCTCTCCTGTGTGGTGTAGTATATAGAGGATCTGTCCTCTCTCCTGTGTGGTGTAGTATATAGAGGATCTGTCCTCTCTCCTGTGTGGTGTAGTATATAGAGGATCTGTCCTCTCTCCTGTGTGGTGTAGTATATAGAGGATCTGTCCTCTCTCCTGGTATTTTAGAGGATCTGTCCTCTCCTGTGTGGTGTAGTATATAGAGGATCTGTCCTCTCTCCTGTGTGGTGTAGTATATAGAGGATCTGTCCTCTCTCCTGTGTGGTGTAGTATATAGAGGATCTGTCCTCTCTCCTGTGTGGTGTAGTATATAGAGGATCTGTCCTCTCTCCTGTGTGGTGTAGTATATAGAGGATCTGTCCTCTCTCCTGTGTGGTGTAGTATATAGAGGATCTGTCCTCTCTCCTGTGTGGTGTAGTATATAGAGGATCTGTCCTCTCTCCTGTGTGGTGTAGTATATAGAGGATCTGTCCTCTCTCCTGTGTGGTGTAGTATATAGAGGATCTGTCCTCTCTCCTGTGTGGTGTAGTATATAGAGGATCTGTCCTCTCTCCTGTGTGGTGTAGTATATAGAGGATCTGTCCTCTCTCCTGTGTGGTGTAGTATATAGAGGATCTGTCCTCTCTCCTGTGTGGTGTAGTATATAGAGGATCTGTCCTCTCTCCTGTGTGGTGTAGTATATAGAGGATCTGTCCTCTCTCCTGTGTGGTGTAGTATATAGAGGATCTGTCCTCTCTCCTGTGTGGTGTAGTATATAGAGGATCTGTCCTCTCTCCTGTGTGGTGTAGTATATAGAGGATCTGTCCTCTCTCCTGTGTGGTGTAGTATATAGAGGATCTGTCCTCTCTCCTGTGTGGTGTAGTATATAGAGGATCTGTCCTCTCTCCTGTGTGGTGTAGTATATAGAGGATCTGTCCTCTCTCCTGTGTGGTGTAGTATATAGAGGATCTGTCCTCTCTCCTGTGTGGTGTAGTATATAGAGGATCTGTCCTCTCTCCTGTGTGGTGTAGTATATAGAGGATCTGTCCTCTCTCCTGTGTGGTGTAGTATATAGAGGATCTGTCCTCTCTCCTGTGTGGTGTAGTATATAGAGGATCTGTCCTCTCTCCTGTGTGGTGTAGTATATAGAGGATCTGTCCTCTCTCCTGTGTGGTGTAGTATATAGAGGATCTGTCCTCTCTCCTGTGTGGTGTAGTATATAGAGGATCTGTCCTCTCTCCTGTGTGGTGTAGTATATAGAGGATCTGTCCTCTCTCCTGTGTGGTGTAGTATATAGAGGATCTGTCCTCTCTCCTGTGTGGTGTAGTATATAGAGGATCTGTCCTCTCTCCTGTGTGGTGTAGTATATAGAGGATCTGTCCTCTCTCCTGTGTGGTGTAGTATATAGAGGATCTGTCCTCTCTCCTGTGTGGTGTAGTATATAGAGGATCTGTCCTCTCTCCTGTGTGGTGTAGTATATAGAGGATCTGTCCTCTCTCCTGTGTGGTGTAGTATATAGAGGATCTGTCCTCTCTCCTGTGTGGTGTAGTATATAGAGGATCTGTCCTCTCTCCTGTGTGGTGTAGTATATAGAGGATCTGTCCTCTCTCCTGTGTGGTGTAGTATATAGAGGATCTGTCCTCTCTCCTGTGTGGTGTAGTATATAGAGGATCTGTCCTCTCTCCTGTGTGGTGTAGTATATAGAGGATCTGTCCTCTCTCCTGTGTGGTGTAGTATATAGAGGATCTGTCCTCTCTCCTGTGTGGTGTAGTATATAGAGGATCTGTCCTCTCTCCTGTGTGGTGTAGTATATAGAGGATCTGTCCTCTCTCCTGTGTGGTGTAGTATATAGAGGATCTGTCCTCTCTCCTGTGTGGTGTAGTATATAGAGGATCTGTCCTCTCTCCTGTGTGGTGTAGTATATAGAGGATCTGTCCTCTCTCCTGTGTGGTGTAGTATATAGAGGATCTGTCCTCTCTCCTGTGTGGTGTAGTATATAGAGGATCTGTCCTCTCTCCTGTGTGGTGTAGTATATAGAGGATCTGTCCTCTCTCCTGTGTGGTGTAGTATATAGAGGATCTGTCCTCTCTCCTGTGTGGTGTAGTATATAGAGGATCTGTCCTCTCTCTCCTGTGTGGTGTAGTATATAGAGGATCTGTCCTCTCTCCTGTGTGGTGTAGTATATAGAGGATCTGTCCTCTCTCCTGTGTGGTGTAGTATATAGAGGATCTGTCCTCTCTCCTGTGTGGTGTAGTATATAGAGGATCTGTCCTCTCTCCTGTGTGGTGTAGTATATAGAGGATCTGTCCTCTCTCCTGTGTGGTGTAGTATATAGAGGATCTGTCCTCTCTCCTGTGTGGTGTAGTATATAGAGGATCTGTCCTCTCTCCTGTGTGGTGTAGTATATAGAGGATCTGTCCTCTCTCCTGTGTGGTGTAGTATATAGAGGATCTGTCCTCTCTCCTGTGTGGTGTAGTATATAGAGGATCTGTCCTCTCTCCTGTGTGGTGTAGTATATAGAGGATCTGTCCTCTCTCCTGTGTGGTGTGAGTATATAGAGGATCTGTCCTCTCTCCTGTGTGGTGTAGTATATAGAGGATCTGTCCTCTCTCCTGTGTGGTGTAGTATATAGAGGATCTGTCCTCTCTCCTGTGTGGTGTAGTATATAGAGGATCTGTCCTCTCTCCTGTGTGGTGTAGTATATAGAGGATCTGTCCTCTCTCCTGTGTGGTGTAGTATATAGAGGATCTGTCCTCTCTCCTGTGTGGTGTAGTATATAGAGGATCTGTCCTCTCTCCTGTGTGGTGTAGTATATAGAGGATCTGTCCTCTCTCCTGTGTGGTGTAGTATATAGAGGATCTGTCCTCTCTCCTGTGTGGTGTAGTATATAGAGGATCTGTCCTCTCTCCTGTGTGGTGTAGTATATAGAGGATCTGTCCTCTCTCCTGTGTGGTGTAGTATATAGAGGATCTGTCCTCTCTCCTGTGTGGTGTAGTATATAGAGGATCTGTCCTCTCTCCTGTGTGGTGTAGTATATAGAGGATCTGTCCTCTCTCCTGTGTGGTGTAGTATATAGAGGATCTGTCCTCTCTCCTGTGTGGTGTAGTATATAGAGGTCTGTCCTCTCTCCTGTGTGGTGTAGTATATAGAGGATCTGTCCTCTCTCCTGTGTGGTGTAGTATATAGAGGATCTGTCCTCTCTCCTGTGTGGTGTAGTATATAGAGGATCTGTCCTCTCTCCTGTGTGGTGTAGTATATAGAGGATCTGTCCTCTCTCCTGTGTGGTGTAGTATATAGAGGATCTGTCCTCTCTCCTGTGTGGTGTAGTATATAGAGGATCTGTCCTCTCCCTGTGTGGTGTAGTATATAGAGGATCTGTCCTCTCTCCTGTGTGGTGTAGTATATAGAGGATCTGTCCTCTCTCCTGTGTGGTGTAGTATATAGAGGATCTGTCCTCTCTCCTGTGTGGTGTAGTATATAGAGGATCTGTCCTCTCTCCTGTGTGGTGTAGTATATAGAGGATCTGTCCTCTCTCCTGTGTGGTGTAGTATATAGAGGATCTGTCCTCTCTCCTGTGTGGGTGTAGTATATAGAGGATCTGTCCTCTCTCCTGTGTGGTGTAGTATATAGAGGATCTGTCCTCTCTCCTGTGTGGTGTAGTATATAGAGGATCTGTCCTCTCTCCTGTGTGGTGTAGTATATAGAGGATCTGTCCTCTCTCCTGTGTGGTGTAGTATATAGAGGATCTGTCCTCTCTCCTGTGTGGTGTAGTATATAGAGGATCTGTCCTCTCTCCTGTGTGGTGTAGTATATAGAGGATCTGTCCTCTCTCCTGTGTGGTGTAGTATATAGAGGATCTGTCCTCTCTCCTGTGTGGTGTAGTATATAGAGGATCTGTCCTCTCTCCTGTGTGGTGTAGTATATAGAGGATCTGTCCTCTCTCCTGTGTGGTGTAGTATATAGAGGATCTGTCCTCTCTCCTGTGTGGTGTAGTATATAGAGGATCTGTCCTCTCTCCTGTGTGGTGTAGTATATAGAGGATCTGTCCTCTCTCCTGTGTGGTGTAGTATATAGAGGATCTGTCCTCTCTCCTGTGTGGTGTAGTATATAGAGGATCTGTCCTCTCTCCTGTGTGGTGTAGTATATAGAGGATCTGTCCTCTCTCCTGTGTGGTGTAGTATATAGAGGATCTGTCCTCTCTCCTGTGTGGTGTAGTATATAGAGGATCTGTCCTCTCTCCTGTGTGGTGTAGTATATAGAGGATCTGTCCTCTCTCCTGTGTGGTGTAGTATATAGAGGATCTGTCCTCTCTCCTGTGTGGTGTAGTATATAGAGGATCTGTCCTCTCTCCTGTGTGGTGTAGTATATAGAGGATCTGTCCTCTCTCCTGTGTGGTGTAGTATATAGAGGATCTGTCCTCTCTCCTGTGTGGTGTAGTATATAGAGGATCTGTCCTCTCTCCTGTGTGGTGTAGTATATAGAGGATCTGTCCTCTCTCCTGTGTGGTGTAGTATATAGAGGATCTGTCCTCTCTCCTGTGTGGTGTAGTATATAGAGGATCTGTCCTCTCTCCTGTGTGGTGTAGTATATAGAGGATCTGTCCTCTCTCCTGTGTGGTGTAGTATATAGAGGATCTGTCCTCTCTCCTGTGTGGTGTAGTATATAGAGGATCTGTCCTCTCTCCTGTGTGGTGTAGTATATAGAGGATCTGTCCTCTCTCCTGTGTGGTGTGGTATATAGAGGATCTGCCCTCCTGTGTGGTGTAGTATATAGAGGATCTGTCCTCTCTCCTGTGTGGTGTAGTATATAGAGGATCTGTCCTCTCTCCTGTGTGGTGTAGTATATAGAGGATCTGTCCTCTCTCCTGTGTGGTGTAGTATATAGAGGATCTGTCCTCTCTCCTGTGTGGTGTAGTATATAGAGGATCTGTCCTCTCTCCTGTGTGGTGTAGTATATAGAGGATCTGTCCTCTCTCCTGTGTGGTGTAGTATATAGAGGATCTGTCCTCTCTCCTGTGTGGTGTAGTATATAGAGGATCTGTCCTCTCTCCTGTGTGGTGTAGTATATAGAGGATCTGTCCTCTCTCCTGTGTGGTGTAGTATATAGAGGATCTGTCCGCTCTCCTGTGTGGTGTAGTATATAGAGGATCTGTCCTCTCTCCTGTGTGGTGTAGTATATAGAGGATCTGTCCTCTCTCCTGTGTGGTGTAGTATATAGAGGATCTGTCCTCTCTCCTGTGTGGTGTAGTATATAGAGGATCTGTCCTCTCTCCTGTGTGGTGTAGTATATAGAGGATCTGTCCTCTCTCCTGTGTGGTGTAGTATATAGAGGATCTGTCAGCTCTCTCCTGTGTGGTGTAGTATATAGAGGATCTGTCCTCTCTCCTGTGTGGTGTAGTATATAGAGGATCTGTCCTCTCTCCTGTGTGGTGTAGTATATAGAGGATCTGTCCTCTCTCCTGTGTGGTGTTTAGAGGACCCTCCTGTGTGGTGTAGTATATAGAGGATCTGTCCTCTCTCCTGTGTGGTGTAGTATATAGAGGATCTGTCCTCTCTCCTGTGTGGTGTAGTATATAGAGGATCTGTCCTCTCTCCTGTGTGGTGTAGTATATAGAGGATCTGTCCTCTCTCCTGTGTGGTGTAGTATATAGAGGATCTGTCCTCCCGTGTGGTGTAGTATATAGAGGATCTGTCCTCTCTCCTGTGTGGTGTAGTATATAGAGGATCTGTCCTCTCTCCTGTGTGGTGTAGTATATAGAGGATCTGTCCTCTCTCCTGTGTGGTGTAGTATATAGAGGATCTGTCCTCTCTCCTGTGTGGTGTAGTATATAGAGGATCTGTCCTCTCTCCTGTGTGGTGTAGTATATAGAGGATCTGTCCTCTCTCCTGTGTGGTGTAGTATATAGAGGATCTGTCCTCTCTCCTGTGTGGTGTAGTATATAGAGGATCTGTCCTCTCTCCTGTGTGGTGTAGTATATAGAGGATCTGTCCTCTCTCCTGTGTGGTGTAGTATATAGAGGATCTGTCCTCTCTCCTGTGTGGTGTAGTATATAGAGGATCTGTCCTCTCTCCTGTGTGGTGTAGTATATAGAGGATCTGTCCTCTCTCCTGTGTGGTGTAGTATATAGAGGATCTGTCCTCTCTCCTGTGTGGTGTAGTATATAGAGGATCTGTCCTCTCTCCTGTGTGGTGTAGTATATAGAGGATCTGTCCTCTCTCCTGTGTGGTGTAGTATATAGAGGATCTGTCCTCTCTCCTGTGTGGTGTAGTATATAGAGGATCTGTCCTCTCTCCTGTGTGGTGTAGTATATAGAGGATCTGTCCTCTCTCCTGTGTGGTGTAGTATATAGAGGATCTGTCCTCTCTCCTGTGTGGTGTAGTATATAGAGGATCTGTCCTCTCTCCTGTGTGGTGTAGTATATAGAGGATCTGTCCTCTCTCCTGTGTGGTGTAGTATATAGAGGATCTGTCCTCTCTCCTGTGTGGTGTAGTATATAGAGGATCTGTCCTCTCTCCTGTGTGGTGTAGTATATAGAGGATCTGTCCTCTCTCCTGTGTGGTGTAGTATATAGAGGATCTGTCAGCTCTCCTGTGTGGTGTAGTATATAGAGGATCTGTCCTCTCTCCTGTGTGGTGTAGTATATAGAGGATCTGTCCTCTCTCCTGTGTGGTGTAGTATATAGAGGATCTGTCCTCTCTCCTGTGTGGTGTAGTATATAGAGGATCTGTCCTCTCTCCTGTGTGGTGTAGTATATAGAGGATCTGTCCTCTCTCCTGTGTGGTGTAGTATATAGAGGATCTGTCCTCTCTCCTGTGTGGTGTAGTATATAGAGGATCTGTCCTCTCTCCTGTGTGGTGTAGTATATAGAGGATCTGTCCTCTCTCCTGTGTGGTGTAGTATATAGAGGATCTGTCCTCTCTCCTGTGTGGTGTAGTATATAGAGGATCTGTCCTCTCTCCTGTGTGGTGTAGTATATAGAGGATCTGTCCTCTCTCCTGTGTGGTGTAGTATATAGAGGATCTGTCCTCTCTCCTGTGTGGTGTAGTATATAGAGGATCTGTCCTCTCTCCTGTGTGGTGTAGTATATAGAGGATCTGTCCTCTCTCCTGTGTGGTGTAGTATATAGAGGATCTGTCCTCTCTCCTGTGTGGTGTAGTATATAGAGGATCTGTCCTCTCTCCTGTGTGGTGTAGTATATAGAGGATCTGTCCTCTCTCCTGTGTGGTGTAGTATATAGAGGATCTGTCCTCTCTCCCTGTGTGGTGTAGTATATAGAGGATCTGTCCTCTCTCCTGTGTGGTGTAGTATATAGAGGATCTGTCCTCTCTCCTGTGTGGTGTAGTATATAGAGGATCTGTCCTCTCTCCTGTGTGGTGTAGTATATAGAGGATCTGTCCTCTCTCCTGTGTGGTGTAGTATATAGAGGATCTGTCCTCTCTCCTGTGTGGTGTAGTATATAGAGGATCTGTCCTCTCTCCTGTGTGGTGTAGTATATAGAGGATCTGTCCTCTCTCCTGTGTGGTGTAGTATATAGAGGATCTGTCCTCTCTCCTGTGTGGTGTAGTATATAGAGGATCTGTCCTCTCTCCTGTGTGGTGTAGTATATAGAGGATCTGTCCTCTCTCCTGTGTGGTGTAGTATATAGAGGATCTGTCCTCTCTCCTGTGTGGTGTAGTATATAGAGGATCTGTCCTCTCTCCTGTGTGGTGTAGTATATAGAGGATCTGTCCTCTCTCCTGTGTGGTGTAGTATATAGAGGATCTGTCCTCTCTCCTGTGTGGTGTAGTATATAGAGGATCTGTCCTCTCTCCTGTGTGGTGTAGTATATAGAGGATCTGTCCTCTCTCCTGTGTGGTGTAGTATATAGAGGATCTGTCCTCTCTCCTGTGTGGTGTAGTATATAGAGGATCTGTCCTCTCTCCTGTGTGGTGTAGTATATAGAGGATCTGTCCTCTCTCCTGTGTGGTGTAGTATATAGAGGATCTGTCCTCTCTCCCTGTGTGGTGTAGTATATAGAGGATCTGTCCTCTCTCCTGTGTGGTGTAGTATATAGAGGATCTGTCCTCTCTCCTGTGTGGTGTAGTATATAGAGGATCTGTCCTCTCTCCTGTGTGGTGTAGTATATAGAGGATCTGTCCTCTCTCCTGTGTGGTGTAGTATATAGAGGATCTGTCCTCTCTCCTGTGTGGTGTAGTATATAGAGGATCTGTCCTCTCTCCTGTGTGGTGTAGTATATAGAGGATCTGTCCTCTCTCCTGTGTGGTGTAGTATATAGAGGATCTGTCCTCTCTCCTGTGTGGTGTAGTATATAGAGGATCTGTCAGCTCTCCTGTGTGGTGTAGTATATAGAGGATCTGTCCTCTCTCCTGTGTGGTGTAGTATATAGAGGATCTGTCCTCTCTCCTGTGTGGTGTAGTATATAGAGGATCTGTCCTCTCTCCTGTGTGGTGTAGTATATAGAGGATCTGTCCTCTCTCCTGTGTGGTGTAGTATATAGAGGATCTGTCCTCTCTCCTGTGTGGTGTAGTATATAGAGGATCTGTCCTCTCTCCTGTGTGGTGTAGTATATAGAGGATCTGTCCTCTCTCCTGTGTGGTGTAGTATATAGAGGATCTGTCCTCTCTCCTGTGTGGTGTAGTATATAGAGGATCTGTCCTCTCTCCTGTGTGGTGTAGTATATAGAGGATCTGTCCTCTCTCCTGTGTGGTGTAGTATATAGAGGATCTGTCCTCTCTCCTGTGTGGTGTAGTATATAGAGGATCTGTCCTCTCTCCTGTGTGGTGTAGTATATAGAGGATCTGTCCTCTCTCCTGTGTGGTGTAGTATATAGAGGATCTGTCCTCTCTCCTGTGTGGTGTAGTATATAGAGGATCTGTCCTCTCTCCTGTGTGGTGTAGTATATAGAGGATCTGTCCTCTCTCCTGTGTGGTGTAGTATATAGAGGATCTGTCCTCTCTCCTGTGTGGTGTAGTATATAGAGGATCTGTCCTCTCTCCTGTGTGGTGTAGTATATAGAGGATCTGTCCTCTCTCCTGTGTGGTGTAGTATATAGAGGATCTGTCAGCTCTCCTGTGTGGTGTAGTATATAGAGGATCTGTCCTCTCTCCTGTGTGGTGTAGTATATAGAGGATCTGTCCTCTCTCCTGTGTGGTGTAGTATATAGAGGATCTGTCCTCTCTCCTGTGTGGTGTAGTATATAGAGGATCTGTCCTCTCTCCTGTGTGGTGTAGTATATAGAGGATCTGTCCTCTCTCCTGTGTGGTGTAGTATATAGAGGATCTGTCCTCTCTCCTGTGTGGTGTAGTATATAGAGGATCTGTCCTCTCTCCTGTGTGGTGTAGTATATAGAGGATCTGTCCTCTCTCCTGTGTGGTGTAGTATATAGAGGATCTGTCCTCTCTCCTGTGTGGTGTAGTATATAGAGGATCTGTCCTCTCTCCTGTGTGGTGTAGTATATAGAGGATCTGTCCTCTCTCCTGTGTGGTGTAGTATATAGAGGATCTGTCCTCTCTCCTGTGTGGTGTAGTATATAGAGGATCTGTCCTCTCTCCTGTGTGGTGTAGTATATAGAGGATCTGTCCTCTCTCCTGTGTGGTGTAGTATATAGAGGATCTGTCCTCTCTCCTGTGTGGTGTAGATATAGAGGATCTGTCCTCTCTCCTGTGTGGTGTAGTATATAGAGGATCTGTCCTCTCTCCTGTGTGGTGTAGTATATAGAGGATCTGTCCTCTCTCCTGTGTGGTGTAGTATATAGAGGATCTGTCCTCTCTCCTGTGTGGTGTAGTATATAGAGGATCTGTCCTCTCTCCTGTGTGGTGTAGTATATAGAGGATCTGTCCTCTCTCCTGTGTGGTGTAGTATATAGAGGATCTGTCCTCTCTCCTGTGTGGTGTAGTATATAGAGGATCTGTCCTCTCTCCTGTGTGGTGTAGTATATAGAGGATCTGTCCTCTCTCCTGTGTGGTGTAGTATATAGAGGATCTGTCCTCTCTCCTGTGTGGTGTAGTATATAGAGGATCTGTCCTCTCTCCTGTGTGGTGTAGTATATAGAGGATCTGTCCTCTCTCCTGTGTGGTGTAGTATATAGAGGATCTGTCCTCTCTCCTGTGTGGTGTAGTATATAGAGGATCTGTCCTCTCTCCTGTGTGGTGTAGTATATAGAGGATCTGTCCTCTCTCCTGTGTGGTGTAGTATATAGAGGATCTGTCCTCTCTCCTGTGTGGTGTAGTATATAGAGGATCTGTCCTCTCTCCTGTGTGGTGTAGTATATAGAGGATCTGTCCTCTCTCCTGTGTGGTGTAGTATATAGAGGATCTGTCCTCTCTCCTGTGTGGTGTAGTATATAGAGGATCTGTCAGCTCTCCTGTGTGGTGTAGTATATAGAGGATCTGTCCTCTCTCCTGTGTGGTGTAGTATATAGAGGATCTGTCCTCTCTCCTGTGTGGTGTAGTATATAGAGGATCTGTCCTCTCTCCTGTGTGGTGTAGTATATAGAGGATCTGTCCTCTCTCCTGTGTGGTGTAGTATATAGAGGATCTGTCCTCTCTCCTGTGTGGTGTAGTATATAGAGGATCTGTCCTCTCTCCTGTGTGGTGTAGTATATAGAGGATCTGTCCTCTCTCCTGTGTGGTGTAGTATATAGAGGATCTGTCCTCTCTCCTGTGTGGTGTAGTATATAGAGGATCTGTCCTCTCTCCTGTGTGGTGTAGTATATAGAGGATCTGTCCTCTCTCCTGTGTGGTGTAGTATATAGAGGATCTGTCCTCTCTCCTGTGTGGTGTAGTATATAGAGGATCTGTCCTCTCTCCTGTGTGGTGTAGTATATAGAGGATCTGTCCTCTCTCCTGTGTGGTGTAGTATATAGAGGATCTGTCCTCTCTCCTGTGTGGTGTAGTATATAGAGGATCTGTCCTCTCTCCTGTGTGGTGTAGTATATAGAGGATCTGTCCTCTCTCCTGTGTGGTGTAGTATATAGAGGATCTGTCCTCTCTCCTGTGTGGTGTAGTATATAGAGGATCTGTCCTCTCTCCTGTGTGGTGTAGTATATAGAGGATCTGTCCTCTCTCCTGTGTGGTGTAGTATATAGAGGATCTGTCCTCTCTCCTGTGTGGTGTAGTATATAGAGGATCTGTCCTCTCCCTGTGTGGTGTAGTATATAGAGGATCTGTCCTCTCTCCTGTGTGGTGTAGTATATAGAGGATCTGTCCTCTCTCCTGTGTGGTGTAGTATATAGAGGATCTGTCCTCTCCCTGTGTGGTGTAGTATATAGAGGATCTGTCCTCTCTCCTGTGTGGTGTAGTATATAGAGGATCTGTCCTCTCTCCTGTGTGGTGTAGTATATAGAGGATCTGTCCTCTCTCCTGTGTGGTGTAGTATATAGAGGATCTGTCCTCTCTCCTGTGTGGTGTAGTATATAGAGGATCTGTCCTCTCTCCTGTGTGGTGTAGTATATAGAGGATCTGTCCTCTCTCCTGTGTGGTGTAGTATATAGAGGATCTGTCCTCTCTCCTGTGTGGTGTAGTATATAGAGGATCTGTCCTCTCTCCTGTGTGGTGTAGTATATAGAGGATCTGTCCTCTCCCTGTGTGGTGTAGTATATAGAGGATCTGTCCTCTCTCCTGTGTGGTGTAGTATATAGAGGATCTGTCCTCTCTCCTGTGTGGTGTAGTATATAGAGGATCTGTCAGCTCTCCTGTGTGGTGTAGTATATAGAGGATCTGTCCTCTCTCCTGTGTGGTGTAGTATATAGAGGATCTGTCCTCTCTCCTGTGTGGTGTAGTATATAGAGGATCTGTCCTCTCTCCTGTGTGGTGTAGTATATAGAGGATCTGTCCTCTCTCCTGTGTGGTGTAGTATATAGAGGATCTGTCCTCTCTCCTGTGTGGTGTAGTATATAGAGGATCTGTCCTCTCTCCTGTGTGGTGTAGTATATAGAGGATCTGTCCTCTCTCCTGTGTGGTGTAGTATATAGAGGATCTGTCCTCTCTCCTGTGTGGTGTAGTATATAGAGGATCTGTCCTCTCTCCTGTGTGGTGTAGTATATAGAGGATCTGTCCTCTCCCTGTGTGGTGTAGTATATAGAGGATCTGTCCTCTCTCCTGTGTGGTGTAGTATATAGAGGATCTGTCCTCTCTCCTGTGTGGTGTAGTATATAGAGGATCTGTCCTCTCTCCTGTGTGGTGTAGTATATAGAGGATCTGTCCTCTCTCCTGTGTGGTGTAGTATATAGAGGATCTGTCCTCTCTCCTGTGTGGTGTAGTATATAGAGGATCTGTCCTCTCTCCTGTGTGGTGTAGTATATAGAGGATCTGTCCTCTCTCCTGTGTGGTGTAGTATATAGAGGATCTGTCCTCTCTCCTGTGTGGTGTAGTATATAGAGGATCTGTCCTCTCTCCTGTGTGGTGTAGTATATAGAGGATCTGTCCTCTCTCCTGTGTGGTGTAGTATATAGAGGATCTGTCCTCTCTCCTGTGTGGTGTAGTATATAGAGGATCTGTCCTCTCTCCTGTGTGGTGTAGTATATAGAGGATCTGTCCTCTCTCCTGTGTGGTGTAGTATATAGAGGATCTGTCCTCTCTCCTGTGTGGTGTAGTATATAGAGGATCTGTCCTCTCTCCTGTGTGGTGTAGTATATAGAGGATCTGTCCTCTCTCCTGTGTGGTGTAGTATATAGAGGATCTGTCCTCTCTCCTGTGTGGTGTAGTATATAGAGGATCTGTCCTCTCTCCTGTGTGGTGTAGTATATAGAGGATCTGTCCTCTCTCCTGTGTGGTGTAGTATATAGAGGATCTGTCCTCTCTCCTGTGTGGTGTAGTATATAGAGGATCTGTCCTCTCTCCTGTGTGGTGTAGTATATAGAGGATCTGTCCTCTCTCCTGTGTGGTGTAGTATATAGAGGATCTGTCCTCTCTCCTGTGTGGTGTAGTATATAGAGGATCTGTCCTCTCTCCCTGTGTGGTGTAGTATATAGAGGATCTGTCCTCTCTCCTGTGTGGTGTAGTATATAGAGGATCTGTCCTCTCTCCTGTGTGGTGTAGTATATAGAGGATCTGTCCTTCCGTGTGGTGTAGTATATAGAGGATCTGTCCTCTCTCCTGTGTGGTGTAGTATATAGAGGATCTGTCCTCTCTCCTGTGTGGTGTAGTATATAGAGGATCTGTCCTCTCTCCTGTGTGGTGTAGTATATAGAGGATCTGTCCTCTCTCCTGTGTGGTGTAGTATATAGAGGATCTGTCCTCTCTCCTGTGTGGTGTAGTATATAGAGGATCTGTCCTCTCTCCTGTGTGGTGTAGTATATAGAGGATCTGTCCTCTCTCCTGTGTGGTGTAGTATATAGAGGATCTGTCCTCTCTCCTGTGTGGTGTAGTATATAGAGGATCTGTCCTCTCTCCTGTGTGGTGTAGTATATAGAGGATCTGTCCTCTCTCCTGTGTGGTGTAGTATATAGAGGATCTGTCCTCTCTCCTGTGTGGTGTAGTATATAGAGGATCTGTCCTCTCTCCTGTGTGGTGTAGTATATAGAGGATCTGTCCTCCTCCGTGTGGTGTAGTATATAGAGGATCTGTCCTCTCTCCTGTGTGGTGTAGTATATAGAGGATCTGTCCTCTCTCCTGTGTGGTGTAGTATATAGAGGATCTGTCCTCTCTCCTGTGTGGTGTAGTATATAGAGGATCTGTCCTCTCTCCTGTGTGGTGTAGTATATAGAGGATCTGTCCTCTCTCCTGTGTGGTGTAGTATATAGAGGATCTGTCCTCTCTCCTGTGTGGTGGTGGTATAGTAAAGAGGATCTGTCCTCTCTCCTGTGTGGTGTAGTATATAGAGGATCTGTCCTCTCTCCTGTGTGGTGTAGTATATAGAGGATCTGTCCTCCTCCGTGTGGTGTAGTATATAGAGGATCTGTCCTCTCTCCTGTGTGGTGTAGTATATAGAGGATCTGTCCTCTCTCCTGTGTGGTGTAGTATATAGAGGATCTGTCCTCTCTCCTGTGTGGTGTAGTATATAGAGGATCTGTCCTCTCTCCTGTGTGGTGTAGTATATAGAGGATCTGTCCTCTCTCCTGTGTGGTGTAGTATATAGAGGATCTGTCCTCTCTCCTGTGTGGTGTAGTATATAGAGGATCTGTCCTCTCTCCTGTGTGGTGTAGTATATAGAGGATCTGTCCTCTCTCCTGTGTGGTGTAGTATATAGAGGATCTGTCCTCTCTCCTGTGTGGTGTAGTATATAGAGGATCTGTCCTCTCTCCTGTGTGGTGTAGTATATAGAGGATCTGTCCTCTCTCCTGTGTGGTGTAGTATATAGAGGATCTGTCCTCTCTCCTGTGTGGTGTAGTATATAGAGGATCTGTCCTCTCTCCTGTGTGGTGTAGTATATAGAGGATCTGTCCTCTCTCCTGTGTGGTGTAGTATATAGAGGATCTGTCCTCTCTCCTGTGTGGTGTAGTATATAGAGGATCTGTCCTCTCTCCTGTGTGGTGTAGTATATAGAGGATCTGTCCTCTCTCCTGTGTGGTGTAGTATATAGAGGATCTGTCCTCTCTCCTGTGTGGTGTAGTATATAGAGGATCTGTCCTCTCTCCTGTGTGGTGTAGTATATAGAGGATCTGTCCTCTCCTCGTGTGGTGTAGTATATAGAGGATCTGTCCTCTCTCCTGTGTGGTGTAGTATATAGAGGATCTGTCAGCTCTCCTGTGTGGTGTAGTATATAGAGGATCTGTCCTCTCTCCTGTGTGGTGTAGTATATAGAGGATCTGTCCTCCTCCTGTGTGGTGTAGTATATAGAGGATCTGTCCTCTCTCCTGTGTGGTGTAGTATATAGAGGATCTGTCCTCTCTCCTGTGTGGTGTAGTATATAGAGGATCTGTCCTCTCTCCTGTGTGGTGTAGTATATAGAGGATCTGTCCTCTCTCCTGTGTGGTGTAGTATATAGAGGATCTGTCCTCTCTCCTGTGTGGTTTTAGAGGATCTGTCCTCTCTCCTGTGTGGTGTAGTATATAGAGGATCTGTCCTCTCTCCTGTGTGGTGTAGTATATAGAGGATCTGTCCTCTCTCCTGTGTGGTGTAGTATATAGAGGATCTGTCAGCTCTCCTGTGTGGTGTAGTATATAGAGGATCTGTCCTCTCTCCTGTGTGGTGTAGTATATAGAGGATCTGTCCTCTCTCCTGTGTGGTGTAGTATATAGAGGATCTGTCCTCTCTCCTGTGTGGTGTAGTATATAGAGGATCTGTCCTCTCTCCTGTGTGGTGTAGTATATAGAGGATCTGTCCTCTCTCCTGTGTGGTGTAGTATATAGAGGATCTGTCCTCTCTCCTGTGTGGTGTAGTATATAGAGGATCTGTCCTCTCTCCCTGTGTGGTGTAGTATATAGAGGATCTGTCCTCTCTCCTGTGTGGTGTAGTATATAGAGGATCTGTCCTCTCTCTGGTGGAGATGCCCCCGTGGTGTAGTATATAGGGTCTGTCCTCTCTCCTGTGTGGTGTAGTATATAGAGGATCTGTCCTCTCTCCTGTGTGGTGTAGTATATAGAGGATCTGTCCTCTCTCCTGTGTGGTGTAGTATATAGAGGATCTGTCCTCTCTCCTGTGTGGTGTAGTATATAGAGGATCTGTCCTCTCTCCTGTGTGGTGTAGTATATAGAGGATCTGTCCTCTCTCCTGTGTGGTGTAGTATATAGAGGATCTGTCCTCTCTCCTGTGTGGTGTAGTATATAGAGGATCTGTCCTCTCTCCTGTGTGGTGTAGTATATAGAGGATCTGTCCTCTCTCCTGTGTGGTGTAGTATATAGAGGATCTGTCCTCTCTCCTGTGTGGTGTAGTATATAGAGGATCTGTCCTCTCTCCTGTGTGGTGTAGTATATAGAGGATCTGTCCTCTCTCCTGTGTGGTGTAGTATATAGAGGATCTGTCCTCTCTCCTGTGTGGTGTAGTATATAGAGGATCTGTCCTCTCTCCTGTGTGGTGTAGTATATAGAGGATCTGTCCTCTCTCCCCTGTGGTGTAGTATATAGAGGATCTGTCCTCTCTCCTGTGTGGTGTAGTATATAGAGGATCTGTCCTCTCTCCTGTGTGGTGTAGTATATAGAGGATCTGTCCTCTCTCCTGTGTGGTGTAGTATATAGAGGATCTGTCCTCTCTCCTGTGTGGTGTAGTATATAGAGGATCTGTCCTCTCTCCTGTGTGGTGTAGTATATAGAGGATCTGTCCTCTCTCCTGTGTGGTGTAGTATATAGAGGATCTGTCCTCTCTCCTGTGTGGTGTAGTATATAGAGGATCTGTCCTCTCTCCTGTGTGGTGTAGTATATAGAGGATCTGTCCTCTCTCCTGTGTGGTGTAGTATATAGAGGATCTTCCTCTCTCCTGTGTGGTGTAGTATATAGAGGATCTGTCCTCTCTCCTGTGTGGTGTAGTATATAGAGGATCTGTCCTCTCTCCCCTGTGGTGTAGTATATAGAGGATCTGTCCTCTCTCCTGTGTGGTATATAGAGGATCTGTCCTTGGAGTAAAGTTCTCTCTCCTGTGTGGTGTAGTATATAGAGGATCTGTCCTCTCTCCTGTGTGGTGTAGTATATAGAGGATCTGTCCTCTCTCCTGTGTGGTGTAGTATATAGAGGATCTGTCCTCTCTCCTGTGTGGTGTAGTATATAGAGGATCTGTCCTCTCTCCTGTGTGGTGTAGTATATAGAGGATCTGTCCTCTCTCCTGTGTGGTGTAGTATATAGAGGATCTGTCCTCTCTCCTGTGTGGTGTAGTATATAGAGGATCTGTCCTCTCTCCTGTGTGGTGTAGTATATAGAGGATCTGTCCTCTCTCCTGTGTGGTGTAGTATATAGAGGATCTGTCCTCTGTGGTGTAGTATATAGAGGATCTGTCCTCTCTCCTGTGTGGTGTAGTATATAGAGGATCTGTCCTCTCTCCTGTGTGGTGTAGTATATAGAGGATCTGTCCTCTCTCCTGTGTGGTGTAGTATATAGAGGATCTGTCCTCTCTCCTGTGTGGTGTAGTATATAGAGGATCTGTCCTCTCTCCTGTGTGGTGTAGTATATAGAGGATCTGTCCTCTCTCCTGTGTGGTGTAGTATATAGAGGATCTGTCCTCTCTCCTGTGTGGTGTAGTATATAGAGGATCTGTCCTCTCTCCTGTGTGGTGTAGTATATAGAGGATCTGTCCTCTCTCCTGTGTGGTGTAGTATATAGAGGATCTGTCCTCTCTCCTGTGTGGTGTAGTATATAGAGGATCTGTCCTCTCTCCTGTGTGGTGTAGATATAGAGGATCTGTCCTCTCTCCTGTGTGGTGTAGTATATAGAGGATCTGTCCTCTCTCCTGTGTGGTGTAGTATATAGAGGATCTGTCCTCTCTCCTGTGTGGTGTAGTATATAGAGGATCTGTCCTCTCTCCTGTGTGGTGTAGTATATAGAGGATCTGTCCTCTCTCCTGTGTGGTGTAGTATATAGAGGATCTGTCCTCTCTCCTGTGTGGTGTAGTATATAGAGGATCTGTCCTCTCTCCTGTGTGGTGTAGTATATAGAGGATCTGTCCTCTCCCTGTGTGGTGTAGTATATAGAGGATCTGTCCTCTCTCCTGTGTGGTGTAGTATATAGAGGATCTGTCCTCTCCCTGTGTGGTGTAGTATATAGAGGATCTGTCCTCTCTCCTGTGTGGGGGGGCCGTGTGGTGTAGTATATAGGATCTGTCCTCTCTCCTGTGTGGTGTAGTATATAGAGGATCTGTCCTCTCTCCTGTGTGGTGTAGTATATAGAGGATCTGTCCTCTCTCCTGTGTGGTGTAGTATATAGAGGATCTGTCCTCTCTCCCTGTGTGGTGTAGTATATAGAGGATCTGTCCTCTCTCCTGTGTGGTGTAGTATATAGAGGATCTGTCCTCTCTCCTGTGTGGTGTAGTATATAGAGGATCTGTCCTCTCTCCTGTGTGGTGTAGTATATAGAGGATCTGTCCTCTCTCCTGTGTGGTAAGGCCCTCCTGTGTGGTGTAGTATATAGAGGATCTGTCCTCTCTCCTGTGTGGTGTAGTATATAGAGGATCTGTCCTCTCTCCTGTGTGGTGTAGTATATAGAGGATCTGTCCTCTCTCCTGTGTGGTGTAGTATATAGAGGATCTGTCATCTCTCCTGTGTGGTGTAGTATATAGAGGATCTGTCCTCTCTCCCTGTGTGGTGTAGTATATAGAGGATCTGTCCTCTCTCCTGTGTGGTGTAGTATATAGAGGATCTGTCCTCTCTCCTGTGTGGTGTAGTATATAGAGGATCTGTCCTCTCTCCTGTGTGGTGTAGTATATAGAGGATCTGTCAGCTCTCCTGTGTGGTGTAGTATATAGAGGATCTGTCCTCTCTCCTGTGTGGTGTAGTATATAGAGGATCTGTCCTCTCTCCTGTGTGGTGTAGTATATAGAGGATCTGTCCTCTCTCCTGTGTGGTGTAGTATATAGAGGATCTGTCCTCTCTCCTGTGTGGTGTAGTATATAGAGGATCTGTCCTCTCTCCTGTGTGGTGTAGTATATAGAGGATCTGTCCTCTCTCCTGTGTGGTGTAGTATATAGAGGATCTGTCCTCTCTCCTGTGTGGTGTAGTATATAGAGGATCTGTCCTCTCTCCTGTGTGGTGTAGTATATAGAGGATCTGTCCTCTCTCCTGTGTGGTGTAGTATATAGAGGATCTGTCCTCTCTCCTGTGTGGTGTAGTATATAGAGGATCTGTCCTCTCTCCTGTGTGGTGTAGTATATAGAGGATCTGTCCTCTCTCCTGTGTGGTGTAGTATATAGAGGATCTGTCCTCTCTCCTGTGTGGTGTAGTATATAGAGGATCTGTCCTCTCTCCTGTGTGGTGTAGTATATAGAGGATCTGTCCTCTCCCTGTGTGGTGTAGTATATAGAGGATCTGTCCTCTCTCCTGTGTGGTGTAGTATATAGAGGATCTGTCCTCTCTCCTGTGTGGTGTAGTATATAGAGGATCTGTCCTCTCTCCTGTGTGGTGTAGTATATAGAGGATCTGTCCTCTCCCTGTGTGGTGTAGTATATAGAGGATCTGTCCTCTCTCCTGTGTGGTGTAGTATATAGAGGATCTGTCATCTCTCCTGTGTGGTGTAGTATATAGAGGATCTGTCCTCTCTCCTGTGTGGTGTAGTATATAGAGGATCTGTCCTCTCTCCTGTGTGGTGTAGTATATAGAGGATCTGTCCTCTCTCCTGTGTGGTGTAGTATATAGAGGATCTGTCCTCTCTCCTGTGTGGTGTAGTATATAGAGGATCTGTCCTCTCTCCTGTGTGGTGTAGTATATAGAGGATCTGTCCTCTCTCCTGTGTGGTGTAGTATATAGAGGATCTGTCCTCTCTCCTGTGTGGTGTAGTATATAGAGGATCTGTCCTCTCTCCTGTGTGGTGTAGTATATAGAGGATCTGTCCTCTCTCCTGTGTGGTGTAGTATATAGAGGATCTGTCCTCTCTCCTGTGTGGTATATAGAGGATCTGTCCTCTCTCCTGTGTGGTGTAGTATATAGAGGATCTGTCCTCTCTCCTGTGTGGTGTAGTATATAGAGGATCTGTCCTCTCTCCTGTGTGGTGTAGTATATAGAGGATCTGTCCTCTCTCCTGTGTGAGTATATAGAGGATCTGTCCTCTCTCCTGTGTGGTGTAGTATATAGAGGATCTGTCCTCTCCTCCGTGTGGTGTAGTATATAGAGGATCTGTCCTCGTGTGGTGTAGTATATAGAGGATCTGTCCTCTCTCCTGTGTGGTGTAGTATATAGAGGATCTGTCCTCTCTCCTGTGTGGTGTAGTATATAGAGGATCTGTCCTCTCTCCTGTGTGGTGTAGTATATAGAGGATCTGTCCTCTCCTGTGTGGTGTAGTATATAGAGGATCTGTCCTCTCTCCTGTGTGGTGTAGTATATAGAGGATCTGTCCTCTCTGTGTGGTGTGTTAGCTTCCCTCTCCTGTGTGGTGTAGTATATAGAGGATCTGTCCTCTCTCCTGTGTGGTGTAGTATATAGAGGATCTGTCCTCTCTCCTGTGTGGTGTAGTATATAGAGGATCTGTCCTCTCTCCTGTGTGGTGTAGTATATAGAGGATCTGTCCTCCCTGTGTGGTGTAGTATATAGAGGATCTGTCCTCTCTCCTGTGTGGTGTAGTATATAGAGGATCTGTCCTCTCTCCTGTGTGGTGTAGTATATAGAGGATCTGTCCTCTCTCCTGTGTGGTGTAGTATATAGAGGATCTGTCCTCTCTCCTGTGTGGTGTAGTATATAGAGGATCTGTCCTCTCTCCTGTGTGGTGTAGTATATAGAGGATCTGTCCTCTCTCCTGTGTGGTGTAGTATATAGAGGATCTGTCCTCTCCCTGTGTGGTGTAGTATATAGAGGATCTGTCCTCTCTCCTGTGTGGTGTAGTATATAGAGGATCTGTCCTCTCTCCTGTGTGGTGTAGTATATAGAGGATCTGTCCTCTCTCCTGTGTGGTGTAGTATATAGAGGATCTGTCCTCTCTCCTGTGTGGTGTAGTATATAGAGGATCTGTCCTCTCTCCTGTGTGGTGTAGTATATAGAGGATCTGTCCTCTCTCCCTGTGTGGTGTAGTATATAGAGGATCTGTCCTCTCTCCTGTGTGGTGTAGTATATAGAGGAGATCTGTCCTCTCTCCTGTGTGGTGTAGTATATAGAGGATCTGTCCTCTCTCCTGTGTGGTGTAGTATATAGAGGATCTGTCCTCTCTCCTGTGTGGTGTAGTATATAGAGGATCTGTCCTCTCTCCTGTGTGGTGTAGTATATAGAGGATCTGTCCTCTCTCCTGTGTGGTGTAGTATATAGAGGATCTGTCCTCTCTCCTGTGTGGTGTAATATAGAGGATCTGTCCTCTCTCCTGTGTGGTGTAGTATATAGAGGATCTGTCCTCTCTCCTGTGTGGTGTAGTATATAGAGGATCTGTCCTCTCTCCTGTGTGGTGTAGTATATAGAGGATCTGTCCTCTCTCCTGTGTGGTGTAGTATATAGAGGATCTGTCATCTCTCCTGTGTGGTGTAGTATATAGAGGATCTGTCCTCTCTCCTGTGTGGTGTAGTATATAGAGGATCTGTCCTCTCTCCTGTGTGGTGTAGTATATAGAGGATCTGTCCTCTCTCCTGTGTGGTGTAGTATATAGAGGATCTGTCCTCTCTCCTGTGTGGTGTAGTATATAGAGGATCTGTCCTCTCTCCTGTGTGGTGTAGTATATAGAGGATCTGTCACTCTCCTGTGTGGTGTAGTATATAGAGGATCTGTCCTCTCCCTGTGTGGTGTAGTATATAGAGGATCTGTCCTCTCTCCTGTGTGGTGTAGTATATAGAGGATCTGTCCTCTCCCTGTGTGGTGTAGTATATAGAGGATCTGTCCTCTCTCCTGTGTGGTGTAGTATATAGAGGATCTGTCCTCTCTCCTGGGGCTCCCTGTGTGGTGTAGTATATAGAGGATCTGTCAGCTCTCCTGTGTGGTGTAGTATATAGAGGATCTGTCCTCTCTCCTGTGTGGTGTAGTATATAGAGGATCTGTCAGCTCTCCTGTGTGGTGTAGTATATAGAGGATCTGTCCTCTCTCTGTGTGGTGTAGTATATAGAGGATCTGTCCTCTCTCCTGTGTGGTGTAGTATATAGAGGATCTGTCCTCTCTCCTGTGTGGTGTAGTATATAGAGGATCTGTCCTCTCTCCTGTGTGGTGTAGTATATAGAGGATCTGTCCTCTCTCCTGTGTGGTGTAGTATATAGAGGATCTGTCAGCTCTCCTGTGTGGTGTAGTATATAGAGGATCTGTCCTCTCTCCTGTGTGGTGTAGTATATAGAGGATCTGTCCTCTCTCCTGTGTGGTGTAGTATATAGAGGATCTGTCCTCTCTCCTGTGTGGTGTAGTATATAGAGGATCTGTCCTCTCTCCTGTGTGGTGTAGTATATAGAGGATCTGTCCTCTCTCCTGTGTGGTGTAGTATATAGAGGATCTGTCCTCTCTCCTGTGTGGTGTAGTATATAGAGGATCTGTCCTGTGTGGTGTAGTATATAGAGGATCTGTCCTCTCTCCTGTGTGGTGTAGTATATAGAGGATCTGTCCTCTCCGTGTGGTGTAGTATATAGAGGATCTGTCCTCTCTCCTGTGTGGTGTAGTATATAGAGGATCTGTCCTCTCTCCTGTGTGGTGTAGTATATAGAGGATCTGTCCTCTCTCCTGTGTGGTGTAGTATATAGAGGATCTGTCCTCTCTCCTGTGTGGTGTAGTATATAGAGGATCTGTCCTCTCTCCTGTGTGGTGTAGTATATAGAGGATCTGTCCTCTCTCCTGTGTGGTGTAGTATATAGAGGATCTGTCATCTCTCCTGTGTGGTGTAGTATATAGAGGATCTGTCCTCTCTCCTGTGTGGTGTAGTATATAGAGGATCTGTCCTCTCTCCTGTGTGGTGTAGTATATAGAGGATCTGTCAGCTCTCCTGTGTGGTGTAGTATATAGAGGATCTGTCCTCTCTCCTGTGTGGTGTAGTATATAGAGGATCTGTCCTCTCTCCTGTGTGGTGTAGTATATAGAGGATCTGTCCTCTCTCCTGTGTGGTGTAGTATATAGAGGATCTGTCAGCTCTCCTGTGTGGTGTAGTATATAGAGGATCTGTCCTCTCTCCTGTGTGGTGTAGTATATAGAGGATCTGTCCTCTCTCCTGTGTGGTGTAGTATATAGAGGATCTGTCCTCTCTCCTGTGTGGTGTAGTATATAGAGGATCTGTCCTCTCTCCTGTGTGGTGTAGTATATAGAGGATCTGTCCTCTCTCCTGTGTGGTGTAGTATATAGAGGATCTGTCACTCTCCTGTGTGGTGTAGTATATAGAGGATCTGTCAGCTCTCCTGTGTGGTGTAGTATATAGAGGATCTGTCCTCTCTCCTGTGTGGTGTAGTATATAGAGGATCTGTCCTCGTGTGGTGTAGTATATAGAGGATCTGTCCTCTCTCCTGTGTGGTGTAGTATATAGAGGATCTGTCCTCTCTCCTGTGTGGTGTAGTATATAGAGGATCTGTCATCTCTCCTGTGTGGTGTAGTATATAGAGGATTCTCTCCTGTGTGGTGTAGTATATAGAGGATCTGTCATCTCTCCTGTGTGGTGTAGTATATAGAGGATCTGTCCTCTCTCCTGTGTGGTGTAGTATATAGAGGATCTGTCCTCTCTCCTGTGTGGTGTAGTATATAGAGGATCTGTCCTGTGTGGTGTAGTATATAGAGGATCTGTCCTCTCTCCTGTGTGGTGTAGTATATAGAGGATCTGTCCTCTCTCCTGTGTGGTGTAGTATATAGAGGATCTGTCACTCTCCTGTGTGGTGTAGTATATAGAGGATCTGTCCTCTCTCCTGTGTGGTGTAGTATATAGAGGATCTGTCCTCTCTCCTGTGTGGTGTAGTATATAGAGGATCTGTCCTCTCTCCTGTGTGGTGTAGTATATAGAGGATCTGTCCTCTCTCTGTGTGGTGTAGTATATAGAGGATCTGTCCTCTCTCCTGTGTGGTGTAGTATATAGAGGATCTGTCCTCTCTCCGTGTGGTGTAGTATATAGAGGATCTGTCCTCTCTCCTGTGTGGTGTAGTATATAGAGGATCTGTCCTCTCCCTGTGGGTGTAGTATATAGAGGATCTGTCCTCTCTCCTGTGTGGTGTAGTATATAGAGGATCTGTCCTCTCTCCTGTGTGGTGTAGTATATAGAGGATCTGTCCTCTCTCCTGTGTGGTGTAGTATATAGAGGATCTGTCCTCTCTCCTGTGTGGTGTAGTATATAGAGGATCTGTCCTCTCTCCTGTGTGGTGTAGTATATAGAGGATCTGTCCTCTCTCCTGTGTGGTGTAGTATATAGAGGATCTGTCCTCTCTCCTGTGTGGTGTAGTATATAGAGGATCTGTCCTCTCTCCTGTGTGGTGTAGTATATAGAGGATCTGTCCTCTCTCCTGTGTGGTGTAGTATATAGAGGATCTGTCATCTCTCCTGTGTGGTGTAGTATATAGAGGATCTGTCCTCTCTCCTGTGTGGTGTAGTATATAGAGGATCTGTCCTCTCTCCTGTGGGTGTAGTATATAGAGGATCTGTCCTCTCTCCTGTGTGGTGTAGTATATAGAGGATCTGTCATCTCTCCTGTGTGGTGTAGTATATAGAGGATCTGTCAGCTCTCCTGTGTGGTGTAGTATATAGAGGATCTGTCCTCTCTCCCCTGTGGTGTAGTATATAGAGGATCTGTCCTCTCTCCTGTGTGGTGTAGTATATAGAGGATCTGTCCTCTCTCCTGTGTGGTGTAGTATATAGAGGATCTGTCCCTCTCCTGTGTGGTGTAGTATATAGAGGATCTGTCACCCTCCTGTGTGGTGTAGTATATAGAGGATCTGTCATCTCTCCTGTGTGGTGTAGTATATAGAGGATCTGTCCTCTCTCCTGTGTGGTGTAGTATATAGAGGATCTGTCATCTCTCCTGTGTGGTGTAGTATATAGAGGATCTGTCCTCTCTCCTGTGTGGTGTAGTATATAGAGGATCTGTCATCTCTCCTGTGTGGTGTAGTATATAGAGGATCTGTCATCTCTCCTGTGTGGTGTAGTATATAGAGGATCTGTCCTCTCTCCTGTGGTGTAGTATATAGAGGATCTGTCCTCTCTCCTGTGTGGTGTAGTATATAGAGGATCTGTCCTCTCTCCTGTGTGGTGTAGTATATAGAGGATCTGTCCTCTCTCCTGTGTGGTGTAGTATATAGAGGATCTGTCATCTCTCCTGTGTGGTGTAGTATATAGAGGATCTGTCATCTCTCCTGTGTGGTGTAGTATATAGAGGATCTGTCAGCTCTCCTGTGTGGTGTAGTATATAGAGGATCTGTCAGCTCTCCTGTGTGGTGTAGTATATAGAGGATCTGTCCTCTCTCCTGTGTGGTGTAGTATATAGAGGATCTGTCCTCTCTCCTGTGTGGTGTAGTATATAGAGGATCTGTCCTCGTGTGGTGTAGTATATAGAGGATCTGTCCTCTCTCCTGTGTGGTGTAGTATATAGAGGATCTGTCCTCTCTCCTGTGTGGTGTAGTATATAGAGGATCTGTCCTCTCTCCTGTGTGGTGTAGTATATAGAGGATCTGTCCTCTCTCCTGTGTGGTGTAGTATATAGAGGATCTGTCAGCTCTCCTGTGTGGTGTAGTATATAGAGGATCTGTCCTCTCTCCTGTGTGGTGTAGTATATAGAGGATCTGTTCCTGTGTGGTGTAGTATATAGAGGATCTGTCCTCTCTCCTGTGTGGTGTAGTATATAGAGGATCTGTCCTCTCTCCTGTGTGGTGTAGTATATAGAGGATCTGTCATCTCTCCTGTGTGGTGTAGTATATAGAGGATTCTCTCCTGTGTGGTGTAGTATATAGAGGATCTGTCATCTCTCCTGTGTGGTGTAGTATATAGAGGATCTGTCCTCGTGTGGTGTAGTATATAGAGGATCTGTCCTCTCTCCTGTGTGGTGTAGTATATAGAGGATCTGTCCTCTCTCCTGTGTGGTGTAGTATATAGAGGATCTGTCCTCTCTCCTGTGTGGTGTAGTATATAGAGGATCTGTCCTCTCTCCTGTGTGGTGTAGTATATAGAGGATCTGCTCTCCTGTGTGGTGTAGTATATAGAGGATCTGTCCTCTCTCCTGTGTGGTGTAGTATATAGAGGATCTGTCCTCTCTCCTGTGTGGTGTAGTATATAGAGGATCTGTCAGCTCTCCTGTGTGGTGTAGTATATAGAGGATCTGTCCCTCTCCTGTGTGGTGTAGTATATAGAGGATCTGTCCTCTCTCCTGTGTGGTGTAGTATATAGAGGATCTGTCCTCTCTCCTGTGTGGTGTAGTATATAGAGGATCTGTCCTCTCTCCTGTGTGGTGTAGTATATAGAGGATCTGTCCTCTGGGGTGAGAAAAGATCTCCCTGTGTGGTGTAGTATATAGAGGATCTGTCCTCGTGTGGTGTAGTATATAGAGGATCTGTCCTCTCTCCTGTGTGGTGTAGTATATAGAGGATCTGTCCTCGTGTGGTGTAGTATATAGAGGATCTGTCCTCTCTCCTGTGTGGTGTAGTATATAGAGGATCTGTCCTCTCTCCTGTGTGGTGTAGTATATAGAGGATCTGTCCTCTCTCCTGTGTGGTGTAGTATATAGAGGATCTGTCCTCTCTCCTGTGTGGTGTAGTATATAGAGGATCTGTCCTCTCTCCTGTGTGGTGTAGTATATAGAGGATCTGTCCTCTCTCCTGTGTGGTGTAGTATATAGAGGATCTGTCATCTCTCCTGTGTGGTGTAGTATATAGAGGATCTGTCCTCTCTCCTGTGTGGTGTAGTATATAGAGGATCTGTCCTCTCTCCTGTGTGGTGTAGTATATAGAGGATCTGTCAGCTCTCCTGTGTGGTGTAGTATATAGAGGATCTGTCCTCTCTCCTGTGTGGTGTAGTATATAGAGGATCTGTCCTCTCTCCTGTGTGGTGTAGTATATAGAGGATCTGTCCTCTCTCCTGTGTGGTGTAGTATATAGAGGATCTGTCCTCCTCCGTGTGGTGTAGTATATAGAGGATCTGTCCTCTCTCCTGTGTGGTGTAGTATATAGAGGATCTGTCCTCTCTCCTGTGTGGTGTAGTATATAGAGGATCTGTCATCTCTCCTGTGTGGTGTAGTATATAGAGGATCTCTCTCCTGTGTGGTGTAGTATATAGAGGATCTGTCATCTCTCCTGTGTGGTGTAGTATATAGAGGATCTGTCCTCTCTCCTGTGTGGTGTAGTATATAGAGGATCTGTCCTCTCTCCTGTGTGGTGTAGTATATAGAGGATCTGTCCTCTCTCTGTGTGGTGTAGTATATAGAGGATCTGTCCTCTCTCCTGTGTGGTGTAGTATATAGAGGATCTGTCCTCTCTCCTGTGTGGTGTAGTATATAGAGGATCTGTCCTCTCTCCTGTGTGGTGTAGTATATAGAGGATCTGTCCTCTCTCCTGTGTGGTGTAGTATATAGAGGATCTGTCCTCTCTCCTGTGTGGTGTAGTATATAGAGGATCTGTCCTCTCTCCTGTGTGGTGTAGTATATAGAGGATCTGTCCTCTCTCCTGTGTGGTGTAGTATATAGAGGATCTGTCCTCTCTCCTGTGTGGTGTATATAGAGGATCTGTCCTCCGTGTGGTGTAGTATATAGAGGATCTGTCCTCTCTCCTGTGTGGTGTAGTATATAGAGGATCTGTCCTCTCTCCTGTGTGGTGTAGTATATAGAGGATCTTTCCTCTCTCCTGTGTGGTGTAGTATATAGAGGATCTGTCCTCTCTCCTGTGTGGTGTAGTATATAGAGGATCTGTCCTCTCTCCTGTGTGGTGTAGTATATAGAGGATCTGTCCTCTCTCCTGTGTGGTGTAGTATATAGAGGATCTGTCCTCTCTCCTGTGTGGTGTAGTATATAGAGGATCTGTCCTCTCTCCTGTGTGGTGTAGTATATAGAGGATCTGTCCTCTCTCCTGTGTGGTGTAGTATATAGAGGATCTGTCCTCTCTCCTGTGTGGTGTAGTATATAGAGGATCTGTCCTCTCTCCTGTGTGGTGTAGTATATAGAGGATCTGTCATCTCTCCTGTGTGGTGTAGTATATAGAGGATCTGTCCTCTCTCCTGTGTGGTGTAGTATATAGAGGATCTGTCCTCTCTCCTGTGTGGTGTAGTATATAGAGGATCTGTCCTCTCTCCTGTGTGGTGTAGTATATAGAGGATCTGTCCTCTCTCCTGTGTGGTGTAGTATATAGAGGATCTGTCCTCTCTCCTGTGTGGTGTAGTATATAGAGGATCTGTCCTCTCTCCTGTGTGGTGTAGTATATAGAGGATCTGTCCTCTCTCCTGTGTGGTGTAGTATATAGAGGATCTGTCCTCTCTCCTGTGTGGTGTAGTATATAGAGGATCTGTCCTCTCTCCTGTGTGGTGTAGTATATAGAGGATCTGTCATCTCTCCTGTGTGGTGTAGTATATAGAGGATCTGTCCTCTCTCCTGTGTGGTGTAGTATATAGAGGATCTGTCCTCTCTCCTGTGTGGTGTAGTATATAGAGGATCTGTCCTCTCTCCTGTGTGGTGTAGTATATAGAGGATCTGTCCTCTCTCCTGTGTGGTGTAGTATATAGAGGATCTGTCATCTCTCCTGTGTGGTGTAGTATATAGAGGATCTGTCCTCTCTCCTGTGTGGTGTAGTATATAGAGGATCTGTCCTCTCTCCTGTGTGGTGTAGTATATAGAGGATCTGTCCTCTCTCCTGTGTGGTGTAGTATATAGAGGATCTGTCCTCTCTCCTGTGTGGTGTAGTATATAGAGGATCTGTCCTCTCTCCTGTGTGGTGTAGTATATAGAGGATCTGTCATCTCTCCTGTGTGGTGTAGTATATAGAGGATCTGTCCTCTCTCCTGTGTGGTGTAGTATATAGAGGATCTGTCAGCTCTCCTGTGTGGTGTAGTATATAGAGGATCTGTCAGCTCTCCTGTGTGGTGTAGTATATAGAGGATCTGTCCTCTCTCCTGTGTGGTGTAGTATATAGAGGATCTGTCCTCTCTCCTGTGTGGTGTAGTATATAGAGGATCTGTCCTCCGTGTGGTGTAGTATATAGAGGATCTGTCCTCTCTCCTGTGTGGTGTAGTATATAGAGGATCTGTCCTCTCTCCTGTGTGGTGTAGTATATAGAGGATCTGTCCTCTCTCCTGTGTGGTGTAGTATATAGAGGATCTGTCCTCTCTCCTGTGTGGTGTAGTATATAGAGGATCTGTCATCTCTCCTGTGTGGTGTAGTATATAGAGGATCTGTCCTCTCTCCTGTGTGGTGTAGTATATAGAGGATCTGTCCTCTCTCCTGTGTGGTGTAGTATATAGAGGATCTGTCCTCTCTCCTGTGTGGTGTAGTATATAGAGGATCTGTCCTCTCTCCTGTGTGGTGTAGTATATAGAGGATCTGTCCTCTCTCCTGTGTGGTGTAGTATATAGAGGATCTGTCCTCTCTCCTGTGTGGTGTAGTATATAGAGGATCTGTCCTCTCTCCTGTGTGGTGTAGTATATAGAGGATCTGTCCTCTCTCCTGTGTGGTGTAGTATATAGAGGATCTGTCCTCTCTCCTGTGTGGTGTAGTATATAGAGGATCTGTCCTCTCTCCTGTGTGGTGTAGTATATAGAGGATCTGTCCTCTCTCCTGTGTGGTGTAGTATATAGAGGATCTGTCCTCTCTCCTGTGTGGTGTAGTATATAGAGGATCTGTCCTCTCTCCTGTGTGGTGTAGTATATAGAGGATCTGTCCTCTCTCCTGTGTGGTGTAGTATATAGAGGATCTGTCCTCTCTCCTGTGTGGTGTAGTATATAGAGGATCTGTCATCTCTCCTGTGTGGTGTAGTATATAGAGGATCTGTCCCTCTCCTGTGTGGTGTAGTATATAGAGGATCTGTCCTCTCTCCTGTGTGGTGTAGTATATAGAGGATCTGTCCTCTCTCCTGTGTGGTGTAGTATATAGAGGATCTGTCCTCTCTCCTGTGTGGTGTAGTATATAGAGGATCTGTCCTCTCTCCTGTGTGGTGTAGTATATAGAGGATCTGTCCTCTCCTGTGTGGTGTAGTATATAGAGGATCTGTCCTCTCTCCTGTGTGGTGTAGTATATAGAGGATCTGTCCTCTTCCTGTGTGGTGTAGTATATAGAGGATCTGTCCTCTCTCCTGTGTGGTGTAGTATATAGAGGATCTGTCCTCTCTCCTGTGTGGTGTAGTATATAGAGGATCTGTCCTCTCTCCTGTGTGGTGTAGTATATAGAGGATCTGTCCTCTCTCCTGTGTGGTGTAGTATATAGAGGATCTGTCCTCTCTCCTGTGTGGTGTAGTATATAGAGGATCTGTCCTCTCTCCTGTGTGGTGTAGTATATAGAGGATCTGTCCTCTCTCCTGTGTGGTGTAGTATATAGAGGATCTGTCCTCTCTCCTGTGTGGTGTAGTATATAGAGGATCTGTCCTCTCTCCTGTGTGGTGTAGTATATAGAGGATCTGTCCTCTCTCCTGTGTGGTGTAGTATATAGAGGATCTGTCCTCTCTCCTGTGTGGTGTAGTATATAGAGGATCTGTCCTCTCTCCTGTGTGGTGTAGTATATAGAGGATCTGTCCTCTCTCCTGTGTGGTGTAGTATATAGAGGATCTGTCATCTCTCCTGTGTGGTGTAGTATATAGAGGATCTGTCATCTCTCCTGTGTGGTGTAGTATATAGAGGATCTGTCCTCTCTCCTGTGTGGTGTAGTATATAGAGGATCTGTCCTCTCTCCTGTGTGGTGTAGTATATAGAGGATCTGTCCTCTCTCCTGTGTGGTGTAGTATATAGAGGATCTGTCCTCTCTCCTGTGTGGTGTAGTATATAGAGGATCTGTCATCTCTCCTGTGTGGTGTAGTATATAGAGGATCTGTCATCTCTCCTGTGTGGTGTAGTATATAGAGGATCTGTCATCTCTCCTGTGTGGTGTAGTATATAGAGGATCTGTCATCTCTCCTGTGTGGTGTAGTATATAGAGGATCTGTCCTCTCTCCGGTGGTGAGTATATAGAGGATCTGTCCTCTCTCCTGTGTGGTGTAGTATATAGAGGATCTGTCAGCTCTCCTGTGTGGTGTAGTATATAGAGGATCTGTCATCTCTCCTGTGTGGTGTAGTATATAGAGGATCTGTCCTCTCTCCTGTGTGGTGTAGTATATAGAGGATCTGTCATCTCTCCTGTGTGTTGTAGTATATAGAGGATCTGTCCTCTCCTGTGTGGTGTAGTAGGGTCTGTCCTCTCTCCTGTGTGGTGTAGTATATAGAGGATCTGTCATCTCTCCTGTGTGGTGTAGTATATAGAGGATCTGTCCTCCGTGTGGTGTAGTATATAGAGGATCTGTCCTCTCTCCTGTGTGGTGTAGTATATAGAGGATCTGTCCTCTCTCCTGTGTGGTGTAGTATATAGAGGATCTGTCCTCTCTCCTGTGTGGTGTAGTATATAGAGGATCTGTCCTCTCTCCTGTGTGGTGTAGTATATAGAGGATCTGTCAGCTCTCCTGTGTGGTGTAGTATATAGAGGATCTGTCCTCTCTCCTGTGTGGTGTAGTATATAGAGGATCTGTCCTCTCTCCTGTGTGGTGTAGTATATAGAGGATCTGTCCTCTCTCCTGTGTGGTGTAGTATATAGAGGATCTGTCCTCTCTCCTGTGTGGTGTAGTATATAGAGGATCTGTCACTCTCCTGTGTGGTGTAGTATATAGAGGATCTGTCATCTCTCCTGTGTGGTGTAGTATATAGAGGATCTGTCCTCTCTCCTGTGTGGTGTAGTATATAGAGGATCTGTCCTCTCTCCTGTGTGGTGTAGTATATAGAGGATCTGTCACTCTCCTGTGTGGTGTAGTATATAGAGGATCTGTCCTCTCTCCTGTGTGGTGTAGTATATAGAGGATCTGTCCTCTCTCCTGTGTGGTGTAGTATATAGAGGATCTGTCCTCTCTCCTGTGTGGTGTAGTATATAGAGGATCTGTCCTCTCTCCTGTGTGGTGTAGTATATAGAGGATCTGTCATCTCTCCTGTGTGGTGTAGTATATAGAGGATCTGTCCTCTCTCCTGTGTGGTGTAGTATATAGAGGATCTGTCCTCTCTCCTGTGTGGTGTAGTATATAGAGGATCTGTCATCTCTCCTGTGTGGTGTAGTATATAGAGGATCTGTCCTCTCTCCTGTGTGGTGTAGTATATAGAGGATCTGTCCTCTCTCCTGTGTGGTGTAGTATATAGAGGATCTGTCCTCTCTCCTGTGTGGTGTAGTATATAGAGGATCTGTCCTCTCTCCTGTGTGGTGTAGTATATAGAGGATCTGTCCTCTCTCCTGTGTGGTGTAGTATATAGAGGATCTGTCCTCTCTCCTGTGTGGTGTAGTATATAGAGGATCTGTCCTCCTCCGTGTGGTGTAGTATATAGAGGATCTGTCCTCTCTCCTGTGTGGTGTAGTATATAGAGGATCTGTCCTCTCTCCTGTGTGGTGTAGTATATAGAGGATCTGTCATCTCTCCTGTGTGGTGTAGTATATAGAGGATCTGTCAGCTCTCCTGTGTGGTGTAGTATATAGAGGATCTGTCCTCCGTGTGGTGTAGTATATAGAGGATCTGTCCTCTCTCCTGTGTGGTGTAGTATATAGAGGATCTGTCCTCTCTCCTGTGTGGTGTAGTATATAGAGGATCTGTCCTCTCTCCTGTGTGGTGTAGTATATAGAGGATCTGTCCTCTCTCCTGTGTGGTGTAGTATATAGAGGATCTGTCCTCTCTCCTGTGTGGTGTAGTATATAGAGGATCTGTCCTCCTCCGTGTGGTGTAGTGATAAGGATCTGTCCTCTCTCCTGTGTGGTGTAGTATATAGAGGATCTGTCCTCTCTCCTGTGTGGTGTAGTATATAGAGGATCTGTCAGCTCTCCTGTGTGGTGTAGTATATAGAGGATCTGTCCTCTCTCCTGTGTGGTGTAGTATATAGAGGATCTGTCCTCTCTCCTCTGTGTGGTGTAGTATATAGAGGATCTGTCCTCTCTCCTGTGTGGTGTAGTATATAGAGGATCTGTCCTCTCTCCTGTGTGGTGTAGTATATAGAGGATCTGTCCTCTCTCCTGTGTGGTGTAGTATATAGAGGATCTGTCCTCTCTCCTGTGTGGTGTAGTATATAGAGGATCTGTCCTCTCTCCTGTGTGGTGTAGTATATAGAGGATCTGTCCTCTCTCCTGTGTGGTGTAGTATATAGAGGATCTGTCCTCTCTCCTGTGTGGTGTAGCGTGTGTATAGAGGATCTGTCCTCTCTCCTGTGTGGTGTAGTATATAGAGGATCTGTCCTCTCTCCTGTGTGGTGTAGTATATAGAGGATCTGTCCTCTCTCCTGTGTGGTGTAGTATATAGAGGATCTGTCCTCTCTCCTGTGTGGTGTAGTATATAGAGGATCTGTCCTCTCTCCTGTGTGGTGTAGTATATAGAGGATCTGTCCTCTCTCCTGTGTGGTGTAGTATATAGAGGATCTGTCCTCTCTCCTGTGTGGTGTAGTATATAGAGGATCTGTCCTCTCTCCTGTGTGGTGTAGTATATAGAGGATCTGTCCTCTCTCCTGTGTGGTGTAGTATATAGAGGATCTGTCCTCTCTCCTGTGTGGTGTAGTATATAGAGGATCTGTCCTCTCTCCTGTGTGGTGTAGTATATAGAGGATCTGTCCTCTCTCTCCTGTGTGGTGTAGTATATAGAGGATCTGTCCTCTCTCCTGTGTGGTGTAGTATATAGAGGATCTGTCCTCTCTCCTGTGTGGTGTAGTATATAGAGGATCTGTCCTCTCTCCTGTGTGGTGTAGTATATAGAGGATCTGTCCGCTCTCCTGTGTGGTGTAGTATATAGAGGATCTGTCCTCTCTCCTGTGTGGTGTAGTATATAGAGGATCTGTCCTCTCTCCTGTGTGGTGTAGTATATAGAGGATCTGTCCTCTCTCCTGTGTGGTGTAGTATATAGAGGATCTGTCCTCTCTCCTGTGTGGTGTAGTATATAGAGGATCTGTCCTCTCTCTCCTGTGTGGTGTAGTATATAGAGGATCTGTCCTCTCTCCTGTGTGGTGTAGTATATAGAGGATCTGTCCTCTCTCCTGTGTGGTGTAGTATATAGAGGATCTGTCCTCTCTCCTGTGTGGTGTAGTATATAGAGGATCTGTCCTCTCTCCTGTGTGGTGTAGTATATAGAGGATCTGTCCTCTCTCCTGTGTGGTGTAGTATATAGAGGATCTGTCCCCTCTCTCCTGTGTGGTGTAGTATATAGAGGATCTGTCCTCTCTCCTGTGTGGTGTAGTATATAGAGGATCTGTCCTCTCTCCTTCTGAAGCTTGTGAATATCTAGGACCCCTGAATATACACTTATCAACGAGATGATTCCTGCACTGCTCTTAGGGTTACTTATTATGGGTATAGTAATATTTCCAACATCAATGGGACCTGATAGATTACACAAGATCAGATATTCATAAAAAAAGTATATGCAGTACATTCTTAGGCTCCATTTACATATTAAAGTTAAATTGTGTTTTTTTTTTCAATTAAAACTTTCTAAAATTGCAGTAAAAACATTGCTTACCTGCAGTATCTGAACACAACTTTAGGTGCAGAGACTATTCATAATAAAATATTACCGCAACTTTCTATAATTTTTCCTGATTGATTCTCTTCCCACTGCAATGAAATGATAAATTGTATTATTACTTAGATTAGTGGATACTATTGCAATAATCAATATAATAACTTACTTTTTCCTTTATGTTTGCGTCTTGTATTTCCACATTTGCTCTTATAAAATTGGGACATTCAGACGTTTTAATTTTATTCTCCTCTTTCAAAAGATTGATAACTTTTTGGCGCAGTATCTGAAAATATATTTATTATATTTATTTTATCTCAATGTTCACAAACTTTTTTGTAGATCAAACATTATAATCCATATCAAACTAGATCATTTCATACATTGACCATCCCCTTACCTTTTTTGTTTTGTTTAGTTTTTTTTTGGTTTATAAATCTGGGCTATAATTTGGACAATTCCTTTGTGTTAGAAGGAGTCTCAAATAAAATGATCATAAGATATCTCTATGGTAAACTTTAACTATCAATGATGATTGTAACATCCTTGTTCGTTCAGACTTCTGCGCCATCCTCTGGCCACATGGCGCTGGACGCATGTCCTCTTATTATCCACTGCTCCTGGGCCTCTTGTTGTATTCTGTTTTAGCACAGCTGAGAGTTTGTTTCTGTGTATCAGTCCAGCCAGTACTCTGAGTTCCCTCTAGTTCTCAAAGCGTTAACATTTGTTGCTCTATGATTGACATCTTACATTCTAATCAAGTCTGGGGCGGATTCCAGGCTTCCCATATACAGCCCATTAGTCCACACATGGGTGCTTGCCATTAGCCTCTTAGAGCATGCTAGCGTATTACTTTCTCTGATATTCTGTATTCTGACCTTCACTTACTCTTGACTATTCTTCTGGATTCCGATTTTGTACCTAGTTACCTGTCTGGTTCCGACCCCTTGGCTAGTTTGACCTCTTTTTTCTTGTTCTTAGTCTTGTCTGTGGTCTGTGTTTCACTTATCATAGGAAGGGACCGTCGTCCAGTTGTCCACTGCCGCTAGGGTAGTCATGGCAAGCAGGTAGGGACACGGGGTGGGTCTAGCATCAGGGATCACTGTCTCTGTCTTTCCCCTTCCTCCCAGGTTCCAGCAGCAGATACTTGGAAATTGCTTAATGGCCAATTCCCTAACAGGTGAGCATGGAAACTTGACAGTAAGTGCTCTTTTCCCCTGCAGCACCACCTCAGGGGGAAATGAAGCATTACAAGCTGACCACTAAAAAAAATCATTTGGTGTTTGTGCAAATCTGGGTTCTGAAATATACTGATATTATAGTATTATGTATTGTGATTGATATAGTGTGGTAGAGTTAATGAATGTACTTTTTATTAACATTGTATCAGGAATTACTGCACAGAGAGGACAAGGGGACAGATAAAAGGTTATCCCAAAGAAATAGAGGGAAACTAAAAAACAAATAGCATACCTTTTCTCATTGGTAGGAGATATTAATTTCTATTATGAGCATTGATTTCAGAATATTATTAGTCGTCTAACATTGGTAATCAGCCAGGAGATATTATCTCTAGTCACTATTGTTCCTGATGTATATATTACTTTTTCCAGTCTATAGGAAGATTTCTATCATATATTTAGACAATTCATTTCCAAATTTAGATATAAAACATACATGACTATCAATAACATTAAAGTTCTATCCCTATATTTTACAGGATAGCTTATGATATCTACTATTTACTTGTCCCTCCAAATGATGAAGCATTGTACATAGGCAAATCACCCTACAGATTGTATGGACTGAGAACATGTTGCAGATGTTGTCCTCTCTACTTATCAGGATAGATGGTGAAGCCCCAAAAAAGAGATCGCAAAGAATGAAGAGAACTAGTTCCAATAGGATATGAAATCTGTAGGAAGAAAGACGAGGCGCAAAATGACAGGCTGCTGGTGACCATTCTGGAGAGTTGGCCGTCCAACAAATTGTTCCTTCAATTCCTTTCATTTATTGTTACATTCACAATGCACAATGCAAAGATGCGCAATGTGTAAACCACAACATGGCTCAGAGTGTTCTGTAATGTGTGAGCTCCATATGAGGTGGCCATGTTGGTTGACATTCTGTTCCTCAATAAACAAAGGGCTGATGACAAGCCAAAGCCAAGACAAGTCTGAATATGGGGTTTTGCCAAAAGTCATTGGGGGAAATTTATTTATTAGTTTTCTGGCATAGAGGGATATAATTGTAGCCCATCTTTGGCACATGCACCACATTGTTTGTTCTGTGCCTCACCCTCCACTTTTTGTGACAGGGAACAGAGTAGGCGAAGATCAAGGTGGGACAGGGCAAGGATGCCTCAACACCAGAATCTTATTATAACACAGATCTCCAGCGCTGCATGGCTGCAGTGCTAACCACTGAGCCACCGTACTGTACTTGTTATTCCTGAGCATCTTCTTGTTCTATGAATCCATCTCACCCTCTGACTACTGACTGTACTCCTTGCATTGACTCTTGGCCCCATTTCTGACTATGCTGCAGTGTCTTCTTTGTTCTTGCCACTGTTTAGTGACTGGTAATGTGACTGTGAAAATCCATGCAAACTTGTGGAAAAAAAGGGGAGATTTAATAAACTTTGTAACCAATCTTCCCAGTATTAAACTGATTTTTGCTTAGAGGATTCACTTCTCTGGTGAGGAATGTATAATTTATCTTAATACTTGCCATTTACAATGTACTAATACTAGACACTAGTGTTGAGCGAACCTGTCGAAGTTTGGGTTCGATGCGTTTTGCCGAACTTTGCCCAAAAGTTTGGTTCGGGTACCCGAACTTGACCAGATTGCTGGTTTAGCACTATAGACTGCAATACACGTGTATTTCAGTCTATAGAGAAAGTCAGCCTATGCAGACGCATAGCCTGACTTCCTCTCTTCTTGGTAGGATCAACCAGGTACTGGGGGCTCCTAGCAGCCTGGTGTCACTGGCCAGAAGATACATATGGGCACCTGCCGATCTCGCCATGGGGGGTGCCGAGGGGGACATTTGGCACTTCGGAACCCCTTGGATACCGCAGTTATGTTTGACTGTGGCATCCAAGGGGTTAAAACCCCCGATCAGAGCTCAGATCAGGGGTTAAGGGGCAGGGTGTTCACTGTCAGTTACAGCTAACACCCGCTCCTGATGCCGCCCGCGGCATTCAGTTTCAATGACAAACACCTAAGATGCCACGGTCACTATTGACCGCGGCATCTTAAGGATTAAACAGCAAGGATCGGTGTTATCGTCCCCGCTGCTGCAGCGGGAGCCTGGCTGTCAGATACAGCTTGGATCCAACGGTGATCGCACGGGCTCTGCTTCTAAGCTCGCACGATCACCATCATGTATGTGTACGTGGGGGTGCGGTAACTACCCACATTCGTAGATGACAATGTGTGAAGGGGTTAAAGCTGGTTGATTGGCTGCTCAGCAGTCAATCAAACAGCTTTATGGATGAGCTGAACCCGGACCCGAATTTGAACGCTGACTTTCGGGATCGGGTTTGGGTACCCGAACGCACGAAGTTCGACAGAGAACCGAACTGTGCAGTTCGGGTTCGCTCAACACCACTAGACACCTTTCTTGTACATATATCATTGCTGTTAAACCTTCATATCAGATTAAAAGACTGGTAAGAGATCCCTGTACATTATGATGATGGTCAGTATTATCCTTGCCTTTGTAGGGGATTATAGGATGTTCTTGACTTAATCCATCTCTACATCTTCTTTATATCCGCATCCTCCAATCTTCATCCATTCTTATGTAGATTATACAGTACATAGATGTATTATAATAGCAATATGTCCATGTGATAATCCAGCCGTATCTCTGTACATATATCTTTCTCTGTCTGATATGGATTAAATAATATAGAATTTGTGGGGGAAGGGGAATGTTGCAAATCTTTGTATGGCTCATTATGACTGCAGAAATATCAAATGTTGACAGGTTATTTTTTATGATTTAACTACTTTTTGCAAAAAGTCATTTTTTTAATGGAAACATTTCACAAGGGCTGTGATTTTGAGCTCTGACACTGGCTGCCTCTGATTGGAGCTCTGAGTCACGCCCCCTGCCTGACACCGCCCACCTGACATTATAGAGCTTACATAGTACATCAGTCACCAAATCTAACTGCGTTTGTTGCTTGGGAATGGTGGAGGCTAGAGAGGAAATTCCAACTGTGCTGGAATCAGTGGAGCAGCAACATATTAACAACTGCTAAGAACTTGATTTGGTGGAGGTGGTGAAAGTTCCTCTCTAAGTATTTTTTTTGTTGTTGTCCACCCAATATACAGCTTGCGCTAATCTGAAAAAAAACCTCTTGTTATTTAATGTTTTTTTTCTGCTTTGCTCACCAACTACACAGTCCAAATAGTCCAGCTTTTTCAACAGCCAGGCCAGGCATGTGCTGATATTGTACCCCCATTTTTTCATGAAATTTTGTAAACTGCCACCCCACCACATGTTGATGTGGCATTTGGTCCCATAAAGGGATATCTGGCAAGATAATCCAGTTTCTTTTCTGCTTCCCAAGTGTTTTCAAGGTCAGAATCCTTACCATTTCAGAAAATATTCTAGCTTTCTCAGTTGGCAGGCCAGGCATGCTGATAGTGTGCCCCAAATTTTTCTTCAAATCTTATAATTGTCACTAATCGGTGCTGCATCTGCTCTCATAAAGGGACAATTTTTGGTGGCTTTTTATGAAGTTAATTCTTCACTTTTCAAGTGGCAGGCACTCTGACAGTGTGCCACAATTTGTTCTTCAAATTCTATAGTTGGCAGTGCCACTGCAACTCTGTTGGCATAATAACAAGAAAATTAAACAAACAACACCACCATTGCTTCTTCCAATATGATTGCAATGTTTGAATGGAATTCTGCTCTCATAAAGGGATAATTTTTGTGTCTAAAAAACCATGGGCTAGCACCTTTCCCCAAGAAAATGTTAATTTTTTGAGTATTTTAAATGTTAAATTGGTAAAAGCAAATGTCAGCACAGTGTATGATTAAACTCAGTGTTTGTATCCACTGCTTACCATCCCTTTTTTTCTATAGATTTACAAGTCATGCTCACTTTGACATAACTTTGGCTGTGAATTCCTAGAGAGCTAGAAATTCGATAGATAGGTTTCAAGGAGTTCTGACATGTTTTATGGATAGGAGTCCTAAGAGTGTTCTACACTGTTTAATAGATAGGTTCCTAGGAGCCCTAAGAGTATTCTACACTATGTTTTATAGATAGGTTCCTAGGAGCCCTGACAGTGTTCTACACTATGTTTTATAGATAGGTTCCTAGGAGCCCTAAGTGTGTTCTACACTATGTTTTATAGATAGGAGTCCTAAGAATGTTCTACACTATGTTTTATGGATAGGAGTCCTAAAAGTGTTCTACTCTATGTTTTATAGATAGTTTCGTATGAGCCCAAAGAGTATTCTACATTTAATGTTTTAAGCTATTTTAAGGTGTCATTCGTACCAAACTTATTCAACCCGAAATTAATCTTGGACCCGATCCACCAGAACCAGAAACAAAACAAATCTTGAGAAGTTTGCCCAACTGTATTTATTTGTTTCCTCTTTTCTAGGCCCATTATGGAGTCCCTGGAAGAGATGCCTAGATGTTTAGATGCCTAGTCTACTCCACATTAACGGAAACCAGCAGAGTAGCTCAGGTGCCTTGGGGATCTAAGCCTGTCCTAGCAAGCAGGGCGAAATATGCCCTTATACTGTCTAGGAAGGTGCCTTAAAGAGCTAGAAATTCAATGGATATGTTCTTATGAGCCATAACAGTGTTCTATACTATGTTTTAAACAGAGGCGTAGCTAGGGGTTCAGCACAGGGGGGGGCAAACATGTCCAAGTGGGCCCCCAACTTGGACTTGTTCGTATATCGATACTATCAGTATACGGTGAGCGTATAGTGGTATATAGTAGCTCTACACAGGGCTCTGCAGACGATTTAGGTGAATACAGGGCAGTAACATTTAGTGACTTACCGGTGACGTCTCTGACCAATACTTCACATTTCCCATCTCTTTCATCTGGACGGCCATGACCACTTCTTCCAGTCTCTGTAAAGTTTGTAACACAGACATCTTTGGCTCCTCACTTTTCCAAGCACCTGACCCACATTGTCCTCACCTGCACACCCATCCTGCTGCTACCCCAATTATAAAATATATGATATAACCCCCTATAATGAATAATACCCCCAAGTGTATCTTTAAGTTAATAACTTCCCTGTTCACCCCTTTAAATAGTGCTCCTTATTAATAATGCCCCAGATGTTTCCTAATTAAAAAGGAAAAAAAAAGGGAAAAAAAAATTATTGGGGTTCCAATACCACGGACCCCAGGATCAGCTGTTTGAATGAGCCATGGTACCTGTGTAAGCGCCGTGACCCCTTCTCTGTTTACATAGTGTCATTCTTTTCATAGCGGCCATGTAATGTAACTACAACCTCATCCTATACACGGCTATGTGACAAGGCTGGAATTACATCACACAGTCACTATAAACAGACAGCATATAATATAAACAGGCGCCATAGCCCCTTTTTACAGCTGATCAGTGGGGATTCACTTATCTCTTATTGATGTTTTATTCTGAGGATAGACCATCAATAAAAATGAGCTCGAAAACTCCTTAAAGAGGACCTTTCACGTCCTCATGTATATGATTTTTTACATATCACTAGAAAGCCGACAGCACGCTGAATTCAGCGCACTGCCGGCTTTCCCGGTATGTTCCCTGGGGCTGGAGATATCGGCGGTCTTAGTTTCACGGTTTACTGTCAGAAGGGCGTTCCTGACAGTCTAGCTGCGCTGTGAGGAACGCCCTCTCTGACAGTTCTCGTTCATAGACTTGTACTGGGGGTGCGTTCCTTACAACTTTTTTTTCTGCAGCCTACTATGTGGCGCCTTAGTCTTATTAAAGCCCAAGTGCCACCTTAATTAAATTAATTGACCCTCATATTATGCCCCTGATTTCCTCTGACATAAATACTGCACCTCTAATGGCTCCTTATATTAATGACCACCCCCTTATGTTCATAATGCCTCCTAATATAAATGATGCCCCCTAATGGCCCCTTATATAAATAACCTCCCCCTTGTATTAATAATACCTCCTAATAACCCTTATATAAATGACCCCCCATCGTCATAATGCCCCCTAATGAATCCTCCTTTATAGCTATATTTCCCCCTCCTATCCACCCCTTATACTATTAATATACCCACAACTAAGCTAAAAAAACAAAAACAAAAGTCATACTCACCTGTGATCCTGATGAATGGAGCCGCCTCCACTTCCTCCCTGTCCACGCACAGGACATCTGTGTCTGAGCGCAGGCTGCGCGTTTTTGTGACGTCATCGCGCCGCCCGTGCTGAGAAGCAGACATCGTCTGTGATCTTGGCGTCTTGTAAACCGTAAGCCTGTATTGGCTTGCAGTTTACAATACCGTTAAATTGCAGGTTACGTTTTAACTAGATCGGTGTCTGCAGACACCGATCTAGTTAAAAATAAAGGATGTATTAATGGCGGCCCTGGGGTGGGCCCCCAAAAATTCAGTGGTCCCGGGGCAGCCGCCCCCTCTGCCCCCCCCCCCCCCCCCCCCGCTAGCTACGCCTCTGGTTTTAAACCAATTTAAGGTGTGTTCTGTACTGAACTTGTTCAAACTGAAACAAATCTTGGACCCAATTCACCTGAAATAAAACAAATCTTGAGAGGTTTGCCCATCTGCATTTAGGACTTTTTTTCCTCTTGTCTGGGCCCATCAACCTTGTTGGAGCACCATCGTAGGAAGTCCCTGGAAGAAATGTGTGTAGATGTCATCTAGTCTACGCCACATGGAAACCATCAGAGTAACTCAGGTGCCTCAGGGATCTAAGCCTAGTGACCAGGTATAAATATGCACTTTTACTGGAAGGTGCCAGTAAAGGACCCATGACGGCCAACATACACTGTATTCACAGTTCACAGCACACGTTCCAATGTGTTTTAAGTGAAGTTTTATTAAAGAGAAATATATTATTCAGGCAGTAATCATTGTAATTACAGAAAGAAATATCCCCAAATGTTTCAGTCATCTTAACTGTTTTCAATGGGTATGGGAACATATATGGGGAACAGGAATAAGATACTACTGCCTGAAGGCCAAGACTCGCGCACCCAGGGAGCAGGTAAGACCCCAGAAAAATTAGCAAAGGAATATCATGCAGGCGGCGACAACATCCACCTCCCCTTCCCCATACCACAAAACAAAAAGTAATAGTGATGTGTAAGCGAGCAACTAAAACAATCCTATAGAATAAAATGCAAACATTAGAATATGCTGCAAAATCAGTCACGTAATCGTCTGGCTGGAGATTATGATGTGGAGGATCTGCCAACGTAAGAATATCTGAGCAAAAATGTATTGCTGTAGGAAATAATAAGCCTGCGAGCTTGACAGACTCACGCACTCCTATGTTTCTACGATTATTTCTGTGACTCTGGTTTTCAAGATCATCATTCTTGTCCTTAAGAGCCTTGAAGATAGCTGTAGCATCAAATAAGGGGTGTGTCATGGATTCAGCTCGAGTTTGGCAAATCAGATCTCCATTGTTCCACCTGAAAAATATCTTGCGATGATCCGCAGCCTCAGAAACACTTTTGTATAGTGAAAACTAGAAAGCTAAAAGCCTTGTGTCAATATCTGGCATTAAAATATCCAAGATGGCCTGACCTGCAAAGAAAGGGATTCAGGGGGCTGGGATATCCTTCGTGGTCTCTGGGGAGGGTGAGGTTTAATTAGTTTTCTTCATTGTCCTCAGAAAAGTAACGATCCAGAGCCATGAGAACGGCACGCATGGGGGAGAGAGAAAAGCGATGATCGTCATGGGAAAGAAGAGGGTCTTCATCCGAATCTAAAACAAACACATATCAGTGACTGCTATACAGTACTGTCCACAAAAATAGTTCATGGTCACCTAGTGGCCATACACAAAAGAGCAGTTATGATATATAGAGGAGAAATACTTGCAGTACACATGCCCCAGAGATATGAAATGTCCTCAGCACTGGTCCTGTTACCACATAGTCCTAGACCAGACAGGATTTTAGAAGCTGCGGCAGGTGTAAGGAGGCAGAAGTGATCTCCAAATAATCAAAAAGCCGTCAAAACTGTGAGTAGGAGCTGCAACCCACCTCCTCACTCCTAGGCATTGGGCAGAGCACCAGCAGAATTGTATAGAAATATGGACTAAACTGCAAGAGATGTCTGGCTGAGTGGTGGTGGTAGCTGTGAAGACTCACCTATTCAGGAAAGCCTACAACCTCCAATAACGCTACTGTCACCACACCACCATCTGAATAGTCTCTCCCCTCACCTACTGTCTCTATCCTCCTTCCCTCATAGATTGTAAGCCCTTGCGGGCATGGCCCTCTATACCACTGTGCCAGTTGGTCACTTTTAGTATTGTATTTGTTTTGTATATTTTGTGTACAGTATTTAAACCCTCGAATGTACAGCACGATGGGATTAATATAATAATGTACAGCACCATGGGATTAATATAGTAATGTACAACACCATGGAATTAATATAATAATTTACAGCACCATGGAATTAATATAATAATGTACAACACCATGGAATGAATATGGTAATGTACAATGCCATTGATTTAATGGGGCTCTATAAATAAATAATAATAATATGAGTGGCAGTACGGTATAGAATAGAATGGGATAGAGCAGACTACAGGAGATGATGTCCAGCTGTGAAGGTGTAATCTGCTGGACCAGAAGTCCATGGGGTCAAAGTTCTCTGCCAGAGATAAGGAGCACTTTAGGTATGACTGTATCTGGCTGTGCAGCCATTGGGTGTCAGTTACCTGCTGTGTTTTAGATTGAGCTGCAAAGTAAACAATTTTTGATTCATCATGTTCCAGATATTGTACTGGCTACAGCTGATGCTGTTGGTTTTCCTTCTGCTAGTTGTTGCCGTACTGCTGGCAGAGGTGGGGGAGCTCTGACTGAGGAAGAGGACTGGGATTGGGAAGAGGCCTCCTGAGCAGACATGTGGCTGGCACTGTCAGTTGTCTCCCTAATAGCTGTAGAAAGCCGGGTATACTGCCTATCCTTATAATAAGCTAATATTTATGCAGGAGAAAATTTCCTCATTTGGGCTTTATAGCGAAGGTCTAACAGCACGATCATCCAGTACTCATCCTTCTGCTTCATGATAGCAATACACTTGTCACTATGTAAGCAATGAAGCATACAACCTGCTGTGTTTGCATGGATGCTGGGGTCTGTCATGGATTGTCTTAGCAAGAGTGGTTGTCATCATCATTATCACAAAAGAAATAAGGGTCAGCCTCATCCACAGATGTGAAATGTCAATGCCTCCCCCCCCACCCTTTATAGTCACAAGAAAGTCTTCCTCCTTAAGTCTGGGAGTTCCAGGTCCACCACCACAACCCAAATCTATTTACTCATCCCATGAGGATGCACAGCAGCCCAAGTGATGTTGGGGACAATTGGGTAGAAACTGTTCTTATTCTTCCATAGTTTGTTGCATGAATATAAGTAGAGATGGGCAAACTGATTTGTTACAAGCCAGATTCGACCCAAATATTCCAAAATGTTTGGTTTTTAACAAAACCAAAAACTTTGCGATTCATCTCAGGCAAATTAAAATGGCCACCGTGACATGCATTGCGCAGAGAAAATACAGAGGAGCCATGCATGTGTGACGTTGACTGTGGTTCAGCCTCACAGTCTATAATGAGTGGTAGGTAGAGATTTTACACTGCTGATGTCACAGACACAATATAAGATTTTATCTGAGGAAGACAGAGCCATAGACACACTTGTGCTATCATCATCACCACTGCATGAGCCAAAGCAACCTCTCCATTTTCTACTGGAAGACAACAGTTACAGTGCAATAGCCCTACAACATAATAGGAGGACAAATCGAGCATAGTTTAGTTAGATTTAATCAATCTTAAGCAGATAGAGAAATCATAGGAGTGAAGGGAGGAAGAATTTCTGCACAGTTTTCCTAGATTTCCACAGACACGTAGTGGGCCACAGTGAAAAAGTGCTGCTGGAAAATCCGTGGCGGAAGACCCATCACGGTTTTTCTTGCAGTGCTTTTCATAGAAAGTCCACATAGGTTTCCGCAGCATTTCCGTAGGTATAATTGACATTCTGCCATTTCCAAACACACAACGGTTTTGGAAATCGCAGCATTTCCGCTGCACGTATTTTCCTGCAATGTGTGGATGGGATTTTCTAGAATCCCATCTATCTTGTAGGGACTGTAAAACACTGCGGTTTTTGCCATGGTGTTTTCGCAGCAGCCAAACTGCGCCATTTAGACCACGTCGGGCCCCGGCCTTAACCCTTTCTTTGGTAATAATCTTATTTTAAGTGTTTTAGCAGTAAAGAAATTATTTTGGTAATACAGATCAGATTTGACAGATTTGTAATTTCCCTTACTATTACTGTATGTAGTAGCGTCTAAGGCTGTATTCAGATCACAATTTACATTTGTTTAGCACTTGTGTTTAACAGATGCAAAAAAACGGATGCAAAAATATGCAAATAGCCATATATTTACATAGACATTAATGTTAAAAAAAATGGATCCATTTCTGTTAGGTTTTTTTGACATACACAAAAATGTAGAGTAACTTATTTATGTGTTCATCCAAAAAAACAGATAGAATCAGATCCATCAGCGCTGGGCTCTCTGTCGTTCGTGTCTGCTGGGGGACCCAAACAATGGAGAGCCCGACAGCTAAAACAGCAGTTACCTGCGGACACTGGTGGACCCCATAGACTATAATTGTGTGTGTTGGGACATTTTTATACTGAGACCAGCGGAGAGAAAAGTCCTCTATGCAGTGGTTTCTGCGGCAGAGTCTCCAACGGATGTGAACCTAGCCTAACATTGTTTTTACTGACAAGTCAATCCTCTTATTGAAAAAAACTTTTGTTAATTTTTTTTGGGTAATAGTATTTTTTGTCAAATATATACAAAAAGCCATTCCAATGGCCAAAAAATAAAAAAGTTGACTGACACAACATGTTGTAGTCTGAAAACTCTCCGTTTGTTAAAGGGAGTCTGTCATCAGGATGAAACATATTAAACCAGCAGTTACATAGGTCAGACTCACCTGAATATAATGCCTTTTTCCCTATGAAAATTTGTGCCTTCGTCATTGAGATATTCATTTATTTCAAAATATGCAAATGATCAGTCTGGAGCACTAAGGGTGTGCTCCTGCTATACCCTATACTGCTCTAATATGCCAGTGCAAAAGCGTGAATATGGGGCCAGGCGAGATTTCAGCATAGCTTCCTGGCCATGTTATGCAAAGAAGGAAGTGGCAAAGGAGGGCATATTGGAGCAGTGTGGGACATAGCAGCTCATTTGAATATTCTGAAATAAAGTAATATGTTGGAAACACAGGCATGACTGTTCATAGGAGAAAAAAAGCATTCAGTTGAACCTGACCAATCTGTGTTACTGGTTTAAAGATTCTTCACCTTGGTGACAGACTCCCTTTAAGGACTTTTCTTTTTTTTTGTTAACCGGTACATACAAAGTGCCATTCTAAAGTCAAAACAAAAACAAGTTGACTGACCTAGTGTGTTGTAGTCTGAAAAATCTGTTTAAGGTTGTTTTTTTTTTGTTGTTTTTTTGTTTATTTTGTTAACCGCTACATACAAAGTGCCACTGTAATGAAAAAACAACAACAAAAAATAAATCGTCTCTAATTCTCACTGACCCTTTTAGCGCTTTTAGTGCTTTTCTTTAAAAAAAAAAAAAAAAAAAAAAGGACATACACACCGTGGCAGAATTATAGTTGCCAATCACTATTAAACTTAAATAGCATGCGGTAAAATGACTGGATAAAAACAGGGCAAGCGTAGGAAAAAGGAAGGGGGAGGAGGAAACATACTTGTGCAAGTGCTAAGAATAAGAATGTGGGTGGTAACAGCAACACTACTTTTGGCATTGACAGCCCTGCCAGTACCCACAGTGTTGTCCTATTTTCTGAGAATAAAGACATTTTTGAAAACAGTGAAACACAAATGTTGAGTCAGGGTTCTGTGTGTTCCTCCTCCTTCTCTGTTGTAACACATAATTTACCATGCTGTCTTTCTGTACTGTCAATCTTGTATTTTTCACGAACACAGATTCCATTCTCTAGTAGTCATGTGGCATACACGCAGACATACACACACTGTTAGAATTGTTGCTAATCACTTTTATATAAGCAGTGTGCAGTAAAATATGGTTAAATGAGTTTTCCAAATCATTGTGTTCTTGTTTACTTTACATTTTACAACTTTTTTGTAAGTGGGGTTGTACAACTATCTAATCTATGTTTCAGAGTGATGGACTATAATTCTGCAATAATGCCTCAAAAAAGAAGGCTCCTCTCTCTGTGCATAACCTTACATAATGCCTATGACATCATCAGCGTGACTTCTCCACCCACCCCACATGATTGACTAAGAGGCTCTCAGAGATGATACCAAAAGCCAAGGTCACAGACCATGTGACACTCCTCCTCTTTGCACTTCTTCCTCATATTGAACATTGTGGTGATTATTTCAGCAGATTTGTCTGAGACTAAACATAAAAGGTTCCATTTTATTAGAAAACATTTTTTTTTTTTTTTTTTTGGATGTTGTACAATAAAACAGAAATACAAACCAACCATCAGGTATCACCATTCATGCCAGAATCAGAGGCAGCTCAGTCAGTAGGACTGTGTCTTCAAGAACTTTATTGATGGTCTCTGGTTGCTCAGTCAGATGTATTTATCATTATTGTAAAGGGGCGTTCACACTACCGTTGGTGACCGTCAGTAGAGTCCGTTGCTATTGTCCGTTACAAGATTTTAGCATCGGACACTAGCTGAACTGTCAGAAATCCATTAAAATTTCCATTCATTTCAATGGGTTTTTATATTGTGTCCGTTTGTGTCCGTTTACACCAAATCCGTCAGAAGTCTCTTTTTTTTTCCGCAGACAAAAAATCCTACATGGAGGACTTTTTTGTCTGTTTGGAAAAACGGAATCTTGACGGACAGCAAGTGTCCGTTATCTTTTTAACATTGAAGTCTATGGGTAACGGACTTATAACGGACAGTAACTGATAGCATTCAGTTATTGTCCGTAATTTTATGTCCGTTTTTTTTCTGCGCATGCTCAGAAAGCAGAAACAAAAAAAAAAAAAAAATGGACAGTGTTAAATAAAAGGACACTAACTGATGGTAATGTGTCCGTTTTTTTTAACTGATCCATTATTTGGATCAGTTAAAAAAACGGACGCATTAACATCAGTTAGTTTCCGTTATGATAGGTGTCGGGTTTTTTTTTGTTTTGTTTTTTAACAGACACCTTCATAACGAAATCCAATGGTAGTGTGAACCCTGCTTAAGATATTTATTACTTACATTTCATAGATCTACTGGAATCAGAGCAAGGTCTTGCAAAATCTTTCCATGGATTACCTGCGGCTTCCATATTCAAAACCTTTATAAGAAAAAGAAAAAAAAAAGTTAATGTAGCTTTTGTTATTTTGCAATGAAATTTAAACAGAACATATAATCTCTTTTGTGTTGGTTTTATTTTATTTTTTTTTGGTTTTTTGTTTTTTGTTTGTTTTTTGGGGGTTTTTTTTTTTTTTTTTGGGGGTTTTGTTTTTGGGGTTTTGTTTTCTCTCTTGTGTGGTGTGGTATATAGGGGATCTGTCATCTCTCCTGTGTGGTATAGTATATAGAGGATCTGTCCTCTCTCCTGTGTGGTGTAGTATATAGAGGTTCTGTCCTCTCTCCTGTGTGGTGTAGTATATAGAGGATCTGTCCTCTCTCCTGTGTGGTGTAGTATATAGAGGATCTGTCCTCTCCTGTGTGATGTAGTATATAGAGGATCTGTCCTCTCTCCTGTGTGGTGTAGTATATAGAGGATCTGTCCTCTCTCCTGTGTGGTGTAGTTTATAGAGGATCTGTCCTCTCTCCTGTGTGGTGTAGTATATAGAGGATCTGTCCTCTCTCCTGCGTGGTGTAGTATATAGAGGATCTGTCAGCTCTCCTGTGTGGTGCAGTATATAGAGTATCTGTCAGCTCTCCTGTGTGGTGTAGTATATAGAGTATCTGTCCTCTCTCCTGTGTGGTGTAATATATAGAGGATCTGTCAGCTCTCCTGTGTGATGTAGTATATAGAGGATCTGTCAGCTCTCCTGTGTTTTTTGTATTAATAAATACTTTCTTCCCTCTCCTTTGTGAGGAAGAAAAAAACACCAAAAAAAAAAAAAAAAAAAAAAAAAAAAAAAAAAAAAAAAAATTCAAAAACCAACACAACTCCACCCCCACACCATCACCACTCCCAAAAAAAAAAAAGGAAGCAAAAAAAAAAAAAAAAAAAAAAAACCAAAAAATTATTTTTCTTTCCACCCTTGTTTGTTTTTTTTTTTTTAAATAAATTTTTCACGGGGGGGGGTTTTTTTTTTTTTATAAAATTTTTTTTTTAAATAAGGCCCCCCGGCCTTATCTACCCCAATATTTATTACCCCCCCCGGGTTTCCCCGGACCCCAAAAGTAAAACATAGTGTATGACACTGTCAGGTTTCCCAGGACTCTAACAGTAAAACATAGAGTATGACATTGTCCGGCTCCTAGGACTCTATCTATAAAACATAGTATATGACAATGACTTAAACCAGGATGGACAGGTGTACAAACTAATATCAGACAGAACTGGAACACAATATAAAGAAGCTGGGTCTAACAGAGATAAGAACAATATTAGATTATTGGCAATGAAAGGGTTAACTGTCCTGTCTGTGTAATTCTATATTTAGTTTCAATAATTTTTATTTGGTTTTCACAATAAGTGTAAGAAACAATATTGACATACATTGCACTATACATTTTGTTTTGGATTCGTCCATGGTATATTCTTTGAATTGTACATCAATGAGACAAAGATAAAGATTGTATAAATGTTAAACAATAACAATAACAATAACATGTAGGCACTTTGTTAAGGTTAGCGTGAGATACCTCAGAGACCTTCTTCCATGTTTTCTACCCCTTCTCCATTCCCTCCATCTCCACACACACTGCGATGTACAAGAGCGGATTCCGTATAACTCCGTGGTTCCCGCTATGCGACAAATTGAGAATTAATCCACGCTTCCCACACCTTTTCAAAGCTATGATATGAGTCATTTCCCAGTGCAATTACCCTCTCGTAGGTATATGTATTGTTAATGGCTAGCAACAATGCGGAGTCAGATGGAGGGGTCACTGATCTCCAATTTTGTACCAACATTAATTTGGCTATAGTCAAGATTTTACATAGGAGTTTTTTATAGTTATTCCATTCCTCGGGAATTCCAATTAATAGGATGGCCAGAGGTGAGGTGTAGGGGAGGTGGAAATTGAATATTTCTGATAGCTTGTCAAAGACTCTATTCCAGTATCCATGAATTATGGGGCATTGTCCCAAAATATGGAGAAGGGTTCCTCTCCCTCCACATCCTCTCCAGCAACTCCCAGAGACGGAAGGGTATATCATTTGTAAAGTAGATGGGGTTCGGTACCACCGTAAAGTAATTTTCATCGCTGTTTCTATGTGGGTGCTACATTTTAAGGATGAGTGACTTAGTTTGATTGCTTGTTCCCACTCAGTTAAAGTAATGACTCTTCCCAAATCTCTCTCCCAACAACGGAATGGTATAGATCTAGTAAAAGTCGCTACTTCATCCATCTTGTCATATAGAAACCGTAGTCCCCTCATCTTAGTCGACAACCAGGTGAATATCGTACTACTGTGGGGTAATTTCGATACCGGGTTCTTAGATATAAAGTGATATATTTGAGAGTATTTGAGGAAGTCACCACCATGAATTCCAAATTTCTGTGTTATATCTTTAAATGGTAAAAATTGTGTGGTATCAGACTGTAAATGGGAGACCTGTGTAATTCCCTTCGCCTCCCATCCCGAAGTTACCAGGTCCTCTATCGCCCAGGCCAGAAGTGACAAAGGCATCTCTGAGGCACAAAACTGACTTGTAGGGTTTGCTTTCTCGTGAAGCAGCTTCCATGCGGTCACTGCTGCTTGCATGACTGGGGATAAGGACTCAGGCATAGGAATGCTCCAAAAGGGTGCCCACAGGGCATCCGCCAATTTTAAGGGATATACAGTATAAACGATTGCTCTATGTGTATCCATGGAACCGAAGTGTCAGCTGATCTCCATCTAGCACATTGCGTAACCAAGGATGCTATATAGTAATTCTTTACCACTGGTACTCCCAGTCCCCCCGCCTCTTTTTATTTAAATAGGAAACTTTTATTGATTCTAGGTCTCTTTCCACTCCATATGTATTTTGAAATCATCCTTTGCATGGTTTCGAAAAAGGCAACCGGGATGGATATCGGGAGTGTGTGAAACAGGTACAGGAGTCTAGGCAATAATAACATTTTGAAAGCTGCGACCCGTCCCATCCAAGACACGTCTATTTTGGACATTCGCTCCATCTCATCCTGCATTATTTTCAACATGGGTGTATAGTTATTTCTATATAGGGCCCCTGTGGAAGGTGTCACCTGTATTCCCAGATATTGAACGCCCTCTTTCCTCCAGTCAAAATCATATTGCGATTGTAGGGGTTGAAGCAACGGGGGGAGGAATATGTAAAGGTAGGGCTTGTGACTTGGCCATGTTTAGTTTATAAAATGATAAACGTCCGAAATTGGCAATAATCTCCATAAGTTAGGGAATAGATTTTTGTGGTTTGGACAAAGTAAGAATAATATCATCTGCATAAAGTGATATAAGATGAGTTTTGTCCCATATAGCAATGCCACCTACTTCTGGGTCCAGTCTAAGTATCTGGGCCAATGGTTCCATCGAGAGAACAAATATCAACGGCGAGAGGGGGCACCCCTGTCTAGTCCCGTTCGTTATTAAAAAGGGATCCGATACTACCCCATTAGTGAATACTCTAGCAGATGGTGCAGAGTACAGCGCCTCAATTGCTCTTAAAATAGCTCCAGCGAACCCCATGCTCCTGAGCACCAAGAAGGCATACGACCAGCAAATGCGGTCAAACGCCTTCTCGGCGACCAATGCGAGAATCACCGCCTCCATTTTTCTAGAATTGATGTGGTGTATAATATTCAAAATGCGTCTAGTATAACTCATCAGCCCTACCGCCCCTGGGAAGATCGGATCACAACCTAGTACATCTCCGACCTGTGTACAAGCCACTTGTACGTAGAGAACCAGCTGTCACCCGCACAGTGAGGATATGGTCCGAGGAGAGTGATGAGGCTCTGAGGGATTGTTTTGACACAACCGCATGGGAAGTTTTGCAGGATTCGTATGGAGAAGATATAGAAGGACTCACACACTGCATAACGGACTACATTAATTTTTGTGTGGACAACACAGTACCCACAAAAGTGGTGAGGTGCTTCTCCAACAACAAACCATGGATTAACTCTGATATAAAAACACTACTTAAGGAGAAAAAGATGGCATTCAGGACAAGAGATAAGGAGGGGTTGAGGGAAGTACAAAAGGAGCTGAGGCATCTAATCAGGCAAGGAAAAGCCAGTTATAAGGAAAAAATGGAAAAGCAAATGGAAAGAAAAGACATAAGGGGGGTCTGGGAGGGGCTTAAGTCAATTTCGGGTCATAAACAGTCGGTCTGCCAGATTGAGGCAGATGTTAACTGGCTTAATGAACTAAACCTATTCTTCAACAGATTTGATCACACACCAGCTCAGGAAATAGTCCCTGAATTATGGAAATCTTCTTGTGTGGTACCAGTTCCAAAGAAACCTCACCCTATGGACCTCAACGACTACAGACCTGTAGCACTGACATCCCACTTGATGAAGCTCTTAGAGAGATTGGTTCTCACACATCTTCGCCCTCTAGTGAGCCCCGCTATGGACCCTCTCCAGTTTGCTTATCGACCGGGCATTGGGGTAGATGATGCCATCATCCACCTTCTGCACAGGGCTCTGTCTCACCTGGAAAAACCAGGGAACACGGTGAGAATAATGTTCTTTGATTTCTCCAGTGCTTTTAACACCATACAGCCCAGGTTACTGAGAGACAAGCTGGGCCTTGCTGGAGTGGACCACCACCTCTCCAACTGGATCCTAGACTACCTCACAAATCGACCTCAATACGTGAGAGCCCAAGACTGTGTGTCAGGTACCGTGATCTGTAATACGGGGGCACCTCAGGGTACGGTTCTCACCCCTTTCCTCTTCACACTGTACACTGCTGATTTTAGGTGCAACTAATCCAGCTGCTACCTACAGAAGTATTCTGACGACTCTGCAATAGTAGGCCTCATCACAGACGATGATGACAAGGAGTACAGAGAACTGAACCGGTTTTTTGTGGACTGGTGCCACCAGAACCACCTGAAGATTAACGCGGGGAAGACCAAGGAGATGGTGGTGGACTTCCGTAAAGGCAGATGCCCTCCAAAACCAGTGGACATCCTGGGGACGGGCATCGAGATTGTGAACACCTATAAGTACCTGGGTCTGCTCCTTAATAATAAGCTGGACTGGGCAGATCATATGGAGGCCCTGTACAGGAAGGGCCATAGCAGGCTCTACCTGCTTAGGAAGCTGAGAGCCTTTGGAATCCGGGGGGCACTTCTTAGGACTTTCTTCAACTCGGTAGTGGCATCAGCCATCTTCTTTGGAGTGGCCTGCTGGGGGAGCAGTATATCAACCAGGGACAGAAATAAACTTGACAAGCTGATTAGAAGGGCCAGCTCTGTCCTGGGGAGCCCACTGGACCCAGTGCAGGTGGTGGGTGACAGAAGGATACTGTCCGTGGTGAGCTCCATGCAGAAGAAGAGGTCCCATCCCATGCATGAGACTGTGATTGCGCTGGGCAGTACTGTCAGTGACCGACTGCTCCACCCTAGGTGTGAGAAGGAGCGCTATCGGAAGTCTTTCCTCCCCACCGCGGTTAGGCTGTACAACCAACACCGACCTAAGCGGAGATCATTACATACAGAGAACTGAAATATCTCTCTGCCTGTTAAATCCCCCCCCCCCTCTGCTACGTCCTATCTGTCTGTCTGCTATTAATGTAATGCCTCTCACCTTGGAACATTCCTGTACATGTTGTATTTGTATTTGTATCTGCTTATCTTATCTTTGCTGCTGTAACACACTGAATTTCCCCACTGTGGGACTATTAAAGGACTATTATTATTATTATTATTATTATGATTGCCTCCCCTTCACGAATCCCACTTGATCGTGGTTTATTAGGCTCGGAAGACAAGCAGCTACTCTATTCGCTATAATTTTGGCGTAAATTTTTAAATCTGAGTTTAATAGGGATATCGGTCGAAAATTTTGGGGGCTGATGGCAGGCTTGCCCGGTTTAGGCAGCGTCACCACCAGGGCCTCCTGATTCTCCCTCGGAATAGTTCCAGAGTCCTCCGCAGCTGTTAAAAAGGACAGCAGCGGGTTTAGCAGGATTGGAGAAAACTTTTTGTAATATTCGTTAGTAAGACCATTTGGGCCCGGGGATTTTCGAGATGGCAGCGACTTGACTACTGACATCAATTCTGATGGAGAGATGGGCTCATTCAAAGAGTTCAATTGTATTTCTGTGAGTGTTGGTAATTGAGTGCTTGCGAGAAACTTGGCAATTTCTTGTTTCGTTGGATGTGTTACAGAGGAGTCCTCTCTAATGTTGTATAAGCCTTCATAGAAAGCTTTAAAGGCATTGGCGATGCCACTAGGGTCATAGATTTTGTGGTTGCCATCTTTACTCTGGAGAAACGGGATTTTAGACTTTGCATGTTTTTGCTTAAGTTTGGACGCTAGAAGCTTGCCTGCCTTGTTAGAGTGAGAGTAATAAGTCGCTTTCGCCCTTTTCAAGTTTTTCTCATAGTTATGCAGTAGACAGGCTGTCAGTTGATGGCGTAGTGTCACCAACTTAGACAAGGCCCTAGACCCTTGGGGATAGGGACTACATGACTAGGGGGAGGATTAGACACGAAGGGGTTAAGAAAGAGGAGAGTTAGAGCGGGAAAAATGGGGGTGGGATCGAGGGTGTTAAAAGGGGTGAGGGGGTGAGATAAGGGTCAGTCAAGCAGTGGCAGGGTAAGGAAGTGGACAGTCTGCACTACTTACCATGGCCGATCTGGAAGCCTTGCGGTCTCTCCTTCGGGCGGCGGTGGTGGTCCATGGCGAGCAGATGGTTGAGGATCTGGTCGCAGCTGTTCGGGTGCCCCCTGGCCAGGGCACGTCTGCCCTGGTCCCTTCGCCCCACGCTTGGCGGTCCCGGCCGCCGGAGCGTTACTCTCCAGATAGGGGGCTGGCGACGAGGCGGCGATCCAGGAGCCCCAGGAGGGGACCCTCCGGCCTCGGGCGCCCAGGTCAGCTCCCCTGGAGAGCGCTCGGCGGCCGGGAGGAATCCTCGCGGAGGCCGCAGTCGCCCGGAGGGAGGCATGGTGAGTACGCCTCCTCCCCCTCTTCGTCCTCCAGGACCCGCGCGGCAGTCTCTCGCGCTTCGGCCGGGGGGCGTGCCCGGCGCGTGACGTCAGCGGGCGGGGACCGCCCCCCGGGCGCGCTCCCTGGCCTCCTCCCTGCTGCCGCGCACGAGCGCACCGGAAGTGACGCGGCCGGTACTTCCGGCACGGCCTTGCCTACTCGACGTCGAGGTTCGGGCCTGGGCCGGAAGAGGCCGGCTAAAGATGGCGCCGGCGGTTCACCGTCGGGGCGGCAGGTGCGCGGCACGGCGGGGACCGCGGCATCTCCTGGCGAGGGCACTGGTGGCTCCAGCGCTGAAGAAGGCCTCTGCTCCCTGGACGACGCGGACGGACCCCCTGAGGATGCGGGACCGGCGGCGGCTGATCTGGGGCGCCCCCCGACGCAGCCTGGGGAGCAGATGGGGTTTCCTCCTTCTATGGGTGGGGGCTCTGGGGTGAGTGTGTCGGGCGCTGCGGTGTTAGGGCCCAGGGGGGTAGAGTCCCTGGGGGGGTCAGCTGCGGGGGGGGCAGTATGGAGCCAGCTGATAGGTCTGCTCCAGCAATTGGTGGGTGGACGGCCTGGGGCCGTGGGGCCTACGGGAGTATGGGTAGTTGCGGATGCGAGTGTTTCCCAGGGGTTTAGGGGCATGGCGGTCCCGGCAGTTCCTATTGCTGGCCCGCTAGGGGAGGTGGCGTCGGTGCCTGCGGAGCCCATCCAGGTGGGTGGCGGGGCCCCTGAGGGTTCGGAAGCGGTGGGGGGGGCCAAGGGTAAGGAGAAAGAGAAGGCGGTGGATATTGTGCGTCTAGATAACCGAGCGAAGCGTGAGGTTTACATCTGCCTTGAAGGCCCGCTCGGGGCGCATTTAAAGCAGGAGGTGCGGGAAAAAATTTGGAAGGGGGGAGTATGTGGAAATAGTTTCCCTGCTCCCTTTTGACAAATTTAATCTGGATAAGGTGAAGCCTAGCGATAGCAAAAAGGAGGACGAGGAGAAGCGTCGCTACCGTTTAATTCCCCGTACGTTTGTCAATTGGCTACAGGCGTTTGCCATATTGCCAAGTGTGATTGGGGAAAAGGAGCCCGAGCACTGCTCTGCTCTGTTTGGCTGTATGGACTCTATTGGGGAGGCGCACCGAGTGTACGGCGGGGTAGCGTGGCTTAGATACGACAAGCAGTTCCGGCAGCGTAAGGCGGTGCGTCCGGGCTTGCGGTGGGATCATAAGGATATATCCTTTGGGATGCGGCTGATGTTGGCACCAGCGGCGCCGTCCTTTTGTGGGGGGGCCGGGAATTCGGGCTCTGCTACCGGATCCTCGGCTTCCCAGAAAAAGGGGTACTGTTGGTTGTTCAACGAAGGGCAGTGCAAGTTCGGTGTCACCTGCCGCTTCAAACACGAGTGTTCAGGTTGCGGGGGTGGACATGGGCTTAACAAGTGCTTTAAGCGAGGAAAAGGGAAAGGGGGAGATGTTGTGGAAAAAAGGGAAGACGCCGGTGAAGGTCGCAGTAATGCTTCCTTTTCTAAGTAGGTACCCAGATCGGGTGGCTGCACGGTTGCTAGCGGAGGGTTTTGGGGGAGGGTTTCCGTATCCCTTTTGATGCGGCGGCCCCTGTTTTTCGCCCTGGGAACCTTAAATCAGCTAGGGAGCACCCTGAGGTTGTGAGGGCAAAGTTGATGAAGGAGGTGCGTATAGGGCGCATGGCGGGCCCCTTTTCGGCCCCTCCCTGGCCCCATTTACGAGTTTCACCGTTGGGTGTGGTGCCCAAGCGTGAGCCCTCGCAGTTTCGCCTTATTCATCACCTTTTCTTCCCGGCTGGGGGGTCGGTTAACGATGGGATTGATCCTTCATTGTCATCTGTCTCCTATGCTTCATTTGACAAAGCGGTGGCGTTAGTGCGTCGGGCGGGCGCTTATGGCTAAGACGGATATAGAGGCGGCGTTCCGGCTTTTACCTGTTCATCCTGAGAGCTTTCATCTGTTAGGTTGCATGTGGGAGGACCAGTTTTACGTAGACTGTTGTTTGCCTATGGGATGTTCCACCTCGTGTGCTTACTTCGAGGCTTTTAGTTCCTTCCTGGAGTGGGTGGTCAGGGACTTGTCGGGTTTGGCGTCGATCATTCATTATCTCCATGATTTCCTCTGTGTCGGGCCTGGGGATGCGTCGGACTGCTTGGTGTTACTGCATACGGTCGAACGGGTGGCGGGGGTGGTTCGGGGTCCCTTGGCCCCCGACAAGACGGAGGGTCCGGCGTCAGTAATGAAGTTTTTGGGCATTGAACTGGATTCAGTGCTCATGGAATCCAGGTTGCCAGGGGATAAACTGGAGGACCTGCGGCTGACTGTTCGTGGGTTCCAAGGGGTACGGAAGGTTCGGCTGCGGGAGGTGCAATCATTGCTGGGAAAATTGAATTTCGCCTGTCGCATCATGCCGATGGGGCGAGTTTTTTGCCGTCGGTTGGCGGCAGTGACGGCTGGGGTACGGTCGCCTCATCACTTCGTGCGGCTTACTGCTGAAGTGAGGGCAGACTTGTTAGTGTGGGATGATTTTTTGGGTCGGTTTAACGGGCGTTCTTTGTGGCTTGCCTCCGTTATTTCTAGTGAGGAATTGAATTTGCATACCGACGCGGCGGGGTCAATAGGGTTTGGGGCTTATTACCAAGGGCGTTGGTGCGCGGGGGTTTGGCCCGTTGAGTGGGTGAAGGCGGGATTGGTGGCGAACTTAGCGTTGTTGGAATTGTTCCCGATTATAGTCGCAGTGGAGTTATGGGGGGGTGAATTTAGGGACCGGAAGGTTTGTTTTCACTGTGATAACAGCGCTGTGGTGTTCGTTATCAATTCCCAGTCTGCAAAGTCCCCTCCGGTGGTATCGCTGCTTCGGCATCTGGTGCTGCGCTGCTTAGAAATGAATGTGCATGTCTCGGCGCGCCATGTGCCTGGGGTGCTTAATTCTGTGGCTGATTCCTTGTCTCGGTGTCAGTTTGGCAGGTTCCGGGAGGTGGCTCCGGAGGCAGCGGTGGTGGGCGAGGACTGTCCGGCCCACTTGTGGTCCCTGGTGTCGGTTCCGCGGCGGAGCTCATCCAGCGTTCTGTGCCCGCCGTAACTTGGAAACGTTACCAGCAGGTTTGGTGTGATTGGGACCGGGACTGCCTGTCGTGTGGGGGGGTGCGTTCGGACGAAGACCGGGTGGGGTTGGTTTTGTCCTGGATAGGGGTAGCATTTGCGGAAGAGCGCTCGGTTGCGGTGGTTTCCCAGCGCTTGGCGGGTCTGGCATTTCTTTTTCAGTTACAGGGTCTGCGGGATGTTACAAAAGACTTTGTGGTGCGCCAGGCTATGAGGGGGTTTCGGCGGGGGGGCCGGGAGGCGCGATCTTCGCCGCCCGGTTTCCTTCGAATTGTTAGGGCGTTTATTGGGGTGTCTGCAGAGTTTGTGTTTTTCGGAATATGAAGTGCTGTTGTTCCGGGCAGCTTTTTTGCTGGCCTTTTTTGGGGCTTTCGTGTGGGGGAGTTGGTTAGCGAGTCGGTGGCAGCTCAGGGGGGTTTGCAGTGGAATGAGGTAGCTTTGTTTGAAGATCGGGTGGAGTGCCATTTGCGTCGCTCTAAGACGGATCAGGTGGGTCGCGGTAGGTTGGTCGCGCTTTATGCGGTTGGGGGGGATCCCCGTTGTCCGGTGGCAGGGGTGTCCAATTTTCGGCAGGTGCGGGGTTCGCTCTTGGGGTCCTTCCTTTGCCATGAGAGTGGGGGGCCCTGTCTAGGTTTCAGTTTATAGCTGTATTTAAGAAGGCTTTGGGTTTGGTGGGGGAGCCCCCTGGCGATTATGGCTCCCACTCTTTCCGTATCGGTGCGGCAACAGAGGCCGCTCGCTGGTGTCTGGGGGACGATGTTGTGCGCCGTATTGGGAGGTGGGAATCTGACCGGTTCCGCCTTTACGTGCGCCCGTCCCTATTGCGGTGAGTGGGTGGCGTCCCTGTAGGGTGGGGAGGAGCGCGGTGCTGGGTCAGTGGTATTGGGAAGGTTCCTCCTGTCCTATCTTTGGTGTTGCTGTTTGATATTTAGTTTTCTTTGTCGTTGTTTTATTTTAGGTCCCTGTTTGATCTGGATATTGGGTCATTCGTACGTTTTTTGGGGTGCACGTCGTGCGGACGTCCGGCCGGATGGGCGACAGCTGGGTCTGCGGCGGGAGGATGCCGTGGTACGGTGGATCAGGGTGCGCGGTATGATTTGGAGTTGGGTTTTGCCCGAGTTTCACTTTTATAGTCAAGTCGATCGCCCCCCACATGTCGTTGTTCTGCATGTTGGGGGCAATGATTTAGGGGTGCGATCATCCAGGGAACTCATCAGGGACATTCAGTGTTGCGGTTGCTGTCTGAGTTCCCTGGATTGATTATAGTGTGGTCTGACATGGTTGCGCGTTTGGTGTGGCGCCATGCAAGGTCGGTGGCCCGTTTGGACAAGACCCGTATAAAAGTAAATAGGGCAGTGGCTCGTTTTGTGGTGCGAAATGGTGGGATAGCGGTCCGCCATCAGGAGTTAGAAGTTCCTTTTCTGGATCATATGCGCCAGGACGGGGTGCATTTGAACGCGATAGGGACAGATATGTGGATGCTGGGTTTGAGAGATGGTGTAGAGCGAGCTTTGTCTGTGTGGCGGGGACTCGCGGGCATAAGGGGTCATGCCCGGGAGTCTGTGGCTGGGGGTTGGTGGGGTTAGAGGCCTATCAGGCACTGTTGTAGGACCTCATCGGTAGTATGGGGATCCTGGTGGGGAAGGTGTAAGCCTGGGAAGTCCCCTAGTTGGGCTTAGGTCCCTTTGGGGGTCAGGCTTATGGTCGTACAGTTGGTTAAAAGGTCTGCCCGAGGTGGGGGTTTTGCGCCTGGGCAGATTAGTGGTGGTGCCTACCCCCGTGGTGGGGTAGGTTCTGTTATAATGTACTTGTAAATGGTGTGACTTTTGTATACAGTTGTAACGGTTAAGTATTGGTTTGTATTTATACACCGCCCGTTTTATGGCGGTGTTATTTATATGTTATTTATATGTTTGCATTGGAGGGGGAAGGAGACTTTTTGTTACTATTATCTATAGATTTTATTTGGTGCAGTAGTCGATCAATTTCTGCTAACCTAGTTTTCTTTTCAATGTGTCCTAGGCGAATAAATGTTCCTCTGATAAAAGCTTTGTGCGAATTCCACAATATGTCAGGGCTAGGGGCAGAGGGAGCGTTGGTCCGAAAGAATTCCTTCAGATCATTTTCCAAAATTGCTTTATATTTTGGCTGTGACATTAAGAATTCATTGCACCTCCATACGTATGCTCTGGGGCATTCATATTTTTCTCTGAGAGTCAAGGTTATTGCCGCATGGTCTGACCATGTTATTTGTGAAATATCAGATTTCACGGCAAGGGGAATACTAGCTTGTTCTATTAAGAATAGGTCTATTCGTGAATAGCTATTATCTACAGTAGAATAGTAGGTATAATCTTTTTCAGTATTATGAAGGACGCGCCATATATCAAATAAGTCATGGCGCCATACAGCCTGCGAAAATGAAGGATGACGTGTCGTTATGCCAGAAGTAGTGTCTACCACTGGGTCAGGAGCCATGTTAAAGTCTCCCATTAATACTAGGCATCCTTGCTTTCTTTTCTCCACTACTTTCATAAGTCTCCCCAAGAAAGACACCTGCCTTCTGTTTGGGGCGTAAACCGAAACCAATGTGTATGTGACGTTGTTAAGGATACAGACTAATATGACAAATCGTCCTCCAGGGTCAGCATGATGGGACACCAACTGAAATGCTACTGAATCTCTGATCCCAATTAGTGTTCCCCTGCGCTTGGAGGAGCAATGAGCGTGAAATAAATGTGGGTATGCTGAATGTCTAATACGAGTGGCATCTATCTCTAAAAGATGTGTTTCTTGAACTGCAAGAATGTCACAGCCTCGAGCTCGGGCCTCTCGCCATAAATTGGCTCTCTTTTGAGGGGAGTTCAAACCTCTGACATTCATTGACATGATATTAAGTACCATACTTTACAGTTAGTAATGCTGCAATGGTCTTACCACAACCACCCACATCAGAAGTTGTCAGTAGCAATAGGAAGCAGGTTCATCTCTGCCTTGTGTACTCACGTCGTCCCAAGTGCCAAAACCGAGGAGAGAACAAACTATGGAAACATTGAAACCCGTGGTTAAGCCACCTAAATAAAACAAAAAGAAGAAATGTGGTACAGCGGACCAGCGGCTGTTGTAATCCTGGGGAGATAAGTTCAGCAGTAGTGGACATGCGAATTCCCTTGTAAGGTGAGTCTCTAGCTGTGCAGCCCTTTTGGTGGACGTCTTGGGGTTTTCGTTCGATGCCATCCGTCAGACACTGGGCCAGGTGGTGGTTTGAGCGTCAGGTCAAGGATCGGAATGTCCCATTTATTTAGCAGCTTCTTGCCGTCTTCCGGAGATTTGATAACATGAGTAAGGTTGTCCCGGGATACGATCACTCGGACCGGGAATCCCCATTTATATAGGATGTTATGGTGGCGTAGTGCTGTAGTGATAGGGATGAATTGCCTTCTCAATTTTAGCGTTGCGGCCGAAAGATCGGAGTAGATGGAAATTTTATGGTATGGGTCAGGTAGACGGACAATTTTCCGTGAGGTCAGCAGCACCAGTTCTTTAGTGCGGTAAAAATGGATCTTTGCTAAGACATCTCTGGGTACGGATTCGTCCAGGTGTGAAGGCCTTGGAACTCTTTGCGCTCTATCAATGGTTAAATCCATTATCGTGAGGTCTGGTAAGAGCGTGCGTATCAGGTCTTGAAGGAAAACTGTCAGATTACTCGCAGATACTGACTCTGGAATCCCTCTAAACTTCAAGTTGTTGCGCCGCGAGCGATCCTCCAGGTCTGCTATTTTAGCTTTTAGAAACGACACGTCTTTTTCCACCTCACAGTGAGCATCTATAAGAACATTGTGGGACGCAGCAAATTCCGCCATTTTAGATTCCACATGAACAGTGCGTTTTTGTAATTCTTGGAGGTCTCTATCTAGCGGCTTAACCATTAAGGACATATCAGTTGTCAGTGATTTACAAAAGGCCATTAGCATATTTTTCATGGAGGCCTCAGTAAGTAAACTTTCTGTAGCTGGAATATCTGCAAAAAAGTCGGTAGATGGCGGTACATACTGTGTGGTATTGCTCACCTCCCCTTCTAGAGACTCGGTGTGCTGGAGCCTGGGTTTCTGTTTGACCGGGCTAGCGGTGGGCGAGTGGGGTGTCTCCACGTTGTTCAGGCCTGTAGGCCTCGGTGTGTCGGTAGGAGAAGGCCCCGGAACCGCGCTTGCCCCGGCCCGCCGGGGAGACGGCCCCGGTGCCTCCGGACCCCCGCACTCCAACAGCTGCGGTATCGACGGCGCTGAAAACGTTCTCCGCTGAGCGGAGAGGGTGAGCGGCTCCTCCGGAGGGTCCCAAGACAGAGTGGAGGCCCCGGAGACAGCGCTGGATCCCGGACCATCGCCATTTTGATCTTCCCCTCCTCCGTGGGGGGAAGTAAAAATCTGAGATTTTCTGCGGTTTTACCGCAGATTTTCTCTTTCTCGGCATCCCCGAAGGTAGGAAGCGTTCCCGATGTCGTTTGGGTAAGAGCAGTCCACGGGCACGTCGCTATGTCTGTCGCTGTACGAGACTCAAGCCTGGAGCTGTACAATTATGCAGCCATTTCACTCCACGGTAGGCTACGCCCCCTCGTAATTCTATATTTAAAGCAGAAGTGTAGCGCAGCACAAATATGCCCTCAGTCCTGGTCCTATCTATTGAATTCTAGCACTAATCTGTCTGTGTAATTGCTTTAGTTTCTAATTTCTCCTAGTCCTCTAACTATTGCTTGAATTCCTATTGTTTTATCTGAAGTGTGCTCTGTATGATGCAGTGAGATGGATCATAGATGGATCTGTAAGTCTACCATTACGGTAACTAAAGGCTGATCATGAGTGCACTGCCGTATATAGCCCATGTGACATCAGCACTGTAAGCTTCACCTACTACCATAGCTCCCAACCGTCCCGCACCTGGTGGGACAGTCCCGATTTTACACTGGTGGCCCACGGTCCCGCATAGCTTACAGTTTGTCCCGCTATGCCCATGAAGTGTTTTGGTGTTAACAAACTTTATTAGGGTAGGGTAAAGGCTAAATGGTGGATGCTAAATCCGAGTGGCTAAAGGACCTTTGATGACGTCATGAACATGTGATCAGACTCCTGTGTGGGCGGAGGTATTCTGGATACTGATGGTCAGACTGTGATGTTACGCAGAAAGCTGGGAACAGAGAGTGATCGAAGATAAGTAGGAGAGAAGAGAGCATGTGTGAGCAAGAGGGGGGAGCTGGAGGCAGATATAGTGGGCAGTGAAACTGAAGGCAGATGAAGGGGGCAATTAAACTGGGGGCAGATGAACGAGCAATTAAACTGAAGGCAGATTAAGGGGACAACTAAACTGGTGGCAGATAAAGTGGGACATTAAATTGGTGGCAGATAAAGGGGGACATTAAACTGGGGGCAGATGAAGGGGGAATTAATCTGGTGGCAGATGAAGGGGGACATTAAATTGATGGCAGATGAGGGAGGACATTAATATGGTGGCAGATGAAGGGGGACATTAAACTAGGGGCAGATGGAGGGGGGACATTAAACTGGGGGGCAGATGGAGGGTGACATTAAACTGGGGGCAACTGGAGGAGGACATTAAACCGTGGGGGTAGCTGGAGGAGGACATGTCTGCCTCTAGTTGCCTCCAGTTTAATGTCCCCCTCCAACTACCCCACTGTTTAATGTCACCCTCCAGCTGCCCCATAGTTTAATGTCCCCATCTAGTTTCCGCCAGTTTAAACTGGGGCACAAGGAGAGGGACTTAATACTGTGGGGCAATTGGAGGGGACCATTATAATGTGGGGGCAATATAATGTTAGGGTGACTGTAGGAGCATTATACTGTGTGGGGGCACATGGAAAAATAGATGAGAATGTGCGGAGTCAACATAGAAGTGGGTGGAGCTAAATTTGTCCCTCTTTCTTTCCTTTGAAAGTTGGGAGGTATGCCTACTACTGTCTATTGGCTGAAAGGCTGTCAGGTGATGCTACACAGACAGTGTCTGAGTCATACACATGTGTCTCCTCTGTATTTCCTGGTCAAACAGATGGCAGAAGCCATTTTCACATATTAGTGGCCATTTTTGTTTGTCCAACACGAATAGCCATTTGTTCAGTTTCATTAAGACACTGGACATTTTGGAATATTCGGGATAAACCATCTTTAGTCCTGCACTATTATTGTATATGACACTAGTATTAGGTACAGTGTACATTGTAAATCTGTTGCCTATGACCAGGGCCGGCGTTAGAGGGGGGGCAAACTGGGCAATTGCCCAGGGCCCCGTCCCCAAAGGGGCCCCCGGGATCCGGAACCTGATGACTCTGGATCCCGGAGTCAGGCCCGGCCAAAGCAATAACAGAGTAAAAATAACAAACATTTTTACTCACCTGTCCTTGGTGTCCGACGTCATCTTCTGGCATTTCGGACATCACTGCTGAGGCGCTGAGGCCTGGCCTCAGCGGTCATGTGGGGCGTGCCTCACGTAATCGCTGAGGCCCAATCACAGGCCTCAGCGGTGACGTCCAGAACGCGTGACGTCAGCTGCAGAGAAGAAGAAGCGGTCGCCGGCGGGGATTACGGAGCAGCGCGAGGAGGCCCAGGAGAGGTAAGACAAGGTGAGTATAACTGATTGTTATTTTACCTTACTTACCCCGGGCCTTCGATTATTATACTCTGGGGTCTGAAGAGACCCCAGAATATAATATAATAATAGCACTGTAGGGCCCCTGTGGAGCATTATACTGGGGGCCCCCTCTGGATAGCATATTATACTGGGGGACCCCCTCTGGATAGCATATTATACTGGGGGGCCCCCTCTGGATAGCATATTATACTGGGGGGCCCCCTCTGGATAGCATATTATACTGTTTGGGGCCACTGTGGAGCATTATACTGGGGAAGGGGCCCTACTGGATAGCATGTTATATTCTGTGGGGCCTCTGTGGAAAATTATAAGTGTGGGGGGGGGGCCTCTGGAGATAATGTTATATTCTGTGGGGCCACTTTGGAGCATTATGCTCTCCAGAGGGGCCCCCCAGTATAATGCTCCAAAGTGGCCCCACAGAATATAACATGCTCTCCAGAGCCCCCCCCCCACTTTCTAATACTCCACAGAGGCCCCGCAGAATATAACATGTTCTCCAGAGGGCCCCCTCCCCAGTATAATGCTCCACAGTGCCCCACACAGTATAATATGCTCTCCAGAGGGGCCCCACAGTATATTATACTGTGCGGGGCCACTGTGGAGCATTATACTGGGGGGGGTGCTCTGGAGAGCATGTTATACTGTTTTGGGCCACTGTGGAGCATTATACTGGGGGGGGCTCTGAAGAGCATATTATACTGTTTTGGGCCACTGTATTATACTGGGGAAACCTCTCTGGGCAGTATATTATACTATGTGGAGGCCATTCTGGAGCATGTTATACTGAGTGAGGTCACTGTGGAGCATTATTCTGGGGGGAGGGCATCAGCAGAGCATATTATATTGCATGGTGCCACTGTGGGGCATTATTTGGAGGGGACTAATGAGCATTATACTAGGGGGCCCTCTGGGGAGCATATTATACTGCGTGGGGCCTACTGTGGAACATTATGGTGGGGGGACGCTCTGGGGAGCATAATATATTGCGTGGGGCCACTGTGGAGCAAAATACTGGAGGGGGCACTGTGGAGCATTATACTAGCGGGGGCCCTCTGAGGAGCATATTATACTATGGGCCACTGTGGAGCTTTATACTGGGGGAATGGACAGTGTGGGGAGCCTGTTATACTGTGTGGGGCCACTGTGGAGTGTATTATATTGTGTGGGGCTTTTCGGGAGCATATGATATTCTGTGGGGCCATTGTAGAGCATTATACTGGGGGGGGACTGTGGGGAACATATTATACTGTGGGGGACCACTGTGGAGCATTATACTGGGGGAACCCCTCTGGGGAGTATATTATACTGTGTGGAGGTCATTATGGAGCATGTTATACTGTGTTAGGCCACTGTGGAGCATTACACTGGGGGGGCATTGTGGGGTGCATATTATACTGTATGGAGCATATGGAGCACACAATATAATTATTGTGTGGGGCTGCTGGGGAGCATATTGTACTGTCTGGGGCCACTAAGGGGTAGTATACTGTGTGGGCCACTGTGGAATATTATACTGTATGGAGCCTTACAAACCATGTGGGACCACAAAGGGGGGCTCAGGGGAGCATTTTATACTGTGTGGGGTCACTGTGGAGCATTATATACCATGTGGGGAAACTGGAGGGCTCAGGAGAGCATTTTATACTGTGGAGCATTATATACCATGTAGAGCATTATACTGTGGGGGGGGGGGCTCACAATTCCTGCTGGCAGCCCTGTGTGCTATGTCTGCATCACAGCTCCCTCACTATAATCTTGCATATACGTGTAGTGCCCCATGGCCATGTCATTCCCCATACAGTACTGTGCATGAACTGGCCATGGAGTTATTGGGACCTGCACAGTACTATAGGGGCTGACTATACCGGTAACATGCTCAGTAACACCAGATAGTCAGCACATATGTAAGACTTCAGTGAAGGAGCCGTGGTGTAGGCTATTAGCAGGAAGCTGTTGGGTGTGACCCCAGAACAAGATCCTCTGGTGGGCCTAAGGCCCTTCAGTCCGACTCTGTATAATGGAGAACTATTATATATAAGGGTGGGTTACTATATATAATTGGGAAACTTAAGTATGAAGGGGCTATTATAAGGGGGAACTATTATTTATAAGATGGGCTATTATTTATAAGGGGGGAACTATTATATATAAGGCATCCATTATAAGGGGGGGAGCTATTATTTATTAGAGGGGAACTATTTATAAGGGGGGTGTAATTGTTAAGTGGGCTTATTTATAAAGGGGGCTATTAGTGATAATGGGGACTATTATTTATAAGTGTAACTATTATTTATGATAGGGCTATTATTTATAAGGGAGCAGTATTATTTTTATGGGGTGACTGTTACTGATAAGGGGGAATATTACTGATACAGGGCCCTATTTATCATTTATAAGGGAGCTATTATTAATAAAGGTGTAATATTATTTATAAGCAGGGACTATTATTTATAAGTAGGTGTTATAATAACTGATGACTGGGTGCAAAAATCTAATAGGTGGTACAAAGGTGCTCATTTGAATTGTGTGTGGTAAAATGGGGCTTGTTATTACTTTTTTGTTGGCAGAAAGGAGGCGTTATTATAGGGGCTGTCACTGGAAGACGATGGTGTTGTTTGCATATCAGCATTTGGGGCCCCGCTTTTAATTTTTGCCCAGGGCCCCACTTTGTATAAAACCGGCCCTGCCTATGACCTTAGTACCAGACCTTGTATTTTCCAACAACAGATGCCAGAGGACATGGAGCATATCCATTCAATGCTACTTGTGATTTACATTACTCTTTTGGCAGTAGGTCACCAATATATCTTTTACCTCGAGGCTTTCACCTTGTCTTTCCTGCATAATCTATAAGGACTATATAAATATATAAACTGAAGTAACAAAAATAACAACAAAAAATACCTTTCCAAGTCTTGTTTCCAAAATGGTAGGTAATATGTCTAGTTTCACCTTGTATTATCAGAGCCTTTTATTATTTGAGGGTCATGACATGAATAGGATGTTTGGGTAACTATCCATGTGTCCGAGGTACAGGGAGGAGTAAGGGAAGTATTACGGATTGGCGGTGTCCTTCTTTGTGCATTGTGGATGTTTCTTTTTTGTTTCTTTGGATATATCAATTGAAGAACAATAAAGTGGGAAAAAAGATTTATATGAAGATTTTACCTACAGTATATAAACTCTTGGAGTGATATCTACAGCCTTGAATTGTTCATGCTAATGTTTATCCAGAGAGCGCGTTCATGACCTGGCAGACGACCAGCTCAAATGTTTAACCTTAGGGAACACCTCCTTATGTACACAATTCTGCAGGTCCTGCGTGAAATCTACTGGGTGCTAGTCATTCTCTTTTTGGCACTCGGAGCAGCAAAAACAATACAAGATACTGGAACATTTTTTAATTAAAAGAGTCAATAACTTGTTTTCATGCACCAAGACTCGGATTAAGGTTACAAAACTGGGTCAAAATCCACATGTGGATTAGTCAATAAAAACAAGATCTTTTTTTTTTAATAAGACTTCATGTAAGTATGTGAAGAACTGTAAGATTTAAAGGGGTTTGCCAGGATTTCTAATATGGCTTTCTAAGATGCCTGAAGTATCAAAACAACAAAAGTCACATAATGTCACCATGACTAGAGGCACCCAGTGGACTCTCACAAGCTCTTTGTTCTCATGATTGGTAGTTTCAGTAGCTAGGAATGTCCATGCACTTTATTTGAGTTGCTGAGTGCAAAGGGAGGATCAAAAAGTCACATTCTGCCTTGACCATCTATTTCAATATAAGGCTAAAGCTACAAATTGATTCTTTACCCTATGTGTAGTAAAGCCAACTCTGGAACTACTACCAAACAGTGATAGTAGATACTGCACCCCTTCCCCGGGGTAATAAGAAAATACACATCTCAGACCCCACTGTCCCTTGAGAAATCAGAAGTTTCAGATACAGAAGTTTTACCAACCCCCAAACACTACAGTGTCCCCTTTTCTCTTTACTGGCCCCAACACAGTATATTGTCCCTTTATAGGTCCCCAAAAAGTATATTGACCCTTTACTGCCCCTACATAGTATATAGCTTCCTTTATTGGCCCCCCCATACATTATATTGCCCACCTTATTTGTCCCCATACAGTAACAGCCCAGTTATTGGCCACTACACACTATACTGGTTCATAGACAATATAATGTCCTCCTTACTGGCCCCCCACACAGTAATTTCCCTTTTATCAGCCCCACATGGTATAACGCCCCTGTTCACTAGTCTCCAAACAGTATACTACCCCCTTTATTTGCCACTTACACAATATACTGGCCCCCACAGTGGCACACTAGGCGACTACCTACTGGATTACTCTATCAGGTAATGGCTGATATTCACATACCCACATAGCTTCTTGCTGTATTACATCCTGATGTTGAACAATGTCAAGACATAACATCCAGATATTTTTGAGCATCGGGATTTGACACCCCCTGGAGGCTGAAATGAAGGAGGCACCAGACAGGAGCGGGAATGGATAAGTGAATATTGGTCTCATCTAAAGAGGTCTTCCTGTTGCTGGCAGGTGGGCTCTCACCAATTGACCAAAACATAGATAGATGATAAATAAATGCATATGGACCAATAAAGTATACCATTCTATTATTTTATTTCTGAAGGGACACTGGTCAAATCCCAGGGGTGTGCACAGATAGATAAATAGATAGATGAAATTGTTATTGTTATTAACTTTACTATTACTACTGTTTTTTTATCTTACAGTTAGGACAGACAAGTTAGGAGATGCTGCTTAGCATTGTAGCAAGTTTAGGCGATGTAGGCTGCTCACAGTAGCATGTGCAACTTGGAGCCAACTTTTGTCCTGTTGAAAAATGGGTTCTGGGACACTTTGGAGAAATGGCCATACCACTGGTTCCATAATCAAATCAATGTGACACTGAGCTGTTAGTGTACTTGTAATGAAGGCTAGAGGGGTCCGGATATTATGCCCACACACACATAATCCTGTGAGTAGGGTCGGTGTGATGTTTCCTTGAGAAGCTCTCTCCATGGTGTCCAAATGGTCTCCAAACCAATGTCCAGCTATCACTGTATCTGAGACAAAACTGGGTCGCTGAATAAGATAGACCTCCATTCTGGCCTCCATTGCCCTCTTGCTGTGCACCATGACAGCCTTTAAGAGCAATTGAATGGAACAATGGACAATGGAATGCACAATGAAAAATGGAAAACCTATAGCTATACGTCTGGCTTGTAGCCCAATGTTGTCCAAACGCCTTCTGATGGTTTGTGTCCACACTGTTTGCTGTTCTAGGCTTGGGATGTGACATCCAATTTGACCTGTAGTACAGAAGGGACAACTATGCACCATTATTCCAATGATTTGTCCATACAGAGGTTTTACTCCTTGCCCCACTTGCTGTCATTCCAGTTTGAAGTTGTTCTCTCCCAACCACTGGGACACACAATGATGAACGCAATCTGCCGGAGTGATAAACCAAGGAGGCATCTCTCAACCATCCCACACCACTTTATACAATTTTTAAGGCTTCATGTGACTAAGAAAAACTTTGCTTTGAATTTGGCTTTTATACCCCTCCCACATGGTGGCACAGATTGGTGCTTGAAAATGTAATAATTTGCCCTCTCAAGCATTTTAATATTGAGGGTGACAGGACAAATGTTCTTACTTGTTACCCTATAAATCTATAGGAGATTGGATCTTTTTGCCAGCCTCTTCCTTATAATGAATATACATTTGTGCTTAGTTGTTTCATCTATCTCCCATGATGCACTTTGTTCTTGCTTTGGCCTGCTATGTAGATTGGTTGTTTTTCCATGATATCACATGATTTGAAGGAATTCTCTAGAAACATTGATGCTTGCATCTACAAGCACTGCATGCTTCCAATATTTTTACGGGTATTTTAGCATATCCATACAAGCAGTCGTACCTACAGCTCATCCCATTCAGTACCATTTAAGTGAATAGGATGAGCTGCAGTAACCCAACCACTCATATAGACAATCTGCTGCTCCTATGTGATGAGAGAGGAGAATACAGCTCTAGCAGCCCCTTAATTGTATGGATCAGTGGTCTACTAAATGTATGCTACTATTACCTAAGAAACCCACTGGAAGAGAACATGAAGGTACGGTAGGCTTAGACTGCACATGGTTTCTTTGTAGTCTGTTGCCATGGAGACACATATATTTGCTTCGGATCTGTAGGCACAAAATGTTATAAGAGATTTTTAATCAAGATCATTAAGGCTAGGTTCACATCTGTGCATGGTTCTCCATTGTTTGGGTCCCCTGAACCGCTAAAACAGCAGTTACCCACAGGCACCCGCGGACCCCATAGACTATAAAGGGGTTCACTGGGTGTCCGCCGTTTTAATTTAGAAACTGGTGGAGAGAAAAGTCCTCTGCCTAACAAGTTTCCTCCACTTGGAACAATTAACAAATGAAAAGATTACATTGAAAAAATATACGTATTGTTCTAGCAGAAAGCGATGAATACAATGAACACAATGTACACCCTTATTGCTGGGCGAACCTCCCAAGATTTGTTTTGTTTCGGGTTTGGGTGGCCTGACCTGAGGTTAAATTATTAAAGTATAATAGGTGGAGGTCCAGTGGAGGTGTAAAAAATAAAAAAAATTTATACTGACCTTCCCCCACCTCATTTGGACCTCCTGGTGGCTTGTGACAAATCAGTGACAAACCCATCTTTATACACCAACATATTCTTTATTGCCAATGGTTCCTCACAAGGCATTAGAAAGTTTCAAGAAATCTGAGGCATGATGGACCACTGTTGGAGTGGAAGACCAAAGGAACGAGGGGAAGAGGGCAAAAAGTAGGATACGTGCCCATGGCACCAGGTTAAAGTTTTGTAGCATTTTCAGAGTTATATGCAGTTTACTATAATCATTTTTACAGCTAACTCAAAGGTGAAAGGTTCAAAGAACTAGCACAAATGGAACTTTAATATTGTTTCTACACACTCTATATATACTGTAGAAGGGTACAAGGCAGAGGTGACTCACTTGGATCATTGGTTGTGAAGCAGGTTTACAGTACTCCTGGTGGATTACATCAAGAAATTCTGAAAAAGTGTTTATACTTTAAGAATTTGCGTGTCTAGGGCTTAATCCACTGTAATTCTTGCATAGTAGCAGCATCTTAGTGGAAAGAGCACTGTCTTATGAAGTAAATGTTTGCCTAATATAGTAACATGCTGTCCTCAAAAAACCTTCAAATCCTGTTACGGTACAATCAAAAAATGTTTACTGCTTTTTGTCAGTAAAGTATTAAAGTAGGGAAATATCCTTCCCTGTATCCTTTCTTAAGTTTTTTTGTTCCTTTAAACTGACAATACAGATGTAGCAGTTTTTAACCCCTTCCCCCCAAAGGAATTCTTTGATTTTCGTTTTTGACTCCTTCCCCCCCCCCCCCCGCCATCCAAACCCCATAACTTTTTTTATTTTACCGCTCTCAGAGTCATATGAGGTCTTAATATTTGCGGTACAAATTTTTCTTCATGTCGCTACCATTTATTATTCTGCACAATGTACTGGGAAGCTGGAAAAAATTCAGAATGGGGTGGATTTGAAGAAAAAGTGCATTTGTGCGATTTTCTTATGGGCTTCATTTTTACGGCGCTCACTGTGCAGCCAAAATGACATGTCACCTGTATTCTATGTTTTGGTACAATTCCGGGGATACCAAATTTATATGGTTTTATTGACATTTTAAGCCCTTAACAAAAATCCAAAACTGTGCCAAAAAAATTTTTTTTCTAAAAGTCGTCATATTCTGACACCCATAACTTTTTTATACTTCATTGTATGGGGAAGCATGGTGCGTCTTTTTTTGCGGGACCAGGTGTACTTTTTAGTTATTCCACTTTGGGGAATTGATATTGCTTTGATCACTTTTTATTCAAATTTTTATCAGAGGCAAAACTGAAAAAACGGCGATTTGGCACTTTTGATTTTTTTTTCCCACTACAGCGTTTACCATACAGGAAATATATTTTTATAGATTTGTAGACCGGGCGTTTTCAGACACAGGGATACCTAATGCATTTCACAGTATTTAAGTACTTTTATATGTGTTCTAGAGAAAGGGGGGTGATTTGAACTTTTAATTTTTTTTATTTTTTTATATATATTTTTTTTTACTTTTTTTACTTTTTTATTTTTGCATTTATTAGACGCCCTAGGGGTCTTATAATAATAATAATAATAATAATAATAATAATAATAATAATAATAGTCCTTTAATAGTCCCACAGTGGGGAAATTCAGTGTGTTACAGCAGCAAAGATAACATAAGCAGATACAAATACAAATACAACATGTACAGGAATGTTCCAAGGTGAGAGGCATTACATTAATAGCAGACAGACAGACAGGACGTAGCAGAGGGGGGGGGGGGGATTTAACAGGCAGAGAGATATTTCAGTTCTCTGTATGTAATGATCTCCGCTTAGGTCGGTGTTGGTTGTACAGCCTAACCGCGGTGGGGAGGAAAGACTTCCGATAGCGCTCCTTCTCACACCTAGGGTGGAGCAGTCGGTCACTGACAGTACTGCCCAGCGCAATCACAGTCTCATGCATGGGATGGGAGTTATTCTCCCGCATGGAGCTCACCACGGACAGTATCCTTCTGTCACCCACCACCTGCACTGGGTCCAGTGGGCTCCCCAGGACAGAGCTGGCCCTTCTAATCAGCTTGTCAAGTTTATTTCTGTCCCTGGTTGATATACTGCTCCCCCAGCAGGCCACTCCAAAGAAGATGGCTGATGCCACTACCGAGTTGAAGAAAGTCCTAAGAAGTGCCCCCCGGATTCCAAAGGCTCTCAGCTTCCTAAGCAGGTAGAGCCTGCTGTGGCCCTTCCTGTCCAGGGCCTCCATATGATCTGTCCAGTCCAGCTTATTATTAAGGAGCAGACCCAGGTACTTATAGGTGTTCACAATCTCGATGCCCGTCCCCAGGATGTCCACTGGTTTTGGAGGGCATCTGCCTTTACGGAAGTCCACCACCATCTCCTTGGTCTTCCCCGCGTTAATCTTCAGGTGGTTCTGGTGGCACCAGTCCACAAAATCCCAGTTCAGTTCTCTGTACTCCCTGTCATCATCATTTGTGATGAAACCCACTATTGCAGAGTCGTCAGAATACTTCTGTAGGTAGCAGCTGGATGAGTTGCACCTAAAATCAGCAGTGTACAGTGTGAAGAGGAAAGGGGCGAGAACCGTACCCTGAGGTGCCCCCGTATTACAGATCACGGTACCTGACACACAGTCTTGGGCTCTCACGTATTGAGGTCGATTTGTGAGGTAGTCTAGGATCCAGTTGGAGAGGTGGTGGTCCACTCCAGCAAGGCCCAGCTTGTCTCTCAGTAACCTGGGCTGTATGGTGTTAAAAGCACTGGAGAAATCAAAGAACATTATTCTCACCGTGTTCCCTGGTTTTTCCAGGTGAGACAGAGCCCTGTGCAGAAGGTGGATGATGGCATCATCTACCCCAATGCCCGGTCGATAAGCAAACTGGAGAGGGTCCATAGCGGGGCTCACTAGAGGGCGAAGATGTGTGAGAACCAATCTCTCTAAGATCTTCATCAAGTGGGATGTCAGTGCTACAGGTCTGTAGTCATTGAGGTCCATAGGGTGAGGTTTCTTTGGAACTGGTACCACACAAGAAGATTTCCATAATTTAGGGACTATTTTCTGCCTCAGGCTCATATTATACATATATGTAATTATACCACACAGCTGGTCCCCACAAGTCTTAATTAGCCTTGCACTGATGTCATCTGGCCCTGCGGCTTTCCTCGCCTTGATCTTTTTCATCTCCTTCCTCACCTGGGCCCGTGTGAAGGTCAGACTGTGGTCAGATAAAGACAGATTTCTGGATTTACTGGTGTGTTGGGAAGTAGCCACATGGGGTGAATGGGGTGAAGTCATTGTGGTGAGGGGAGCTGAAGGACATTCTGGGGTGGGAGGAGCTGGTGTGTGATCAAATCTGTTGAAGAATAGGTTTAGTTCATTAAGCCAGTTAACATCTGCCTCAATCTGGCAGACAGACTGTTTATGACCCGAAATTGACTTAAGCCCCTCCCAGACCCCCCTTATGTCTTTTCTTTCCATTTGCTTTTCCATTTTTTCCTTATAACTGGCTTTTCCTTGCCTGATTAGATGCCTCAGCTCCTTTTGTACTTCCCTCAACCCCTCCTTATCTCTTGTCCTGAATGCCATCTTTTTCTCCTTAAGTAGTGTTTTTATATCAGAGTTAATCCATGGTTTGTTGTTGGAGAAGCACCTCACCACTTTTGTGGGTACTGTGTTGTCCACACAAAAATTAATGTAGTCCGTTATGCAGTGTGTGAGTCCTTCTATATCTTCTCCATACGAATCCTGCAAAACTTCCCATGCGGTTGTGTCAAAACAATCCCTCAGAGCCTCATCACTCTCCTCGGACCATATCCTCACTGTGCGGGTGACAGCTGGTTCTCTACGTACAAGTGGCTTGTACACAGGTCGGAGATGTACTAGGTTGTGATCCGATTTTCCCAGGGGTGGTAGGGCTGATGAGTTATATGCCTCCCTCACGTTGGCAAAGAACAAGTCCAGTGTTTTGTTGTCTCTTGAACCCCAGGGGGTCTTATCACTAATGCAATGCATTACAATGCTAATGAATTGCAAAAAAACAGCTCTTCTATTGAAGGCTACATAGAGTAACCTGCAATAGAAACTAATGAAAGACAGACCTGGGAGCCTTCACAAGGCTCCTGGTTGTCATAGTAACGGGACGCCAGACCTGGAACTTGCTCCTGGTACTGGCGATCCCTGGCAAAATGGCTCCACGCCTCCGGTAAAATGGTGCCTCGGTCAGCTTTGACCAAGGCGCCAGAGGGGTTAATGCCCGTGATCAGTACGGGCACCAATTGCGGGCATTAGCGCCCGAGTCACTCCTGTATAAAACAGGAGCAACTGCCATATTTAAACACCCGAAATCCGCCGTACTATTACGGAGGATGTCGGGAAAGGGTTAAAGGGAAAGTATCATCATTTCTTATCCATTTACTAGCAGATTTATTTGGCTTTGCACTGATCTATTTTGTTTGTGTGTGGGGAAAAATTTTGTTTGCTACCGATATGAAGCCAACATGTCATACAGTGCCTTGCAAACGTGTTCATACCCCTTGAACTTTTTCACATTTTGTCACCTTACAACCACAAACTTAAATGTATTTTATTGAGATTTTCAGTGATAACCAACACAAAGCAGCAGATAATTGTGAAGTGGGAGGAAAATGATACATGGCATTCAAAATTGTAATCAAATAAAAATCTGAAAAGTGTGATGTGCAAAAGTCTTCAGCCCCCCTATATCAATACTGTGTAGAGCCACCTTTCGCTGCAATTACAGCTGCAAGTCTTTTGGGCTCTGTCTCTACCAGCTTTGCGCATCTAGAGACTGAGATTTTTTCCCCTTCTTCTTTGCAGCCAGATTGGATGGAGCGTCTGTGAACAGCAATTTTCATGTCTTGCCACAGATGCTCAATGGGATTTAGGTCTGGACCGTGACTGGGCCTTTCTAACACATGAATATTCTTTGATCTAAACCCTTCCACTGTAGCTCTGTTTGGATGTTTAGGGTCATTGTCTTGCTGGAAGGTGAATCTCCTTCCCAGTCTCAAGTCTTTTGCAGCCTCCAACAGATTTTCTTCCAGGATTGCCCTGTATTTAGCTCCGTCCATCTTCCCATCACCTCTGACCCTGCTGAAGAAAAGCCTCCCCCAGCATGATGCTGCCCCCTATGTGTCACAGTGGGGATGGTGTGTTCAGGGGGATGAGCAGTGTTACTTTTCTGCCACACATAGCACTTTGCATTTAGACCAAAAAGTTCACCTTTGGTCTCATCTGACCAGAGCACCTTCTTTCACATGTTTGCTGTGTCCCCTATATGGCTTGTGGCAAACTGCAGATGCCACTTCTTATGTCTTTCTTACAACAATGGTTTTCTTCTTGCTACTCTTCCATAAGGCCAGATTTGTGGAGTGCACAACTTATAGTTGTCCGGTGGACAGACTCTCCCACCTGAGCTGTAGATTTCTGCAGCTCCTCCACAGTGACCATGGGCTTCTTGGCTGCTTCTCTGACCAGTGCTTTCCTTCCTCAATCTGTCAGTTTAGGTCGACGGCCATATCTTGGCAAGTTTGCAGTTGTAGGATACTTTTTTCATTTTTGGATGATGGATTGAACAGTGCTCCTTGAGATGCTCAAAGCTTGGGATATGTTTTTATAACTTAATCCTGCTTTAACCACTTAATGACATTGGACGTACTATTACGTCCTGCGCGCTTGGTACTTCACGCAACAGGGCATAATACTATGCCCTAGGGAGGCTGCCCACTTACTATCTGAGCGGAAGGCATCGGAAACGGGTGTTAGCTGTAACTGACAGCTAACACCCTACTCCATAACCCCCGGTCGGAACTGAGTTCCAATCGGAGGTTTTAACCCCTTGGATGCCGCGGTCAAACATGACCACCGCGGCATCCAAGGGGTTCCGTCATGTTGCCGCTCCCCTCGGGACCCCTCACAGCGAGATCGGGGGGTGCCGATATCTATAATCTGCAGCCCGGGTTCTGCCCAGTGACCCCAGGCTGCCTGAAGCCCCCACTACCTGGTTGATCCTGCTGAGACCTCCAGAAGTTAGGCTATACGTCTGCTTAGCGCTAACTTACTGTATAGACTGCAAGACACTTGCATGTTCGTGTCTTGCAGTCTATAGTACAGAGTCAGCAATCAAAGCATTGCTGGATCAGGTGTCCTAATGGGACACATGAAAAAATAACAAAAAGTGAAAATAAAATAAAATAAAGTGTTTGAAAAAAATTAATAAAAGAATAAAGCCCCAAAAATTCCCTTTTCCTATATAAAATGAATTATATAAAAAAAAACTAAAATTAATAAAAACAATGCATATTTGGTATCGCTGCGTCTGTAACAACCTGTTCAATAAAACTGAAACCATATTTAATGTACACGGTGAACGTCGGGGAAAAAAAACGGAAAAAAACCGACAAAAGTAATGATTTTTCGCCATCTCACCTTACAAAATATGCCATAAAAAGTGATCAAAAAGTCATATGTACCCCAAAACAGTACCAAAAGCACAGGTTGACCCGCAAAAAATAAGCCCTCAACCAGCTCTGTAAACCGCAAAATAAAAATGTTACGCATCTCAGAAGATGGCGATGCAAAAACAAATAATTTATGTCCCCAAATGGGTTTTTGTTCTGAAAAATTAGTATCGCATGAAAAAACAATATAAATGAGGTATCGCCGTAATCGTACTGACCTGTAGAATAAAGGTAACATGTTACTTATGCCTTATGCTGCATGGTGAAAAATTTAAAAGGTAAAATGCAGTGCCAGAATTGATGGGATTTTTTTAATCCACCAAGAAAGAGTTGATAAAATTTATTCAATAAGTTATAGGCACCCAAAGATGATGTCATTACAAAATACATCTCATACCGCAAACAACAAGCCCTCATATGGCTACATCATCAGAGAAATAAAGAAAATATAGCTCATACAATGTGAAGACAAAAACTCCAAAAATCGCCAAATCATTAGAACACAACTGGCTGCGGCAGGAAGGGAATGTATAAGCAGTGCGAGCATATATCAGGGGATGAACCAGAAGTGACCCCCAGAGTGACCTCCTCAATAATAGGAACTACTGGGGAAATAGTAGGGAATTTGGTGTTCCCTATGTACTCAGCACAGCTTACCTATTCACTTTTCCCCATCCGCTGTGCAGTCACGTCTGGGATACTAATGCTTACTACACCCCTTGATAAATTCTTTGAGGGGTGCAGTTTTCAAAATGGGGTCACTCCTTTGGGGAATCCACTGTTATGATACCTTACAAGCTCTGCAAACATGACATGGCGTCCAGATCCCAAACATCTGAACCTGCACTCCAAAAGCCACATAGCGCTCCTTCTCTTCTGCGCTCTGCTGTGTGCCCAAACTGCAGTTTATACCCACATGTATGACACTGGTGTACCCAGGGTAATGTACGTAATGTCATATGTGGGTATAAACTGCTGTATGGACACAGCCGAGCACAGAAGGGAAGGAGCACTATTTGGTTTTTGGAGCACAGGCTTGGATGGTTTGGTTTTTGGACGCCATTGCACTTTTGCAGAGCTGAAACGCCAGTAAAGTGGAATCTCCTGACATGTTACCCCATTTTGGAAACTACACCCCTGAAGGAATTTATCCAGGAGTTCAGTGAGCATTTTTAACCCCCAAGTGTTGCTATAATTTATTATCCATAAATGAATACGCAGCTGATGGTGAAAGGTGAAAATGACAATTTTTCCAGGAATACGCCATTTCAGTGCATAATATGTTGTGCCTGACTTGTATCAGAGATGAACGCTCCAAAAGCTGTTGTGCCTGGGATCCCCACTTAACAGTTTTTGGAGTGTGTGTCTCTGCAGACATAAGCTGGGCACAACATATCGGGCACTGAAATGTCGTATCTATGGAAAAATGTTATTTTTAACTTTTCATTATCAGCTCCGCATTCATTTCTGGAAATTAAAAGAATGCAACACTTAAGGGTTAATAATGCTCTCTACACCACTTGATAAATCCCTTGAAGGGTGTAGTTTCCAAAATGGGGTGACATGTCTGCGGATTCCACTTTACTGACAATTCTTGGGCTCTGCAAAAGTGGCATGGTGTCCAAAAACCAAACTGTGCTCTAAAAACCAAAATAGCGCTCCTTCCCTTCTGTGCCTGGCTGTGCCCAAACAGTAGTTTATACCCACATATGGCAGTAAGTACGTTATCCTGGGTACACCAGTGTCATACATGTGGGCATAAACTGCCATTTGGGCACACAGATTAGATTGTTGGTTTTTGGACGCCATGTCACATTTGCAGAGACCCTAAAATTGCCCCTACAAAATGGGGTCACTTCTTGGGGAGTCCCAGTTTACTGGCACCTCCAGGGCTCTGCAAAAACAACATGGCATCCAGAAAGTCCCTCTAAATCTGTACTCCAAAAGCTAAAAAAACGCAGTGCTCCTTCCCTTCTGAGCCCTGCTGTGTGCCCAAGCAGCAGTTTGCACCCAAATATATAATTTTTTTTTCTCCCGGGATAGCCCAATTAATAGTTTTAGGAGTGCATGTCTCTGATGCCACAAAGTGGCCGCAACGTATTCTGAAATTGGATATTTCTTCAAAAACTTCAATTTTCATTTTGTACATTAATTTTTGGGAAGCATTTTTAGGCTCAAAATGATAATACCCCTTGATACATTCCTTGAGGGGTGTAGTTTCTAAAATGGGGTCCCTTTTTGAGAGGTTTCCATTGTATTGGTACTTTAGGGGCTCTGCAAATGCGACATGGCACCTGAAAACTATTCCAGCCACATCTGCCCTCCTAAAGCTAAATAGCGCTCTTTCCATTCTGAGCCCCACCATGTACCCATACAGCAGATTATAATCACATATGGGGCATTTCTGTGTTCAGAAGAAATTGTGTAACAAACTGTGGGGTGTTTTTTCTTCTTTAACCACTTGCAAAAATTAAAAATATGTCGCTAAATGGACGGTTTATTGGAAAAAAAGTAATTTTTCATTTTTATGTCCCAAAGTCAATAAAATCTATGAAACAGCTGTGAGGTCCAAATGCTCACTATACACCTAGATAAATTCTATGAGGGGTGTAATTTCCAAAATGGGGACACTTTTTGGGAGTTTCCATTGTATTGGTACTTTAGGGGCTCTGCAAATGCGACATGGCACCCGAAAACTATTCCAGCAAACCAGAGTACCCGGAGGAAACTCACACAAACACGGGGAGAACATACAAACTCCTTGCAGATGTTGTCCTAACCACTGAGCCACCCAGATGACCGTGGGTATGCAAAGACAAGATTCCACCACACACTATTAATCCAGCTCCAACAGCCTGAGTTGTTGACACCTGACTTTTGGTTTGCGGGTGAAGAACCCCCAATGTTTCGGGTTGGGGACAAACCGAAACTTTTGGAATGTTCAGGTCGAATCAGGTTTGTTACGAACCGATTCGCCCATCTCTAATCCTGACATCCTTCTCAGACACAAACCCCTGCTGTGACCCCTTCACTGTTTACATTGTATTGTTTATTTCATAGCAGCCATGTGATGTGGTCATAGTCTTGTTCTATACAATTCTATGGATTGAGGCTGTAATTACATTGCACAGTCACTATAAAACAGACAGTGCACGATTTAAACAGCTGGTCAGTGGGGGTTCCAAGTGTTGGACCATCATTGATCTCTTATTGATGATCTACCTTGAGGATGTGGGTCAGGGCATGCATGGTCTAACAAGTCCCTTTAACGTGTCTCCCTCATGAGACATAGTACCCCTTATGACTCTTGCCTAGACTCTCACACAGTCAGTTAGTACTCTGCTCGGCACTGATGATAGGCAACAACCTCAAAACAGCTGTCTGCAGATGGGACCCTCTTCCTTTTGGAGGAGTTATTGTGGCTTGGTTATTATTCCCAGATTATGCAATTAGGTGTTATTAATCTATAGAGAGTTACCTAAAAAAAAGGTGACGTTAAAGCATATTCCTCTTCCACCAAGGAGGTCATGCATATTCCTTATTTTGAGTTAAAAGGGTTAAAATAGAATAGTCAACATTTCTAACATGGCTACAGATACAGTACTAAGACATATAGTGGCTTAAGCTGTAGGTAAACCTGTTCACCCTTCAACCAGCTGGTAGCAGCGGCGCCTTGTCCAATTACACTGGCAAGAACCATGTGTGATAGTTGTCACATTGTGTGATTTAGTGAATTAATACCGAGCAAAGTGTTTACATGGAATAAACACACAAGGCATTGAGAATTATAGATATATGCAACAATGCAAACATGTTATTATTAAAATGTAAAATCCTTTCTCTAGCCAAACCAAAAAGTCCCCTAGAAGGACCATCTACAAACATATATTTTTTTCCACCTGAGTTCTGCTAAAAAAAAAAAGTACAGAATGCCACACAAAAAAAGTACAAGAATGCTGTCTATGATAAGACCTTTCTAAATGGAGAAGGGCTTAATGACCTTTTTCAAACATCCTAACCTGCAAGCTGGGGCGAAACGATTCCAGTTGCAGGGGGTGCAACTGTGACCAGGCCCGGGGCCAGCTGGAGATGGCCGGGGCCCCGAACCACCATGATAATGGTCGGGGAAAGCCTGATTCCCAGACTGCAATACATATTGTTAATGTTTCCAACAATGCCTGCCCAGGGCAGGTGACTAAAAATAAGCAATACTTATATCCACCTCTCTTGGGCTTCTGACAGTCCTCAGCATCCTCTCCGGGCCACTTCCAGGTTATGACTGAGTTCACGCTCCCCACTTATTGACATCAGCGCGCCCCACCTGACCACTGAGGCCCAATCACTGCCGCAGCAGTGACGTCTGGGGAGCGTCACCTCAGTCGCAGGTAGAAGAGGATCGAAGAAGATGCTGAAGAGAGCCAGACAGAGTGAGGATTCCCAGGAAAGGTGAGACAAGGTGAGTATAAGTGTTTGTTATTTTTAATTGCTTCCCCTGGGCACTGAAGTGGAGAGCCTCATGGATATTTATCGAATTTTGTGGGATTCACCTGAAGTAGCTCTAGAGGGGCTCTTGGGAGCATGTTATACTGTGTGGGGCCACTGTGGGGAGCATATTATACTGTGTGGGGGCCACTATGGAGCATATTATATTGTGTGGGGGCCACTATGGAGCATATTATACTGCGTGGGGGCCACTGTGGAGCATATTATACTGTGTGGGGGCCACTGTAGAGCATATAATACTGTGTGGGGGCTACTGTGGAGCATATTATACTGTGTAGAGGCTACTGTGAGCATATAATACTGTGTGGGATCACTATGGAACATATTATACTGTGATGGCCACTGTGGGGAGCATATTATACTGTGTTGGGGCCAGTTTGGAGCATATAATGCTGTGTGGAGGCCACTGTGGAGCATAGTATACAGTGTTTGGGCCACTGTGGAACATATTTTACTGTGTGGGCCCCTTCACTATTCACATCACACGCCATCTGTTTTATAGCAGTCATGGACTATTGTGAATAGTGAAGGACTATTGTAAATAGTGAAATCTTCAAACAGTTGATCAGAGGCCCCGGGTGTTGGACCTGATCTCTTACATCTCTTAGACTGTTAGGACCCTGCATATGAGCAGTTTCCCACAGCACATAGCTCCCAGTATTGTTTAAATGCCGGGTGCTGCACTGCTCACTCACCGTATTCTTGATAACTGCAGTTGTGGGTACTAAAGCTGTACTCCTTTCAAGTATCTGAGATACCTATGCAGGACCCGTAACCATCACTATCAAGAATACACTGTAGGGAGTGGGTAGGGGCAGGGGCGCACCGCTAATGAGGAGAAGTGAGGTGGCTGCACCAGGCGGCACTGTCCGTCACTGTCTGGGGGCGGCATTTTTACTATTTGATGTAGACCAGCCCAGGACAGGCCGCTTTAAAAAAAAAAAAACAAACTAAGCTGAGCGGGGCCTGTCCTGGGCTGGTTTACGAGACGTCGCATCTCAGCGCAGGCGGCATACAATGACGTCATCGCGCCGCCTACGCTGAGACACAGACATCGCGGACAAGAAGAGGAGGCGGCGGCTGCATCAAGACCTCGCAGGTGAGTATAACTTTTTTTATATATAAATAGGCCGTGACCTGCTGGAGTATCCCCTATTTATTCACCTACCGCGCGTCTGTTTGTGGCCGCCTCCGCTTCCCCTTCTGCTATGGGACGCAGAAAGGGAAGTGGATGCTGCTGTGAGCAGCCGCGGGCATTGGTAAGTGAGGCCGCGGGCCGCAAATACTACTATTATTATACTCCGGGGTCTTTTCAGACCCCGGAGTATAATAATCGGAGGCCTAGGGTTGGTGAGGGAACATAAAAACCAATGTTACTCACCTCCTGCGATCCGGTGTTACTCCGAGCAGGCTTAAGGCCTCTGGTGACGTCATCAGGTCGCGTCGCTGGCCTGATCACGTGACATCTGTGCGCAATTAAACAGGGCCGAAAGCTGCAAGGAGTGCTCCGATGTCCAGGATAGGTAAGTAAAACTAGTTTTTATGTTTGTATTCTCCCCTGGGTCTCCAATCATTATACTCTGGGGTCTGAAAAGACCCCAGAGTATAATAATAGTTCATGGGTGGCCCACTATGGGGCATAATACCGTGTGCAAGGGCCACTGTAGAGCATAATACCCTGTGCAGGGGCCACTATGGAGCATAATACTGAGTGCAGGGGCCACTATGGAGCATAATACCGAGTGCAGGGGCCACTATAGAGCATAATACCAGTGTAGGGGCCACTATGGAGCATAATACCAGTGCAGGGGCCACTATGGAGCATAATACCAGTGCAGGGGCCACTATGGAGCATAATACCGTGTGCAGGGGCCAATATGGAGCATAATACCGTGTGCAGGGACTGATATGGGGCATAATACCGTGTGCAGGGGTCACTAGGGAGCATAAAACTGTTTGCAGGAGTTGCTGTGGAACATAATACCGTATGCAGTGGCCACTGCGGGGCATAATACCGTGTGCAGGGGCCACTATGGAGCATAATACCGTGTGCAGGGGCCACTGCGAGGCATAATACAGTGTGCAGGGGCCGCTGCAGGCCATAATACTGTGTGCAGGGGTTGCTGTGGAACATTATAGTGTGTGTAAATGGGGCGCTATAAACAGGGGCTATGGCTCCTGTTTATATTATACGCTGTCTGTTTATAGTGGCCGTGTGATGTAATTCCAGCCTTGTCACATACTGTAGACATGTACAGGACGAGGCTGTAGTTACATTACATGGCCGCTATAAGATGAATGACACTATGTAAACAGAGAAGTGGTCATGGCGCTTACACAGGTAACATTCAAACAGCTGATCAGTGGGGGTCCTGGTTTTTTGAGCCCCACTTATTATTTTATTAATGACCTGGAAAACCTTTTAATTAGTTAATACCTGGGGCATTATTAATAAGGGGCACTATTTATACAGGGTACACACGCATGTTATTAATATAAAGATGCACTTGGGAGTATTTTTGATTATGGGGGTTTATATCATATATTTTATAATTGGGGGTAGCAGCAGGATGGGGGCTTTGTGTAGGTGAGGACAATGTGGGTTGGATGCCTGGAAAAGTGAGGAGTCAAAGATGTCTGTGTTGCTAACTTTACAGAGACGAGTCACAGCTGGAAGAAGTGGTCATGGTGGTCCAAAGGGAAGAGAAGGGAAATGTGACCGATTAGTCAGAGACATCACCTGTAAGTCACAGAATGTTACTGCCCTGTATACACCTAAATGATAGAGGATAAATACCTGAGTGATGGGGGTCTGTCTGCTGAGTCCCCCACTGAGCCTGAGAATTGGGTTTTTTCCCCCCACTGGATGGGAATTCAGCCTGACCACAGCCATATATATAGGTGTGCTACTTGGTGGATGGATGAACCCGCGTGGATCTCATTCACTTCAATGGGAGTGCCAAAGATACCCGAAGTCCAGTACTCAGCTATCTGCGGGGCTCCTATTATAGAGAATGGGGGCCACGTGGGCTTGTCCATCCACCAAGCAGAAGATGTGTGAAGTTACTTTCATTGTTAATGCCGTGTTGTTGATCTGATACTGAAGTAATACAGTAAGAAGAATTCTTAAAAACTGTTTTATAACTTTGTGTATTGTGTATATTGTGCGACGATAACAGTGTGTTAAACTAGTAGCATGGAAACTCAATTATATTTTTTATTTTTTTTTTGGGGGGGGGGGCGTCTTTCTATAGTCTACCTCAGGCAGCAAAGAGGCTAGGTTCACCACTGGGTAGGGGGCCCCAGACAAAGTTTGCACCGGGCCCACAAGACTTTAGTTACGCCACTGCCTGCAAGAGTCAAAAATCAAATCATCTACCTTTGCCAGTACTTAGAGAGAACCCCTCTAGTTAATAGCTTTTGTCCACCAAGGAATCTAGTCTAGGTCAACTCCCTCAGAAGGCGTAACCAGGGGTTGCAGTAGGATGATAAACCTGATGGCCACATACACCCCAAATAGACATCCAGGGGCACAGTAACCTCAGTGGTTCTGTGACAAATGAACATGGATGGTGAACTTAGTGGCACAAAGAGTAAATAAAACAGATGTGTGCTTTGTCACATCTGACCCAGGCAAACAGAGATGAGTGTGCTCAAATATGAGAAAGTGAAGTGCATGCAAATTTTCCAAGAGTGAGTTCTAACACCTCAGTATCACCACTCCTAGGGTAGTTCTGCACCTCAGGCTTTCAAACAATTCAATCTCATGACTTGAATGAGAAGGGTCTGAAGGGTTACACTCTGCATTACTGTATCTGATCCCTACCAATTGTGTGGTCGAACAACAGTTTCCAAGGTTCATAGCACCCAGACAACAATGGATGAGTCTCACACTGAAAGAACCACCTTGATCATGGTATCTGTCTTGCCAGGGACGTTAGTTTTCAGGTTCTTGGCCCTCTACAATACAAACCAGGGTACTGTTTAACTAGATGAGGTGTCTTAGATGTAGAGATGAGTGAATTGATTCTTAACAAACTGAATTTGACCCAAATTTCAGAAAAAAATCAGATTCAATAGAGTCAGAAACTTTTGTGATTTTTTTTTTTTTTTTGGACAAAACACCTAAAATGGCCACTGTCATATGGAAGCAGGAAAGCCAAGAGGAAAAGGATTGCATGACCTCTTGGATCAGTCTGGCTTAGTAGTGCATTGTAAGCTGCCCCTCAATCAATCATTAGAAACTGTGTGTGTGTGAGGTCACTGATGATGTCATAGCTAATATATACCAGCACAACCAGAATCTTGCCATTTTGTGAGGATACAGGGGAGAGAAAGAGCACATGCAAAAATCACAGAATACAGATGGATAAATATAGATAATAGTTTGACGATTAATGTGTAATGGGTTAGAAGATAGATAGATAGATAGATAGATAGATAGATAGATAGATAGATAAACCCCACTGCTTCCTATCAACAAAAACACCAACCACGACTATCAATTTACTGACTACTTGTGGACTTCACTGTATAAATTGTCAGATCAAACAGCCCTCTGACAGTACAGAGCCTAAACAGCATATCAGGCACCAAAACTAAGAATAATGATTGCTCGGGAACGGTGCGGACTAGAGAAACAAATCCAACTTCAAAAATCATTGGGCAGCAGCTATTAAATGTTGTACAAAACTGGACTTGTTGGAGGTGTGAATGGTTCTCTTTATATGGTTATAGAAATCTCAACTTGTTGCCAAAAGGGTGTTATTTTGGGTCAAAACATCTCCAGCATGAATCCTGTGGGGTCAAACGTGCTCTATGTAGGTAATCTGGGGTGTAATACCATCTTGAAATTGTTTTCTATGAGTTCTCCTCAATATGGACACAATGGGATAAACCATAAGAATGCATTAAAAGGGTTTTCTGGGCAAAAAAATCTTTTTTTTTTTTTTTTTAAAAAGGTCTGTTATAGCTATTAATGGGTAAATAAATACACCAATATACCTTTAGCAGTGCTTTGAGTGATTTCTGGGTTTCTCTGGGAGTTCCTGGCATCTTCTGCATTTGTTTACATGGCGTTAACTTCCTGCTGTGTAGCTTCCTGTGTAGCTTTCACAATACCTCACTCTCACTGCCCCCCTCCTCTCTCACTCCGTTACACCCCCTACCTGTCTCCCTAGCTATCCCGCCCCAGTCACAGGTGGGAGGTTTCAGAAAGGCTGGGTTAGGGGTAAAGGGTGAAGTATAGGACCCCCTTTGTCAGATACCTGGGGACACAAGTTTTCCATTTGTTCAACTCTACCACCAATCTCCATGGCCAGGATTGTAAGTCGTCTTTATTTATTTTATTTCCTTTTTACTGTATCTTTTTTTTTTAAGCACTGTACGTTTCTGTATAGTACATCCTAAAATTTAATAAGATTGTCCTTGGTTCTAAAATTTCCCCACACTTCTGAAGAGAAAAAAAATCCCACTTTGCTTTGTTTGTCATTGTGTGCCAGAGGGCACAGGTGTGAGTGGTCTTGGTGTATTGGTGTCTCGTCTACTGTAAGTGATGGGTAGTGGCAGCTATTCATGTGGATGTGCAGGTGTTTGGGTCACTTCGCTCCTTTATAGACTAGTGTCATAGGGGAGTATGAAAGCCGAGACCCCTTCTATGATCACATGCAGTGTGTGGTGAGTGGGTGTTCAGAACCCTGGCAGGATAAGTTGGCAGTGAGTGGGATATTTTTGATTAGAACATTAAGTGTCTGGATTAAGTAATTAACTCTTTCACTTAAAGAGGTTGTCCGGGCAAAAAAAAAAAATTTTTTAAATAGGCCGGGGTGAGGTGAAAAAAAAAAAAAATGAAGAAAATTCATACTCACCTGTTCCCAGTGCTCCGGTGTCCTCCCAGTGCGATCTGATCCTTCTACTGGGTTGTGTTCTTGAGGTGAAACTCCTCACCGGCTATGACGTCCCGGATCTGTTCTGCTGAAGCCGCTGATTGGCCTCCGGAGCACCTGGGAAAGGTGAGTATGATTTTTTTTTTTACTTTTTTCACCACCTGATTTAAAAAATAATTTTTTTTGCCTGTACAACCCCTTTAAGGGCTGGTCGAATCATTGTGAGGTATTCACCATTCAACAAGGGCAATCGCAGTGCTTATTTTTACTAATACCTGCTGTTTGGGCACAGTGACATTGTACTAGTGTAAGTTTTGGGAACCTTTGGTAAATGTAGGGTATGGCAGTTTGGCTCCTCCTCCACTCACACTGATGACCCTTATGGTAATGGTACATCTCATGAACCAACAGAAGGTCCCCACTGTGTCCCATTTGGCTATTTCCATGTGTACTAGTAAGTAGTGTTGAGCGAATCCATCAAAGTTCAGGTTCAACGAGTTCGGCCGGACTTTGCCCAAAAATTCAGTTTGGGTACCCGAACTTGACCCGAACCCCATAGAAATCAATGGGGACCCGAACTTGGTGACCCAAAAATGGCTGTAAAATGGGAATAGTAAGGGATAGAGGGCTGCAAAATCGGGATAATAACAGGACAAGTGCCCTGCAAAAAATGGGGCAGGAAAAGTATTTAAAATAATAACATAAAATAAAAAAATAAAATAAAGAAATAAATAAAAAAACAAAAAAAACAAATAAAATAAAATAATAATCTTGAAACAGGTGGTAGAGGTCCAGGAGGAAGAGGAGGAGGTGGAGGTGAATGTGGCAGTGTAAGTGGAAGAGGCGGAGGAGGAGGAGGTAGCCAACACTTTAACCACTCACTTAGGTGCTGACACAGCCAAGTCCTGTGGGATCCATGCCTGGTTCATTGTAATGAACGTAAGTATGTCCACATTGGCTGTGGATAGGCGGATCTTCTTGTCGCTGATGACACCCCCTGCGGTACTGAACACCTCAAAGGCATAGAGGGAAAGCTCTGATCACATGTCCAATTTACCAACCCAAAAATTTAACAACCCGTCGCTCTGTACCAGTAGATGTGTCAACAGATACTCATCCACCATGTGTGTCAAAGTCTGCCTCCTGGTACTACGGACCATATCCTATGGTGGTGGATGTTGCGGAGAATTGAACAAAGTGTTTTATTATGGCCATGCTGTTGACATCGTGGCTATAGGCTGACCGCTGTGCCTTTGCACCCTTCTCCGTCTTCTGCTGGCTACCTGGGGCTGTGTGGCCACCACCTCTTCCTCCGAACTATCATTGCCTTCAATCCATGTTGGGTCTAGGACCTTGTCATCACCCCCTCGGATCATTTTCCACCGACTCCTCTCCGCTGCCCTCCTTGTCAGTCTCCATACTGCAGAAAGCCGCAGCAGTTGGCACTTGGGTTTCATCCTCATGGTAGATATCCTGCGATGGTCCGCTGTCCACATCCTCATCCTCTAACACAAGTTGTTGGGCATCTGGGAACCCTATGTCTGCAACTGGAGCAGGGGCAGGTGGATGGCCCATGGAATCCCAGCTAGGAGAGTCATCATAGAGCATTAGTGATTGCTCCATGACTTGTGGCTGAGACGGCTTTGCTGTTTTGAAGGGGGGTGAGATGGAGGGCTCTACACTTTCAGCAGAAGTGGAGTGGGTGGAAGACAATCGGATGGAACTTGCACCAGAGGAAGGTGTAGCAGGCACAGTTGTAACACGTCGTATCCCTGCACCACAAACTCCATCACCACCAGCATCACCACGGCCACATCCCTGTCACTTATTTGCTGCTTTTTTCATTTTTACACACTTGTAGTTTTTGTTACTAGGAGACTATATGGGTACACACACAGTTATTGTTACTGCGCTAGGAGACGGTATGGTGCACACGCTGTTATTGTTACTACGCTAGGAGACTGTATGGGTACACACACAGTTATTGTTACTGCGCTAGGAGACGGTATGGGTACACACGCAGTTATTGTTACTGTGCTAGGAGACGGTATGGGTACACACACAGTTATTGTTACTGCGCTAGGAGACGGTATGGGTACACACGCAGTTATTGTTACTGTGCTAGGAGACGGTATGGGTACACACACAGTTATTGTTACTGCGCTAGGAGACGGTATGGGTACACACACAGTTATTGTTACTGCACTAGGAGACGGTATGGGTACACACGTAGTTATTGTTACTGCGCTAGGAGACGGTATGGTGCACACGCAGTTATTATTACTGCGCTAGGAGATGGTATGGTGCACATGCTGTTATTGTTACTGCGCTAGGAGACAGTATGGGTGCACAAGCAGTTACTGTTACTGCGCTAGGAGACGGTATGGGTACACACACAGTTATTGTTACTGCGCTAGGAGACGGTATGGGTACACACACAGTTATTGTTACTGCGCTAGGAGACGGTATGGGTACACACGTAGTTATTGTTACTGCGCTAGGAGACAGTATGGCTACACATGCAGTTATTGTTACTGCGCTAGGAGACGGTATGGGTACACACACAGTTATTGTTACTGCACTAGGAGACGGTATGGGTACACACGCAGTTATTGTTACTGCGCTAGGAGACGGTATGGGCACACACACAGTTATTGTTACTGTACTAGGAGACGGTATGGGCACACACACAGTTATTGTTACTGTACTAGGAGACAGTATGGGTACACACGTAGTTATTGTTACTGCGCTAGGAGACGGTATGGGTACACACACAGTTATTGTTACTGCGCTAGGAGACGGTATGGGTACACACACAGTTATTGTTACTGCACTAGGAGACGGTATGGGTACACACGCAGTTATTGTTACTGCGCTAGGAGACGGTATGGGCACACACACAGTTATTGTTACTGTACTAGGAGACGGTATGGGCACACACACAGTTATTGTTACTGTACTAGGAGACGGTATGGGTACACACGTAGTTATTGTTACTGCGCTAGGAGACGGTATGGTGCACACGCAGTTATTATTACTGCGCTAGGAGATGGTATGGTGCACACGCTGTTATTGTTACTGCGCTAGGAGACAGTATGGGTGCACAAGCAGTTATTGTTACTGCGCTAGGAGACGGTATGGGTACACACACAGTTATTGTTACTGCGCTAGGAGATGGTATGGTGCACACGCAGTTATTGTTACTGCGCTAGGAGACGGTATGGGTACACACGCAGTTATTGTTACTGCGCTAGGAGACAGTATGGGTACACACAGTTATTGTTACTGCGCTAGGAGACGGTATGGTTACACACACAGTTATTGTTACTGCGCTAGGAGACGGTATGGGTACACACGCAGTTATTGTTACTGCACTAGGAGACGGTATGGGTACACACACAGTTATTGTTACTGCGCTAGGAGACGGTAAAGTGCACACGCAGTTATTGTTACTGCGCTAGAAGACGGTATGGTGCACACTCAGTTATTGTTACTGCGCTAGGAGACGGTATGGGTACACACGCAGTTATTGTTACTGTGCTAGGAGACGATATGGGTACACACACAATTATTGTTACTGCGCTAGGAGACGGTATGGGTACACACGTAGTTATTGTTACTGCACTAGGAGACGTATGGGTACACACATAGTTATTGTTACTGCGCTAGGAGACAGTATGGGTACACACGCAGTTATTGTTACTGAGCTAGGAGACGGTATGGGTACACACGCAGTTATTGTTACTGAGCTAGGAGACGGTATGGGTACACACGCAGTTATTGTTACTGCACTAGGAGACGTATGGGTACACACGCAGTTATTGTTACTGCGCTAGGAGACGGTATGGGTACACAGGCAGTTATTGTTACTGTGCTAGGAGACGGTATGGGTACACACACAGTTATTGTTACTGAGCTAGGAGACGGTATGGGTACACACGTAGTTATTGTTACTGCACTAGGAGACGGTATGGGTACACACACAGTTATTGTTACTGCGCTAGGAGACGGTATGGTATACACGCAGTCACTAAGAGAAGGTATATGCTAGGAGACGGTATGGGTATACGCACACAGTTTACTGTCACTGCCCTGAAAAGGGCAATTCTTATTTCTAGGGTAACTGCCCCTCACAGTTTCCGGCTCCTCTTCCTACCTCGCTGCACTGCCCTGAAAAGGACAATTATTACATTTAGGTAAGGCCCTGACTGTCCCTATCTCCAGCTGCAGCCTCTCCCTACCTAACCTGACTAGCTGGAATGGCGACCAGACCTGTGACCCTGCTTCTTATACAGAGGGGTCACATGTCCCGCCTGGCCAATCACAACCATGTCCATACTGGCTCAGCATTCAATCAACCAGCTTTATGGATGAGCCGAACCCGAACTTAAGTGCTGAAGTTCGGGTTCGGGTACCCGAACCCACAGTGTTCGGCACGGACCCAAACTGTGAGGTTCGGATTCACTCATCACTACTGGTAAGTCATTTTCATATTAAAATCCCAGAACTTACTGTGTGAGGTTAGTACAGAGGGCTGTTGTAGTATATTGTGTATTTGAGCTAATGGCTGGTCAGTATTTGTGATGCCATGTGAGACTTTTTGATTTCTACTGGTGTTTTATATACTTAGCGCTCTGCATTAAGTTACTGGTTTATGATATTTTTTATAGTGTTTATTAATAGTTATGTTTTATTAGCATCTGTTTTGGAATTGGGTGAACCTGGCTGTACCTGTATATGTACCTACAGGTCGTTGCCTTGGAGTTGGAGTTGGACTTTTTGCTATTTATAGTTTTTTTTGTTAATATAAATGTAGTTTGCTAACCTTTACATAATGAAATAGTATTTTCATCTACCGCGCCAACTTGATCCACATCAGCAAATGCACATCTACCATAAGTGTATAAAACCGTTGCATTTCTGTAAATCGCAGCATGTCAATTATAACTACTGTTTGGAAACGCTGGAGTTTTCCATCTAGGTATAATGGAAGCAGAAAGTCCGCAGAGGACTGGTGGTTTATTAGTAGTATGTAATGGGGTTGTCCGTGGACTATTAATTTACTTACCTCTCCCAGGTTATTGCAGCCAATGCACTCAGGGGTTCCAGCCATGTCACGACTCCCCGGGTCATGTGATCCGAGACATTCTTCATGATGATGTCATCAAAAGGTTTTTATGACTTTAGGAGGCATCACATGGTGGACTATAAGCACACCTCATGGGGCTTTCTCTGCAGCATGTACGTGAAATAAATCACATGGCACAATATTATGAACTGGTTCTTAATATGAACTCATCTTCATTTCTATGCTAATTGTGTTTACAGGGGATTGGCGTCTACTGTCAGGGCTACGAGCCAACACCGACATCAATTAGAGGAATTTAATATAGTCAGTGCACGATATTTTCATGTTTTGGCTCATGCTGAAGAATGTGACATGAAAACAAAATGACATGGAAGGAACATATATATATTTAAATCCATGACAAGGAGCGCTCAGGTTTGCAGTCTACACTCTTGCATCTAATTTACTGAAGGTAAGATTTCTCTACGCGTCTTCTTTGCTATAGAGATGCATGCCTATCTGTATATCTGCTATTAAATATACTGAAATCTCTCAAGCCTCTCAGTACTATCCAAGAAACTCTCCAAGATTAGAAAAAAAAAGTTTTGTTTTTGTTTTTTTTTTCCAGAAAGAGCACCACTCTTGTGAATAGGCTGTGTCAGGTACTACAGCATAACTTCATTCAAGTAAATGTCAGATAGAAATGGCCTAGAGGAGCTTTCTCCTAATATATTAAAATACCTTTTTTGCTTAATTCTGGGCAGCTCCTTTAAGGGAAACATCAGTTTTCTATATACATATCTATGTGGCCCCCAATAAGGTTTATTTAGGCTGTGACAGGCTTTTTCAGGATTTAGTTTAATGAATGAAATGTGTTCCTATAGGATATATTGTCTCCACCTACCTAGCGCTACTCCACTGGTTTTGCCTGCCCAGATACAAGCCCTGGAGCTATTACTACTACTGTACCTCTATATTCTCTATAGTTGAGCCCTTGAATACAGGCAAATAGTTGATAAATGTAACATAGATATTTTTTTTTTTGGTGATACAAATACCAACAATGTCCTTCTTATGTCACCCTACAGAGATGAAGCGTTCCTTGCATATTTTTTTACTTCCTTTTCTTTGCGCTTTATTGACGCAGATATCTGCCGAAATGGTAAATATCAAATGCATTATTTCAGTATTAAACCTGTTACTTAAAACCTACTGTACAGCGCTGTGCAAAACTGTTAGGCAGGTGTGGACAAAGGAAGTAGTGTTAATAGTGTATTTATTAAAGGGGTTGTCCGGGATAAACACATTTTTAATATGAAGCTGGGAAAGGTGAAAAAATAAAAAAAAAAACATATCTGTCCCCAGTTCTCCGCTGTCTCTGATGCTGCTCCTCCGCTGTATTGTTTTGGCGCAAGTCCCCATGGCACTGTGACGTCTCATGTCCCTTTCCTATGGCCAATCTGTGGCCTAAGGAAAGGGACATGGAACATCAAGCTCAGCAGGGACTTCCACCAGAAGAAAACATGGGAGCCACAGGACCGGACCGCCCTGGGAGATACTGGGACACCAGGGACATGTGACTATGTTTTTTTCACTTTCCCCAGTCCCATATAAAAAAGGGCTTATCCCAGACAACCCCTTTAATATTAATTTATAAAATGGAATGAATAAAAGAGAAATCTATATCCCATCAATATTTGGTGTGGCCTTTGCTCTTTGCCTTCCATCAGTTCTTCTCTGTACACTTAAGACAGGTTTTGAAAGAACTCGGCAGGGAGGTTGTTCCCGCCATCTTGGAGAACTAAGCACAGATCTTCTGTGGATCTAGGCTTAATCCAATCCTTCTGTCTCTTCATGTAATCCCAGACACACTGGATGATGTTGAGATCAGGGCTATATCTATGGGGGCCGTATCATCACTTCCAGGACTCCTCCTCCAAAGAGCAAAGGACACAAAATACAGGGTGGGCCATAAGTATGGATACAATGGAAGTGGTTGCTGATATCACCTTACCGTTTGTGGCATATTAGTACATGGGAGGGGGGAAACATTTGAGGCCGGGTGAAGCCCTTGGCGGCCATCTGCAAAGCCCCCATTTTGGATTCATTTTATCTGGGTGTATCCATACTTATGGCCCACCCTGTATATTGAAGGGATTTACATTCCTATTTTCTTAATTTGCTTCATATTGTAAAAAATAAACTACAAAGACTATTTTTGAAAACATTTGCAGCATTTTTTTTTTACACACCTGCCTGAAACTTTTGCACAATATTGTATATATTAGTATACAATGATTACCTTCACTGTAATTTAAATCTTGTACCTTTCTATTGGGCCAGAAAATACATTATTTTTGTGGTAGTACTTAGAACAAAAGAAAAGACAAAAATATACCAGTGGGTTACTGTTAGTGTAGTAAAAATACCAATACTAATAAAAAAATTCCAAGTATATTAACTTAAAGGAGTACTACAGTCTTAAAGGGGTCCCCCCAGTGATCAGAAGAATGTGGGACTGAAAGTTCCCCTAAATCCTCCTTGTGAATGGAGTGCCAGTATGCTTGCGTAACCGCCGCTCCATTTCCTTCTATGGGGCTGTGGGCACTCCCGGAGATTACAGTCCCGGAAGTGCACTGGCTCTCCATTTACGAGGAGGCTTTTGGGGGAGTGTTGGTCTCCTTTTCTCCTGATTACCTGGTGTTTAGGACCCCAACGATCAGATACTTTTTCCCTGTCCTGTGGGTAGGAGATAAGTGTCCATAACAGCACAACCCCTTTAAATGCATGACAGTGTGGGCCCCACCATTGGAATACTGTGACTCATACTCACATATTCTGTGTGGTTGTTGCCCCCACAGTTGAACCCTTTCCATTAAAGTCTATGGAAGTTATAAGATGAGCCAAGCAATTCTCCCTATTGGACCTGCCACAAATTTTTGCCCTTCCCCTCTCACCTCGCTATAGAAATACATAAAAATTCATACGTAACAAAAAAAATATCTCTGAGCAAAGTGAATTTTTTATTCCAATTTGTAAATTTTTTTTTTCTATTAGTCATTATAGTTTTTTTTTTTTTTTTTTTTTTTAGGTATGACATGAACATTTATTATAGGGACTATATGAGATTAGAAAAACAGAGTTACTCTTCAAACAGCATCTGTCTTATTCATGGACTATGACTGGTATTGCAATCCCAGACATTGCCTATGAACAATAGTGGCGCTGTTCATATGGCTGCTATAACAAAATGATAAAACTTAGATGCTAAGAAGTACATACTGCAATGTCTATACTGAATATCTGTGGTTAGTACATTTCATCATGGCTCATGACTTACATGCCTTATGTATGTGTTTCTAGCGTGTTTCGAAAAAGGATGCTGTAGAATTTGGAACCCTTAATACTGATTTAGAAGAGGTAAAGATAAATATAGTTAATTTCCACAATAAAGTGCGAAGGCGAACCAACCCACCAGCTTCTGATATGCAAAAATTGGTAAGTCAAAATATAAAGAAATTAAAACACAAATCTGGAGCAAACCATATTTTCTTGAAAATTACTTTAAAAATTGTAAATTCCACCCAATTTTGGTAAAGTTTGACTTACCATTTTAGTCACTTTTTGATTCAAGAAGTCAAAAATTGTACTTCTTTTGACTTCTTTTAATAGTAATTTATGAAGCTATTTGTGCTTGCTTTTTAATTTTCTGGTAAATATATGCCAGCCTTTAATTTTAATGTTTTTTTTTCTTACAGAGGGGGCACCTAAAAATGTTATATTTTTTTTCTAGTAGGCATAGCAGTAATGTTTTTAGTGCTAGCAGGGTGCTGTAGCAATTTTTATATTTGCTTTTTTTTTTTTTTTAATTTTTGTAACATTGGTTAAATTAAAATAATTTATTTGTATTTTTTGCATTGAAGCATAATTTATTATATTGTTTATTCTATTTCAATTGGTTACATTTTTTAATTCCCCTCCTTTTCCATGGGCATTGATCATGAGTGAGTTTTCAATTCTGGCCATCAATCATATCCATAGTCTGGTGGTTTATTTCATGGACACAGCTTATGCCCAATTGATGATATACCGTGCATGTACATCATTTTAGAAGAAAGATTTAACATAGGGTTACCACCTTTTTCACCAAAAGAAGTGGGTATAGGGCATGGTTTGGGGGCATGTCTTGACACAGAGAAGGAAAAAAAGTTGACAACTGCAAACAATTCTGTAAAAGTAACATTGTAACATAGTAGATAAGAAACAGGTCCATCAAGTCCAACCTATAACCCTACAGTGTTGATCTAAAAATTCCCAACTGGCTGATGTCAATTGCCCCATGTCAGGGAAAAAAAAAAAAAAAATTCTTCCCAACTCCATATTGGGCAGTATAAAACCCTGGATGAACTTCTATTCTTTAAAATTCTTGTACCTATAAACTATAATATTTTTCCTTTGAAGACTGGTGTCTAGGCCCTTCTTGAAATTGAACTTGTGCAATAAATAAACAATGTTACTCACCTCTTCTTTCCTTATCAGTTCCTGGAGCAGGACCTCAGTTCTTTCACCAGTCTCTGGTTCTGGTGCTGTAGAAAAGATGTATCCAAGTGCTATATGTGACTGCTGAGACCAGTTATTGGCTGCAGTGGCCATTACTGTCATTGCTGGAACACCGGAACTAGAGATTGGTGGAGAGGATTTCTTGTTAGTAGTATAATGTTGTACCGTGTTAGCCATTGAAAGTAGTGGAAGTGTGAAGAAATCAGGCGATACCTTTTAGAGGCTAACTGAGTATATTTATAAGTAAGCTTTCAGAAGTCCTTAAAAAAAACCAAAACAAAATGCAATCTAAGTAGAAAAGTTATTTACAACAGGTCAAAAAACAATCTGGAAAGCTGTGGTGCGTGACAGAGGGATCTGTTATCTGTTTGCTATCAGGTGGTGATTTGTGACCCTCACAGTTCATACATAGTGTGACATGAAACTGGTATGAATATTAAGTCCAAATTGCAGAGTTTGAAATTTTTGCATAAACTTGTATTCCGATTCTTTCCTTTCCTCCTGCGTCTTAAAATGTCCCAAATGTACACCGCTGACAGTGTACCTATCCCACAGTCACAACAGGTGCACAGAATTAGGGGGACATTTTCCTGCAGGTCTTCCAATGTGGTGTATCTCATAATGTGTGTGCAATGTCCCACCACAGGCCTCTATGTGGGAGAAAAAGGGCAGAGACTTAGTCAACGAATGAACTCACACAGATCCAATATTAATAACAGCAGAACCGATCTCCCAGTGGCCGCACATTTCTCCGGAGAAAACCACTCTATTGAAGATTTGCGGGTTGTGGTTTTAATGGGACATTTTAAGACGAAGGAGGAAAGGAAAGAATCGGAATACAAGTTTATGCTAAAATTTCAAACTCTGCAATTTGGACTTAATATTCATGCCAGTTTCATGTCACACTATGTATGAACTGTGAGGGTCACAAATCACCACCTGATAGCAAACAGATAACAGATCCCTCTGTCACGCACCACAGCTTTCCAGATTGTTTTTTGACCTGTTGTAAATAACTTCTCTACTTAGATTGCATTTTGTTTTGGTTTTTTTTAAGGACTCTAAAATCCTTTGAAGATCATGTGTATAGAGTATAAAATCTGTGAATTTTCAGTTCTTGTATAACACCATGTCTGAAGAAGAGAGCCAGTACTCTTGAAAGCTTACTTAGAAATATACCCAGGATTTCTTGTTGTCACCAAAATTGGAAAATGCCTTCATATCAAAATATCAGGAGCAAGTTATCACGGCAGTGAATTTTTTTGACATCTGCCATAATAATAATACGGTGGATGTTGAGGTTTTAAATTTGGCGCCTGTTCAGGAGGTGAGCAGGCGCCATATCTTCGGGTTTCCATTGTATTACCCATAAACCCTTCATATACAGGTGCATCTCAATAAAATTAGAATATATTTGAAACGATCATTCATTTCAGTGATTCATAATCAGTGTCTTCCATGATTGTGTGTCCTACTGTACCAGACTGAGGGACCATAATAGTAATAATAATACATTTTATTTATTTATATAATAATAATAATAATAATAATAATAATAGTCCTTTAATAGTCCCACAATGGGGAAATTCAGTGTGTTACAGCAGCCAAGATAAGATAAGATAAGCAGATACAAATACAAATACAACATGTACAGGAATGTTCCAAGGTGAGAGGCATTACATTAATAGCAGACAGACAGATAGGACGTAGCAGGGGGGGGGGGGATTTAACAGGCAGAGAGATATTTCAGTTCTCTGTATGTAATGATCTCCGCTTAGGTCGGTGTTGGTTGTACAGCCTAACCGCGGTGGGGAGGAAAGACTTCCGATAGCGCTCCTTCTCACACCTAGGGTGGAGCAGTCGGTCACTGACAGTACTGCCCAGCGCAATCACAGTCTCATGCATGGGATGGGAGTTATTCTCCCGCATGGAGCTCACCACGGACAGTATCCTTCTGTCATCCACCACCTGCACTGGGTCCAGTGGGCTCCCCAGGACAGAGCTGGCCCTTCTAATCAGCTTGTCAAGTTTATTTCTGTCCCTGGTTGATATACTGCTCCCCCAGCAGGCCACTCCAAAGAAGATGGCTGATGCCACTACCGAGTTGAAGAAAGTCCTAAGAAGTGCCCCCCGGATTCCAAAGGCTCTCAGCTTCCTAAGCAGGTAAAGCCTGCTGTGGCCCTTCCTGTACAGGGCCTCCATATGATCTGCCCAGTCCAGCTTATTATTAAGGAGCAAACCCAGGTACTTATAGGTGTTCACAATCTCGATGCCCGTCCCCAGGATGTCCACTGGTTTTGGAGGGCATCTGCCTTTACAGAAGTCCACCACCATCTCCTTGGTCTTCCCAGCGTTAATCTTCAGGTGATTCTGGTGGCACCAGTCCACAAAAAAACGGTTCAGTTCTCTGTACTCCCTGTCATCATCGTCTGTGATGAGGCCTACTATTGCAGAGTCGTCAGAATACTTCTGTAGGTAGCAGCTAGATGAGTTGCACCTAAAATCAGCAGTGTACAGTGTGAAGAGGAAAGGGACGAGAACCGTACCCTGAGGTGCCCCGGTATTACAGATAATGGTACCTGACACACAGTCTTGGGCTCTCACATATTGAGGTCGATTTGTGAGGTAGTCTAGGATCCAGTTGGAGAGGTGGTGGTCCACTCCAGCAAGGCCCAGCTTGTCTCTCAGTAACCTGGGCTGTATGGTGTTAAAAGCACTGGAGAAATCAAAGAACATTATTCTTACCGTGTTCCCTGGCTTTTCCAGGTGAGACAGAGCCCTGTGCAGAAGGTGGATGATGGCATCATCTACCCCAATACCCGGTCGATAAGCAAACTGGAGAGGGTCCATAGTGGGGCTCACTAGAGGGCGAAGATGTGTGAGAACCAATCTCTCTAAGATCTTCATCAAGTAGGATGTCAGTGCTACAGGTCTGTAGTCGTTGAGGTCCATAGGGTGAGGTTTCTTTGGAACTGGTACCACACAAGAAGATTTCCATAATTCAGGGACTATTTCCTGCCTCAGGCTCATATTATACATATATGTAATTATACCACACAGCTGGTCCCCACAAGTCTTAATTAGCCTTGCACTGATGTCATCTGGCCCTGTGGCTTTCCTCGCCTTGATCTTTTTCATCTCCTTCCTCACCTGGGCCCGTGTGAAGGTCAGACTGTGGTCAGATAAAGACAGATTTCTGGATTTACTGGTCTGTTGGGAAGTGGCCGCATGGGGGAGAAGTCATTGTGGTGGGGGGAGCTGAAGGACATGCTGGGGTGGGAGTAGCTGGTGTGTGATCAAATCTGTTGAAGAATAGGTTTAGTTCATTAAGCCTGTTAACATCTGCCTCAATCTGGCAGACAGACTGTTTATGACCCGAAATTGACTTAAGCCCCTCCCAGACCCCCCTTATGTCTTTTCTTTCCATTTGCTTTTCCATTTTTTCCTTATAACTGGCTTTTCCTTGCCTGATTAGAAGCCTCAGCTCCTTTTGTACTTCCCTCAACCCCTCCTTATCTCTTGTCCTGAATGCCATATTTTTCTCCTTAAGTAGTGTTTTTATATCAGAGTTAATCCATGGTTTGTTGTTGGAGAAGCGCCTCACCACTTTTGTGGGTACTGTGTTGTCCACACAAAAATTTATGTAGTCCGTTATGCAGTGTATGAGTCCTTCTATATATATAGCGCCAACATATTCGGCAGCACTGTACAACTTGTAGGGTTCAAGTACTGACAAAAAAGATACATTACAAAGAAATAGTCAATTCACACACTGGGACTGAGGGCCCTGCTCACAAGAGCTTACAATCTATGAGGTAGAGGGGGTGACACAGGAGGTAGCAGGGGTGGCATCGGAGGTAGCATTGCTTATACAATGGTCAGACAATTTTGTAATAGAGGTTACTGTCATTACACATATATAAAGCTGTATGAGCCGTCACCAGTCGTGTCCTTTAAAGTGCAGATGGTGCCTGGACATATAAAGTTAGTCTGATACGGCATCATATCCTGTGAGGTAATGCGGGAGCGTGAACAGAGGGTACGTTTTAGGGATTCTAACTATGGAAGGGTTTACATTAGGAGTTGTGATAGGCCTGTCTGAAAAGATATGTCTTTAGTTTACGCTTGAAGCTGTGGAAATTGGGGGTTAATCTAATAGTCTGGGATAGAGCATTCCAGAAAAGTGGTGCAACTGGGGAGAAGTCTTGTATACGAGCGTGGGAGGTTCTGATAATAGAGGATGTTAGTCTTAGGTCATTGAGTGAACGGAGAGTATGGGTTGGGGGATAGACAGAGATGAGGGAGGAAATGTAGGGAGGTGCAGCATTATGGAGAGCCTTGTGAATGAGGGTGATAAGTTTATATTGTATTCTGTATTGAATAGGCAGCCAATGTAGTGACCGGCACAGACTGGAGGCATCGCTGTGGTGTCTAGACTGATAGATGAGCCTGGCCACCGCATTCGGAATAGATTGTAGAGGGGAGAGTTTAGTAAGGGGAAGACCGATTAGTAAGGAGTTACAGTAGTCAAGGCGAGAGTGAATCAGGGCAACAATAAGTGTCTTTAGTGTATCTGTGGTAAGGAAAGGGCGGATTCTGGAGATGTTTTTGAGGTGGAGATGACATGAGCGTGCAAGTGATTGGATATGGGGGGTGAAGGAAAGGTCTGAGTCAAACATAACCCTGAGGCAGCGAGCATACTGCCTAGGAGTTATGATAAGGCCGGAGACTGCAATGGAGATATCAGGGACAGATCTATTAGATGGTGGAAACAGCAGTAGTTCAGTCTTTGAGAGATTCAGTTTCAGATAGAGCGAAGACATGATATTTGAGACAGCAGAGAGGGAGTCACTGGTGTTCTGGTGTTAGTGCAGGGGTGATGTCACAGGATGACGTATATAATTGGGTGTCATCAGCATAAAGATGGTACCGGAAGCCAAATCTAGTGATGGTTTGTCCAATGGGTGTTGTGTAGAGGGAGAAGAGCAGGGGACCTAGGACCGAGCGCTGAGGAACACCAACGGCACTGGGAAGAAGCAGAGCCCGCAAATGATACACAGAAATCGCGGTCAGAGAGATAAGAGGAGAACCAGGAGAGAGCAATGTCTGTGAGGCCGACAGAACAGAGAATAGTGAGGAGGAGTTGATGGCAACAGTGTCAAATGATGCTGAGAGATCCAGAAGAATAAGAAGAGAGAAGTCACCTTTGGATTTAGCCGTCAGGAGATCATTGGAGACTTTTGTGGGGGCCGTTTCAGTAGAGTGTAGAGTGTGGAAGCCAGATTGTAAGGGTTCAAGAAGAGAGTTAGCAGAAAGATAGCGGATTAAACAAGAATAGACTGAGCGTTCCAAGATTTTGGAGATAAAAGGAAGGTTAGAGACTTTTTTTTTACAATATTCTAATTTTCTTAGATTTGGGTTTTCATTATCTGTAATCCATAATCAACATTTACAGAAATAAAACACTTGAAATAGAACACTCTGTGTGTAAAGAATGTAGAAAATATAGGAGGTCACTTTTTTTATTTAATTACTGAAAGAAATAAACGTTTCAAAGATATTCTAATTTATTGAGATCGAGCTGTACCTTGGTCCAAGGTGACTGACGTGGGCAAAAAAGACAAAAGTAAAAAAAAAAAAAAAAAACCTAGATAAAAAAATAAAAGTATATAGACAAAATAAAATATAAATACATTAGGTTTCCCCACATGTGAAAGTTTCTGAACTATAAACATGTAAAATGATATAAAAATTTAATCCTATGTGGTGAGAAAAAAAAATCTATATGGTCGAACCGCTGATATTTTGCCTACACCCAAAAATTTCATAAAAGGTGATCAAAATGTCACAAAATTCCCAAAATGGTATGAACAAAAAAGTATAACTTGCCCTGCAAACAAGATGCCTTACGCAGCTCCATACACAGAAATGGAAATGTGAAAAATTTTGTGGTGTCAGAATATGGCGACTCAAGGTCAACTTAAGGTGTTCAAACATAACAAAAATTAAATAAATTAGGTATTGCCATAATCATACTGACCTGAAAAATATAAGTAACGTTATTTTGGCTGCACGTTGAGCACTGTAAAAAACGAAAACAAAAAAAAAAAAACCTATAAAAAAGTGTCACCAGTTTATTTTTCTAATTCTACCTTATTCCGAATTTCTTTTCAAACTTCTCAGTACACCATATGAAATATTAAATTGTACCATTATGCAATACAATTTGCTCTGTAAAAAATAAGCCCTCATACAGGTCTGTGAAAGGAAAAAAAAAAATATGGCTTTTGGAATGCAGGGAGTAAAAAAAAAAAAAAAAATCAAAGTGAAAAATGGATGTGGCAGGAAGGGGTTAAGCTACATCAATAACCCTGCCCATGTCCCTTTGACTCCACTCTGTGACACCACAAGGTATAATGTCCCCTTAGTGATTGCACATACTGTAATTACTCTGAAAGAAAAATCTTTAATCCTGTACAGTCATGGCCAAAAGTTTTGAGAATGATACAAATATTAATTTTTACAAAGTCTACTGCTTCATTACTACATAGAGACCTCCAGCAGAACATTACTGCATAAGGCTCCCAGCAGAACATTACTACATAGAGGCCCCCAGCAGGACATTACTACATAGAGACCTCCAGCAGAACATTACTACATAGAGGCCCCCAGCAGAACATTACTGCATAGAGACCTCCAGCAGGACATTACTACATAGAGACCTCCAGCAGGACATTACTACATAGAGGCCCCCAGCAGGACATTACTACATAGAGACCTCCAGCAGAACATTACTACATAGAGGCCCCCAGCAGAACATTACTGCATAGAGACCTCCAGCAGGACATTACTACATAGAGACCTCCAGCAGGACATTACTACATAGAGACCTCCAGCAGAACATTACTACATAGAGATCTCCAGCAGAACATTACTACATAGAGGCCCCCAGCAGGACATTACTACATAGAGACCTCCAGCAGGACATTACTACATAGACACCTCCAGCAGAACATTACTACATAGAGACCTCCAGCAGGACATTACTACATAGAGACCTCCAGCAGGACATTACTACATAGAGATCTCCAGCAGAACATTACTACATAGAGGCCCCCAGCAGGACATTACTACATAGAGACCTCCAGCAGGACATTACTACATAGACACCTCCAGCAGAACATTACTACATAGAGACCTCCAGCAGGACATTACTACATAGAGACCTCCAGCAGGACATTACTACATAGAGACCTCCAGCAGGACATTACTACATAGAGACCTCCAGCAGAACATTACTACATAGAGATCTCCAGCAGAACATTACTACATAGAGGCCCCCAGCAGGACATTACTACATAGAGACCTCCAGCAGGACATTACTACATAGAGACCTCCAGCAGGACATTACTACATAGACACCTCCAGCAGAACATTACTACACAGAGACCTCCAGCAGAACATTACTACATAGAGGCCCCCAGCAGAACATTACTGCATAAGGCTCCCAGCAGAACATTACTACATAGAGACCTCCAGCAGGACATTACTACATAGAGACCTCCAGCAGAACATTACTACATAGAGACCTCCAGCAGGACATTACTACATAGACACCTCCAGCAGAACATTACTACATAGAGACCTCCAGCAGGACATTACTACATAGACACCTCCAGCAGAACATTACTACATAGACACCTCCAGCAGAACATTACTACATAGAGACCTCCAGCAGAACATTACTACATAGAGATCTCCAGCAGGACATTACTACATAGAGACCTCCAGCAGAACATTACTACATAGAGACCTCCAGCAGGACATTACTACATAGAGACCTCCAGCAGGACATTACTACATAGAGACCTCCAGCAGGACATTACTACATAGACACCTCCAGCAGGACATTACTACATAGAGACCTCCAGCAGGACATTACTACATAGACACCTCCAGCAGGACATTGCTACATAGACACCTCCAGCAGGACATTACTACATAGAGACCTCCAGCAGGACATTACTACATAGAGACCACCAGCAGGACATTACTACATAGACACCTCCAGCAGGACATTGCTACATAGAGACCTCCAGCAGGACATTACTACATAGACACCTCCAGCAGGACATTACTACATAGAGACCTCCAGCAGAACATTACTACATAGAGACCTCCAGCAGGACATTACTACATAGAGACCTCCAGCAGGATATTACTACATAGAGACCTCCAGCTGAACATTACTACATAGAGACCTCCAGCAGAACATTACTACAGTCATGGCCAAAAGTTTTGAGAATGATACAAATATTAATTTTTACAAAGTCTACTGCTTCAGTTTTTCTAATGGCAATTTGCATATACTCCAGAATGTTATAAAGAGTGATCAGCTTAACAGCAATTACTTGCAAAGTCAATATTTGCCTAGAAAATGAACTTTATCCCCCAAAACACATTTCAACATCATTGCAGCCCTGCCTTAAAAGGACCACCTAACATCGTTTCAGTGATTGCTCCATTAACACAGGTGTGGGTGTTGATGAGGACAGGGCTGGAGATCAATCTGTCATGATTAAGTAAGAATGACACCACTGGACACTTTAAAAGGAGGCTGGTGCTTGCCATCATTGTTTCTCTTCTGTTAACCATGGTTATCTCTAAAGAAACACGTGCAGTCATCATTGCACTGCACAAAAATGGCCTAACTGGGAAGAGTATTGCAGCTAGAAAGATTGCACCTCAGTCAACAATCTATCGCATCATCAAGAACTTCAAGGAGAGAGGTTCCATTGGTGCCAAAAAGGCTCCAGGGCGCCCAAGAAAGACCAGCAAGCGGCAGGACCGTCTCTTAAAAGTGTTTCAGCTGCGGGATCGGGCTACCAGCAGTGCAGAGCTTGCTGAGGAATGGCAGCAGGCAGGTGTGAGTGCATCTGCACGCACTGTGAGGCGGAGACTCTTGGAGCAAGGCCTGGTCTCAAGGAGGGCAGCAAAGAAGCCACTTCTCTCCAGAAAAAACATCAGGGACAGACTGATATTCTGCAAAAGGTACAGGGGGTGGACTGCTGAGGACTGGGGTAAAGTCATTTTCTCTGATGAATCCCCTTTTCGATTGTTTGGAATATCTGGAAAACAGCTTATTCGGGGAAGAAGAGGTGAGCGCTACCACCAGTCTTGTCTCATGCCAACTGTAAAGCATCCTGAAACCATTCATGTGTGGGGTTGCTTCTCAGCCAAGGGAATCGGCTCTCTCACAGTCTTGCCTAAAAACACAGCCATGAATAAAGAATGGTACCAGAATGTCCTCCAAGAGCAACTTCTCCCAACCGTCCAAGAGCTGTTTGGCGCTCAACAATGCCTTTTCCAGCATGATGGAGCACCTTGCCATAAAGCAAAGGTGATAACTAAATGGCTCAGGGAACAAAACATAGAGATTTTGGGTCCATGGCCTGGAAACTCCCCAGATCTTAATCCCATTGAGAACTTGTGGTCAATCATCAAGAGACGGGTGGACAAACAAAAACCAACAAATTCAGACAAAATGAAAGCATTGATTCTGCAAGAATGGACTGCTATCAGTCAGGATTTGGTCCAGAAGTTGATTGAGAGCATGCCAGGGAGAATTGCAGAGGTCCTGAAGAAGAAGGGTCAACACTGCAAATATTGACTTGCTGCATTAACTCATTCTAACTGTCAATATAAGCTTCTGTTACTCATAATATGAATGCAATTCTATTTCTGTATGTGATAAAAACATCTGACAAACACACATAAAAACCAGAGGGCAGCAGATCATGTGAAAATATAATATTTGTGTCATTCTCAAAACTTTTGGCCATGACTGTACTTTCAGACATATCACATTGTGGCTAACTATGACTAAGAACATATGATACGTTTGGGGCTGCATGTATCCGCCATGATGCGGTCTCCATTTTTAACATGATGTTGAAATAAAGTTTCAATACCGATCTTTTAATACAGTTCAGAATCATAAATATCTACAAGTATCTAATAGCTTCAAATGCAGTATAACTCACTTGTAGTGGATGCCACATAAAATAATGCTCCCTTAATGATCCCCAAACTGTATAATGTCCCCTTATTGGCCCTAACACTGTATAATGCCCCCTTTACACCCTTAAACAGTATAATGTCCCCAGAAGATGTGCTATAAAAAAAAGTAATATTGACCTAGCCCATGTTCCCATGAAGCTATCATTAGATATCCTCTGACTGTCTCTGGCTCAGCACATCAGCGACATTGGCATCTGCCAAGCCACAGCAGGGTGAATGGTGAATTAGAAAACTCTCTGCACCACCAGGATAAAAGTAGAGCTGAAATTGGAACATACACACGTGGACAAAATTGTTGGTACCCCTCGTTTAATGACAGAAAACCCACAATGGTCATAGAAATAACTTGAATCTGACAAAAGTAATAATATATAAAAATTCTATGAAAATGAACACATGAAAGTCAGACATTGCTTTACAACCATGCTTCAACAGAATTTAAAAAAAAAGAAAACTCATGAAACAGGCCTGGACAGAAATGATGGTTCCCTTAACTTAATATTTTGTTGCACAACCTTTTGAGGCAATCCCTGCAATCAAACGATTCCTGTAACTGTCAATGAGACTTCTGCACCTCTCAGCAGGTATTTTGGCCACTCCTCATGAGCAAACTGCTCCAGTTGTCTCGGGTTTGAAGGGTGCCTTTTCCAGACGGCATGTTTCAGCTCCTTCCAAAGATGCTCAATAGGATTTAGGTCAGGGCTCATAGAAGGCCACTTCAGAATAGTCCAATGTTTTCCTCTTAGCCATTCTTGGGTGTTTTCAGCTGTGTGTTTTGGGTCATTATCCTCTTGCAAGACCCATGACCTGTGACTGAGGCCAAGCTTTCTGACACTGGGCAGCACATTTCTCACATTTCTCTCTAGAATCCCTTGGTAGTCTTGAGATTTCATTGTACCCTGCACAGATTCAAGACACCATGTGCCAGATGCAGCAAAGCAGCCCCAGAACATAACAGAGCCTCCTCCATGTCTCACAGTAGGGACAGTGTTCGTTTCAAGATATGCTTCATTTTTCCATCTGTGAACATAGAGCTGATGTGCCTTGCCAAAAATTTGGATTTTTGTCTCATCTGTCCATAGGACATTCTCCCAGAAGCTTTGTGGCTTGTCAACATGTAGTTTGGCAAATTTCAGTTTTGTCAGATTCAAGTTATTTCTGTGACCATTGTGGGTTTTTCTTTCATTAAACGAGGGGTACCAACAATTTTGTCCACGTGTGTATGTCTGTCTGTGTAGATATCAAACAGGCCAGTAGCTTACTGGCCAGGGGGCAACTCTATGTTAGCACCCTCATCGTTTTAGGTCCAGCACCCATGTATTAATTATAAAGTAGATCTTTAGAGAATGGCGGTCTGCCAATGCCACCTGTGAATGGAATGGTTGTGTACAGGCTTGACCACCATTTCATTCACTTTTATGGGAAATTTGGAGACAGCCATAATGGAAATTTCATAAGTGAGCAGTGGTCATGTATGTGTATGTATCATCCATGTATGTGTCATCCAGTGTCACCATGGATCCTTTCACACAGGGCACTTGGGGACCTTGGTTCTTGAAATTGCCCCAGCAGTTGGACCCCCAGCAATTCAACGCTTATCTCGATTGTCCAGAAAAAATCTAATTGTCATTAGTGATAAAACCCTATTAACTAGTCTTTGATTTGCTATAAGCTCTCCTTAGTGGCGGCCGCAGGTAGCCAAAATTTTATCATCTAAAAACAATAAATCTACTGTTGCAAATCTGTGTCATATATTGTTCTATTCATGTTTGTATTGTCTTGCCCTTTTTTTTTATTTCTCATGTTTTTGTTCCCGTAATGCTACTTTTTTTTTTTTTTCTGTACAAGCAATGGAGCAACGAACTGGCAACGTTAGCAAAAAAATGGGCGCAGAAATGTTACTTGAATCACAGTAATGAATATGAACGCATGAAAGATGGTAAGAGCAACGTGACGAAAAATTGTCCTTTTTTCCATCCTCACCAAGGTCTCTCTGCAGGGGACCATACCATGGCACATAGAGTCCCTATGTTTACACAGGTCCCTTATTATACCTATTCTTGAAAACGCAGCTTTTGCACCGCAAAATTTTTCTGCAAAAATGTGGATGGGATTACCCAGAAATGCTGCATTCTCGCAATGTGGGGCTTCAGCCTTATACAGTTTTAACCCTGAATAATAAAAAATAGCTTTAGATTTCCATTTGTGGGATAAATGTTTTTATATTTTAATAGTTCAGGCTTTTTGGACTTATGGGTGCCTAATGTGTTTATTTTTATATATTTGTACATGATATAAGGAAAGAGCATTTGTAAGGTCCAATTCAGATGTGGGATGGAGGGCTCGACTCACCATCTCTGTTTCTAGTTCATCTCTAAAGGTGTTGGATGGGCTGAGGTCAGGGCTCTGTGCGGCCAGTCAAGTTCTTCCACACTAAACTTCCCCAAACCATGTGTTTCCTTGCTTTGTGCACTGGGGCGCAGTCATGCTGGGACAGAAAAGGGTCCTACTTGAACTGTTCCCACAAAGTTGGAAGTATAAAATTGTCCAAAATGTCTCGGTCTGCTGTGACATTGGCATTTCCCCTCATTGAAATTAAGGGGCCTCCTGAACCCCTGAAAATTAAACCCCAAACTTTAGAGTTGGCACCATGCCAACCGGAAGATAACATTGTCATGGCAATGATCGAGCCCAGACTCATTCATCAAACTGCCAGATAGAGAAGTGATTGGTCAGTTCACAAAACATTTCTACTGCTCCAGGGTCCAATGGCGGCATTGTTCTTTAGACCACTCCATATGGTACTCGGCATTGTAAATGGTGATGTAAGTCTTGCATGCAGCTTCTCAGCCATGGAAATTTCTGATGAAGCACAGTTTGTATGCTGATGTTAATACCAGAGGAGCTTTGAAATCTGCAGTTATTGAGTCAGCAAGGCACTGGTGACTTTTTTGCACTATTGCCACAATCCAATGGAGGTAACTGCAGAATGGGAGTAGCAGCCGTGATGTCACCAGTAAGCAAGGATGCCCAACCAACTCCTCCAGCCTACCTCCTAAGGTAAGGCAATGTTGAGGAGGCCTATGATATACCTGTTGATGGAGGTAGTTCCATAGGGCCACTTACAGTTGGAGAGTGGTCCTCTTCTTTCCTGATCCAGGTGATGGTGTTTTCAGAAGGGCCCTGATGGTAAGCGTCGGAATCTTCATGTCTCCTCCAAATTGCACTCTCTCCCTTTAGGAGGGTTTAGAGTCTTCAAACGGATACTCCAAAGCCGATGTGAAGCCAGTCTAAACCTGGAGGCTTAAGCTCCAGCCAATGATTGGACCAAGTCTTAAGAAATAGGGGTGCACCAGCTCCACAGTGGAATTCTCCTTAACAGGGGGAAAAAGAATACAAGGGAAGCTACGAAACATACATTACATACACAAAAACAATATATACAGCACACTGACACATTATAAACCAACACAAAACAAATAAAACATTTAGCAGTATTCACTGGGTACTATGCTCCTTAGCACTTGATGACCCTGCTGAGAAACTTTATGTGATTTGGAAAGTACTACTCAAAAATTTTATGCAGGTATGGAAAAAAGTAAGAATAGAGAAATCTAAATCCCATCAATATTTCGTGTGACCTTTGTATGAGGAGTCCTGGAAGTGACAATATGGCCCCCACATATATAGCCCTGATCTCAACATCATCCAGTCTGTCTGGGATGACATGAAGAGACAGAAGAACTGGAGCAAGTCTACATCTACAGAAGATCTGTGCTTAGTTCTCCAAGATGGCGGGAACAACCTCCCTGCTGAGTTCCTTCAAAAATTGTCTGCAAGTACCGAGAAGAATTGATGGAAGGCAAAGGGCAAAGGCCCACCAAATATTGATGGGATTTACATTTCTCTTTTCCTCATTCACTTCATTTTGTTAACTGACAAAATAAACAATTAACCCTTCTATTTCTGAAGCATTCTTATTTTGTGGCATTTTTTCCACACCTGTCTAAAATGTTTGTACAGTACTTTATGTATCAATTGCTCCTTTTGCGCTATAGTATGTCACCTGCCGGTTGGACTGTATGCCATGTGACGAATCCCCTTTAAGTGATAGAATTCTGCCTGTATGACGTTGCCATTATGGATAGAGCACTCCATACATCTTATGATACTTCAATAACAGCTTCAAAAATTTACTAGTGGAGTAAGCAAAATAGCTGGCCTCTTATCTGGTTGAGTGCTGGTTGGCAGCCATGATTCTGCATGTGCTAGCAGTGATGCTTCTTCTCCAGTGTAAATCTATTCACTCATCATACTTATTCCCTTTGTATTTTTGAAGGCAGCCCTTGTGGAGAAAATATTCTGGTGTCACCATATCCTCTCTTATGGCAAAGTATCATTAAATTCTGGGAAAAAGAGAAGGAAAACCTCATCTTTGGAGTAGGTGCTAAAAACGGGACGATTGTTGGACACTACACTCAGGTGAGCATCACTGTAACACTTCTCATGTGTCTATGGGTCATGCTATATATTGATAACTGTCAATGCTATTATAACGCGCCTATGTCAGGAGACCTCCCAGACTGCTGTTATGGTTGAATTACAGTTTTACTCACTGATATTTCAGCATGTAAGGCTGCATTCACACCTGTGTTGGAGTCTCCATAGGATACGCTTAATATCAGCGGAGAGAAAAGTCTTGCATGGGTGACTTTTCTCTCCTCCGGTTTCAGTATAAAACTAGCAAAAAACGGGCAAAAACCTGGCAGTCCCAATTAAATTCTATGTGATCCATGAGTTTCCACATGTAGCCACTTTTTAAGTGGACAGGGTCTCCGTCTTTCAGGTCCGCGAACGACGGAGACCTGAACGCCGTAACAACTAGCCAAAGGACTGAATTTTTGGTTTTCCCAGATTGACACCAGGTTACATCAGATTGCTGACAACACATTTTTACTTGGTACTGAAGAATACCTCCACAGGATGGCACAACATACTTGGCTGTTACACAATGGCTCAATGGTTGCAATAGGTTAATAACATCAGTTCTTCTTAAAGGAGTGTGTCATGAGAGCACGGCATGTCAACCCAGCTCCTCAGATAGATAGGTTAGGGTCAATTAAATCAAACAGTGTTTTCCCTCTTGTGAATAGCTGCCTCCATTGTCGAGATATGTCTGTTTTGTCAATATGCAAACAAGCTCTTTGGAGCAATAGCAATGCTTTCATTTCTTCTTAGAGCTCATTTGCATGTTGACAAAAATAGAGATAACTCGGCAGTGGTGTTAATGATTCACAAGGGGAAAACACTGTTTGATTCAGGTGACACTAACCTATTTATCTGCAGGGCTGGGGTGATAGGTTCGTGTCACCAAACCCCAGAATATCTATCTGCAGAGCTCCTCAGCTCCATTGCTCTCTTTCGCTGGAAGGGGCTGTCCACAAGTGAGAGTTTACGATCCTCATGGTTACTAGCCACTAACCCTCCAGGACCCATTCACATCAGTTTTCCAGCTTTCTACTTCTGAGGTGTCCGATAACCTGGCTTACTCTTAACATTAATTCTGGGTGATTTCATTCCCATTAACACCCCTGTCTTCCCATCTGCCTCTCGGCTTCTATAATAACCACCTCTCCTGGTCTCTCACAGCTTACTACTTCTCCCATACACAAAGATGGTTATATCCTAGATCTGGTCGTCTTACGGCTCTCTTCTGTCTCTGACTTTACTCGCTCGCCTACCAATTTCTGACCACAACCTTCCTTTCTTTACTATCAAAGGTTCTTGTCCTTCTTAAAACACACCGACATGCAGCACTTCTCAGACACCCTACAGTCATCACTGTCCCCATATCCCCCTGATCTAGCCACCAAGCAAAATGACAAGACTCTCATTACCGCCCTGGACTGAGTAGCACCACCGACCCTCTGAAGCTTAAGATGTGCTGAACATCTGTGGAGAAAATCAAAACGTTCTGCAGATCCTCCACTCTGGTTTGTGACTGATGATAAAGAGGTGTCACTGGTTGTCACATTGGATCATATTTTGGCACCTCTGATGCTTGTTCAACCTTCTGTTTGCTTTAGAAAGTTTGTTCAGTTCTTTTTCATTGATAACCTATCCGCAGGATGTCACCAATAGATCAGTGGGGGTTCGATACCTGGGAGCCCCACTGTTCAGCTGTTTGAAGGGGAGGCAGCACTCATGCAAGTGCCATGACCTCTTTGTTTACTTTGTAATTAGAGTCTTGCCCCATTCACTACTATGGGACAAGGCTTGAGCAGCAAGGAATTTAAAGGGAGTCTATCATTCGCAAAAACACTTTTAAGCTAATGGCACGTTGGAATGGCCTTTAAAAAGGCCATTCTTCTCCTACCTTTCCTTGTTTTCTTCTCCCAGCCGATTCCAAGATAATTTGTTTCTTCATGTACAGTATGTAAATGAGCACCACGGAGCACCCAGGGCATTCCTTCTCTTCGGCAAGCACCCATCGCGTCATCACTTCTTACCACCCCTTCTTCAGTTGCGGTGGCTCCCCTCTTGGTCTTCTTTCTTCTTACTTCTCGCTCTCAGCAAATTCTCGTGACTGCGCATGTGCAATCGGGCCGCCATTTTCTGGTGGTCTGTCGCAAGAGCGTGCGCATGCGCAGTCACAAGAATTCGCTGAGAGCGAGAAGTAAGAAGACCAAGAGAGGAGTCACCACAACTGACGAAGGGGCGGTAAGAAGTGATGACGCAATGGGTGCTCGCAGAAGAGAAGGTACGCCCTGGGTGCTCCGTGGTGCTCATTTACATACAAGAAGAAACAAATTATCTTGGAATCGGCTGGGAGAAGACAACAATGAAAGGTTGGAGAAGGTTGGAGAATGGCCTTTAAAAAGGCCATTCCAAAGTTCCATTAGCTTAAAAGTGTTTTTGCAAATGATAGACTCCCTTTAATAGGTAAGTAATATTGATGGGAAAAATAATTTTGTCTTACGTAACAGTGATAAAAAAAAAAAAATGAAAAAATATTGATAAAATATTAATTGGAACAGAAACATACTTTGCAAGCAGGACTTTTCTCTCCGCATTTTTTGGGTGGAAACCCAGCAGACCCCATTATAGTCTATGTGGTCTGCGGAACCTAGCATTAGTGAACCTAGCATAAGTGGTGTAAACAATGACGCAATGAGAGATAATCATCTTTTATGGATAAGCCAATCAACCTGCAAGCGCATCGAGGGTGGGGCCTAATTTAACAAATTAATCTACAGATAGCCATGACGCATTTGGAAGCTGAAAATGTCATTCAGTACTAAAGGCGCGACATTAGGCAGAAATTTTAGAGGACATTGAAAGCACTTGTGACTATCTATATACAAATCTGGCACATCCGGCACATTCAGAAAATATTCGATTCGCATCAAATCTGGATTTCCTCACACTTCGTAGAAATGAATCGAACAGCTCCGATGGGGGTTTTTAACTCCTTCATCCAAGGGGGTCCGCCATGCTACATGTCCCCCTCGGCACCCCCTGCGTGATTAAAAATAAAAAAATACTGATAATCACCTCTCCTGGGCTCAGTATCTACTCTGAAGACTGAGGTCCTGCTCCCCAGGCCTCACTGCTGGGGCATGTGATTGGGCCCCAGCGGTCACGTGGAACGCTGCGGCGTAATGACATCATCGCACCTCCACGTTACCGCTGAGGCCCAATCACAGACCCCAGCAGTGACATCTGGGGAGCAGGATCTCATTCACAAGGAAGAAGAGGAGCGAGGAGGACGCTTCAGACTTCCGGATTCCCAGGAGAGATGAGGTAAGGAGAGTATAAGTGTTTGTTATTTTTAATCACTTCCCCCTGGGCCTCTGATTATTATACTCTGGGGTCTGAGGAGACCCCAGACTATAATAATAACAGCAGCTCTAGAGGAATGGGGGTCTTTTTTTTTTTACTTTTTTTTTTTTTTACATTTTTTATTTTTCAATCCCATAGGGGATTGAAGCAGTGATATTCTGATTGCTGCTTCGATAGGTATACACTGCAATACACGTGTATTGCAGTGTATAGGAGGCTGTCAGCATAGGTTGACAGTCTCCATTCAAGGCAGGATCAACCAGATATGCAGAGGGACAGCAATGGGGCAAACCCAGGGTCACTGGACAGACCCCGGGCTGCCGAATAGGAGCAGCGGAACCCCCAAAAACGTCACGGGGGGGGCTGATCGGGACCCCAATATATAATAAAACCTGTTAAGGAAAATTCGGCGAATCGGCCGAATCGAATTTTTGCAAAATTTACTCATCTCTAGTTGGGAGTAGAAGTCAGTTATGGATCAGCTCACAGTAACAGTAGTTATCTAAAACAAACTTGCAGTAGTGAGGGTGTCTGTAGTGTTAAAGATGTTGAACACCTCCCTGTATAAGCCTCCCTGAGCCTGATGGTGGCTGGAGTGCCCTTGGTGGTGAATGCAGGATAGAGAATCCAGGGGACAGTGTTTACATTGTAACTTAAAATAAGCAGGTCAGGCAGTGTGTCTCTTGCTGGGGTAGTCTCCTCCTTCAAAAAGTGTTCTTCAAGTCTCCCATAAAACATCATAAACATATCTGCAACATCCAGGCTTTGAGGTGCAGATTCCAGGTCATCAAACCTGGCCAATAGCTGGATCATAGCTATGAGGTCCACCCAAAATTATCCTCACAGCCTCATACTGGTTCATTAGTGACCAAATCTTTACCCATCTCCTTACTGCAAAATAATAATAATAATAATAATAATAATAATAGTCCTTTAATAGTCCCACAGTGGGGAAATTCAGTATTGACATTGGGGCTGACTTGTATCATCAAGTTGGAGCCCATCTGACCAGGGTACTCCACAGGGTCACACCTTCCATGAAGAGAGATGAGCCTCTGGCCTCAGGTGTCTCTTTCCCGAGACTACAGGGGAAGGCAGTTGAGCTCTCTGCCCTGCACTCCTGTACAGTACAACTTCTATTGCCCTAAATATAGAAGTGCTGCACAATATCACTACCACTTCTTTTGTCCATAATGGGGGGATTTAATTCTCAGTATCTGATCAATTCCCCTCTCCCTAACTAGAATCTAATGCAATACAAGTTTTATTCAACTATAATGTGTGTTAAAGTGCAAATTCACATGTAATAGCTGTAGATAAATCATTTTTTTTTCTCAGTGGTACACTGGGATGCTACAACAGTACAATGCTACAGTCAACTTTCAATGTTTTTACTTTTCCCCTCCACAGCTTGTTGCATGTAATACATATCAATGTGGATGTGCAATTGTAAAATGCACAAAAGACCAAACTTATTATTTCGCTGTCTGCCTTTATTTTACTGCGTGAGTATAATTTTCATTATTTATATACCCGTTGTTACAAGGCTATGTTCACACTGTATGTCTGTTGAACAGATGTATCCACCTTTAACTTACAATAGCTCAAAATTTATTCCAATTAGAGATGAGCATACCTTTCAAGATTTGTTTTGTTTTGGGTTCGGGTGCTTCAATCTAAAGTTTCGATTTTGTTTCGGGATGAATAAATTTGGTATGAACCACAGCTTAAATTGAAAAAAAAAAAAAAAAAAACCTAACATCCTCTCCTGTCCCCAGTGTCTCCCAGCGTGGTTCGGTCCTGCAGCTTTGTTGTTTTCTTCCTGCACATGACTACCAGTGAGGACTTCCAGCAAAAGAAGACAGCAGAGCTGCAGAATTGAAGTGTGCTGGGAGGACACTGGAGTATGTTTTTGTTTTTTTTTTTACAAATTATAAAAATTATGCTGGGCAACCTCTTTAAAGTGTGGGGCATTAGGGGGATATATTAAAGGGGTTGTCCAGGCATATTTTTTTATGGCCTATCCTCAGGATAGGTCATAAATACTTGATCAGTAGGGGGCCGACACCCGGGCCCCGGACTGATGAGCTGTACACAACCAATTCTGGAGCCCGTCCTGTACAAAATACGAGGCCAGAAGCAAAAAGCTCTGACCACTGTATGTTAGCCGGCCACCTTCATTGCATCTCATCACATATTGAAGTCAGTAGGAGCTGAGCTGCAGTGAAGGCGCCAGGCTGCTATACAGCACATGGAGCTTTCTGCTTCCGGCCCTGTATTGTGTACAGAATGGGCACCAGAAGTGGCTCCGTACAGCTGATGGGGCCATGTGTCAGCCCCCTACCAATCAGGTATTTATAGCCTATCCTGAGGATAGGCCGTAAAATAAATCAAGCCTGGACAACCCCTTTAATATGCCCCACACAGTTTAATGTCCCCCCCACAGGATGTTAGCCCCCATCACTGCCACTGAACAATATAATGGACCCATCACTGTTCCCTATACAGTTTGGAGCACCAGTGAAGTGGCCATAAAAAAATTTGGCCCAGACACCCCTCTAAAGAGGTTGTCTATAAATTGGAGCGACCACTTTGGCGGTCAGGGAGGTGAACAATTGAAAAAAAAAAAAAAAAAAGCATACTCACCTGTCCCCGCCTGTGTCTGTTCAGTATCATGACTGCGCCTCATTTCTGGAAATCCTGTGCTTAATTGGTCTAAGCGGTCACATGAAGTGCAAGACTCCCAGTAAGAAGGTGGCGGCACGAGACTGAATGGACACTGGTGGCGGACAATGGAGCACAGAGGACAGGTGAGTATGCTTTTTTATTTTTTTTTATTTTACACCTCCCACTCGCCACATGGGTTGCTCCAATCCCTGGACAACCTCTTTAAAGGATTTATCCATCTTTCTAATATTGATGGCGTGTCCTTAGGATAGGCCATCAATATTACATCTGTAGTAGAACAACAGCTAGGACCGCTGCAGATCAGCTTTTCTAGGACAGTGCGGCTACATGTAATGGTAACAATTCCATAAGCCACGCTGCTAACTTGCCATACAGAGTGTAGCAGTGGGTTTAGGTAGTGCAATGGTGCACATCGTATGGTGGGTAAGCAGCATGGCATTGTTATTACCTGTAACTGCGCTATCTCGGTACAAATGTTCTTCAGGGGTCCTGGCGTTGGGCCCCTAGAAACAATTCTACGGGTGGGCCCTAGACATCCCAGTCCAACACTGCCTATATCAATACTTTGTAGAGCCACCTTTCACTGCAATTACAGCTGCAAACTTTTGGGGTATGTCTCAACCAACTTTGCGACCAATCTAGAGACTAAGATTTTGCCCATTCTTCTTTGCAAAATAGCTCAAGCTCAGCCAGATAGGATGGAGAGCTTCTTATGTCTTTCTTTCAACAATGGTTTACTTCTTGCCATTCTTACATAAAGGCCAGATTTGTGGAGTGCACGATTCATAGTTGTCCTGTGGACAGATTGTGAACAGCCTCTTGGCTGCTTCTCTGACCAGTGCTCTCCTTGCTCAATCTGTTAGTTTAGGTGGACAGCCATGTCTTGGTAGGTTTGCAGTTGTAGAATACTTTTTCCATTTTTGCATGATGGATTGAACAGTGCTCCTCAGGATGCTCAAAGCTTGGGATATGTTTTTATAACCTAACCCTGCTTTAAATTTCCCCACAACTTTATCTCTGACCTGTCTGATGAGTTCCTTGGTCTTCATGATGCTGTTTGTTCACTAGTGTTCTTTAACAAACCACTGAGGCCTTCACAGAACAGATTTTTTTTTTATACTGAAACTGAATTACACACAGATGAAGGCAATTGTGCGCACTGGATTTTATTTAGGGGTATCAAAGTACAGGGGGCTGAATACTTTTGCACATCACACTTTTCAGATTTTTATTTGATTACAATTTTGAAAACCATGCATCATTTTCCTTACACTTCGCAACTATCTGCTACTTTTTAACGAATTTTTATAAAATTCTTTATGAATTTTCAAAAAATTTTGCCTTCTACTAAACCTAAAATTTTGGGGGTTTACTTCACATGAATCCAGCAAAGTGGCTGTTTTAGGGAGCAGGGAAAGTGTGTAAAATCATGAAACCTTTCCTGTGCTCAATTTCAGCATCCTCCAGCGTTCCAGTCTCCTTCCTGGGCCATGTGCCATGTTCTTCAGCCTTCAGGTCACCACTAAGGACTTTGGTTGGGCCTCAGTGGTCATGTGGGGAGCATCAATGTCGTTAGACTTTGACGCTACCGCATAAATGCTGGCACATGGCCCAGGGAGACCCAATATAGTAAAGTTATTTTTATTAATTCTTACCTACCTTTCCTGACCTACAGTTATATTCTGGGGTGTCTTCAGGTCCCAGAAAATAATAATCAACTTTGCATTTCCTGTTTGGACTGACTAACTTTGGGCCAAAACTAATTTTTTGATTGAATAAAGCTTTTATTTTCATCCAAGTCTCAAGCAAACATAACAAAGGTACTGCGACGCAGCGCAACTGAGTTACAATACCACAATTCAGACTAAATCTTTCATCCTTAAGGGATGCGGCGCAGCATACGGCGATAGGAAATACATCCTAACACTACATGCTGCACTACAAACCTATCTGACATACATTTTGGTCAAATCAACAAAGACAGTCAAGTGACAATACAGAGGGGGAGGGGAGGGGGGAGTCACAGGCCCGGAGCTTTATTGATTGACCACATCACACATGAGGGGAGGACAGGTACAATACAGGAAATAATATACTCCCTATACTACCACTACTTCCTACCCTAGAACTAAAAAAAAATGAGCTTAAAAGCAAACGTTAGACAACAAAAGCATCAAGACATGTGATGGGATTAGGGGGAGAGGAAGGAGGGGGAGGGGAGGGGATAATCACAAGGCCCGAAGCTTTATTGAGTAACACAACAGACATAAAGGGAGAACGGGGGAGGGAAAAAACAGACGTCGCCGAAGACTCAGTCCTCTTCTCCCTCCTCTTCACCGGCCAGGCTATCCAGAATGGCATAGTCCCGCTGCAAGCTGTGAATAAGCCTGCAACAATCCTGGTAAGTGATGTTCTCTCTTCGCAAAGTGAGTCTCTTTCTGGCGAACCAGATAGCGTCCTTGAAACAGTTCACAAGTCGCCAGGCCTCCAGAATGTCGCTCTCTCTGTGAGTTCCCTGAAAGAGCCCATACAATACCGCGTGGTATGTCAGGCCCCTCCTGGGTACACAGTCCTCAAAGTCATCTTCCAGCTCATCCAACAGGCCTTGAGCAAAAGGGCACTCCCAGAAGACGTGCAGAGATGTTTCTTCCTTGTAGGGGCACTGGGGGCAGTACCTCGTCTTGCTCAAGTTGCGGACATGCATGAACGACCTGAGGGGCAGACCCTCTCGGATGGCCATCCACGACAAATCCTTATGCCCGTTGGTCAGCAGATGTGAAGAGACGTTCTCCCAAACGACTTTCGTGGCATCCACTGTGAGTCCTGGAACTTCCTCCATGACATCCCTAGCTCGGATGAGCTTGTGGATGGTCTTTGGCTTCCACAGATCCGGTTTCAGACCCTCCAGTTGGAACTCCCTCACGAACTTGGGCACATCCTTGTAGAACCACGGGACGGTCCAGTTGTAAGGGACGGAGCTGTCCCACTTCTCCCAGCCGAGCCCTCTCCAGAGGGGGAGCAGGAACAAACGAGATATGGCCTTCCCCGCAGATCTGTTGACTGTACTGAGGGTTCTGCGAACACAATCACAAACAAAAGCCGATCTTAGAAGGGTTGGAATATCGGGTATTCCCTTACCTCCTTTGAGCCGGTCTTTGTACATGACGGTCCGCTTCACCCTGTCCATCTTGGAGCCCCACACGAAGTAGAAGACGGTCCTGGTGATGGCCCGCGCCACCGTTGCCAGTGGGGGCCAAGCCTGTGCAGTGTACTGGAGCACAGGCAGGATCTCATTCCTCAGGACGAGCTCCTTCCCCTCGATGGTAAGCTGACGTAGGCTCCATAGCCCGATCCGCTGATTGATCTTCTTAAGTCTTTCGTCCCAAGACTTCAGGGTGGAGCCTTCCTTTCCGAACCAGACTCCCAAGATCTTGATGAAGTCCGGTTGCACTGTGAAGGGAAAGAAAGCAGGGGAGGCCAGGTGCCATTCTCCGAAGAGCATGGCCTCTGACTTTCCACAGTTCACCTTAGCTCCTGAGGCTTGGCCGAAGCGTTCGCAGGTCTGGACGAGCGTTGACACCGACGACTGGTCAGCACAGAAGACGGTCACATCATCCATGTACAGCGAACACTTGACTTCCAGACTTCCTGGGCCCGGTGCGATGATCCCTCTGATCTCTTGATTCTGCCGGATAGACTCTGCGAACAGTTCTATAACACAAACAAAAAGGAGAGGAGACAGAGGACAGCCTTGTCTGACCCCGGAGCAAACCGGAAAGGGGTCAGTCTTCCAGCCGTTCACCATCACCGAGCTGTGGATGTCAAAGTACATCAGGTTAACCATACGACAAAACCACTCACCTATACCAAGTTGGCGGAGAGCTTTCGCCATGAAAGCGTGAGAGACACGATCGAAGGCCTTCTCCTGATCCAAACTGATCAGGGCCGCGTGTGCACGGCGGTCTCCGATATAGTGCAATGTGTCTCTCACCAGGGCTAAGCTATCCGCTATTCTCCGACCAGGAATGGCGCAGGTTTGGTCCGGGTGGATGACTCTGCTGATGACAGCCTTCAGTCTCGTTGACATTACCTTGGCCAGGATCTTGTAGTCCACGTTGAGGAGCGAGATGGGACGCCAATTCTTCAGGTCGCATCTTTCCCACTTCTGCTTGTACAAGATCGTGATCAATCCTTCCCTCAACGACGGCGGCATCGTCCCCTCCACCACCATCTCCTCATAGAGATCTTTCAGATCTGAACAGATCAGGTCCCCTAGAGCTACGTATAGCTCGGCCGGGAGACTGTCACTGCCCGGAGTCCTTCCGACCTTAAAGGATTTGGCGGCAGCGAGGACTTCAGCCGCCGTCAGAGGGGCGTTCAAAGTCTCATCGCCTGCAGGATCAAGAGTGTTAGTGATACCTGACAGGAACTCATCCGCTGCATCTTCATCGGTGGGTTTCAGGGAGTAGAGGTCGCGGTAGAAGTCGTGGACGATGCCCATCACTTCAGTCTTCCCCCTTCTCATGTTGCCGTCTCCATCCCTCATCTCTGTAACAGGCGTGTGGCCTGAGTGGACCTTTCTGAAAAAGAAAGAGTTACATTTCTCACCCTTTTCCAGATGCTCCACCTTGGAACGGAAGATGATCTGCCGTGATTTCTCCTCAAAGTGCCTCTTAAGACCCCTCTTGGTATCCTCCAGCATATCCCTGACGTCCCAGCCACAGCGCTCGAGATCTTGAAGGGAACGCAGCTCGCACTGCATCTCGATCAGGTCACCCTTGCGCCGGGCCGCCTGCTGGCGGCCTCTCACCTGAAAGAAACAACGGATGTTAACTTTAACATATTCCCACCAATCTGACAACCTGCTAAAGGAAAATTTGTTGTTACGAAGGCACACGTAAACATCTCTAATCTCCTCCAACAACTCCCCATTTTCCAACAAAGAGCAATTCAACTTCCAGGAACCGGGGCCGGGAGGAAAACCGTTGCCCACAGTACCCTCAAAGAGAATGCCCCTGTGGTCAGAGAAGAAGCAGAGGATCATAGAGTGGCTTACCTGTGCTACTGACCGAGAGGTGAACACGAAATCAATCCTGGAACGCAATGAGCCATCGGACCGACACCAGGTATAGTTGACTGTTGCCGGCCCCATGGAACCCACCGCGTCCCTAAGAGAGGCCTCGGTCACCATCTCGATCAGCAGTTTAGATGTTACGTCCAGCTTCGCTGCTGCAGAAGAACTTCTTCCATCTCCCTCCACAGGACAGTTAGGCCAGAAAAACTGCCCTGGTGGTAGCGAGCTGAGTGTGCAGGATCTGGAAAAGCTCCAGTCACTCGTTCTTCATGGGGGAAGCATACACGTTGATGAGCCTAATGGGCTCTCCTGCCCAGGAGCCGTCTATGACCAGTAGACGGCCACAGACGAGCTCCTGGTAGGTTTCAAGCGTGAAGGCGTTCCCCCTAATGAGAACAGAAATACCTGCGGACTCACAGTCGCCACCACCCGACCAGTAAGACGGACCGTGGCTCCACTCCCTGCAAAGGTGGCCGTAGGATCGAAGAGAAGGGAGGCCGCACTCCTGCATCATAACGACATTCGCATTAGCAATGCCCTCGGTAAACGACAAAGCGGTCTGACGTCTGTTCTTCTCTTTGATGCTCCGCACGTTTATGGTAAGAATAGTGATCCTAGCCATAGTGAGAGAAAAAAAGAAAAGATTAAAACCTCAAGACAGGTTTGTCTAGTTACCGCTCCCGTCGGGGGGGTTCCTCTTCTTCTTTCTTTCCTGCAGGCATGAGTTGCTCCAGGGAGTCTTCAATTGCTTGCAGGGCGTGGGTATCGAAAGCCTCCACCATCTCCACCGCCTCACCACCGAGGATCTCGTTGATGACCGAAGTAGGGGGTTCAGCTAACAGATTATTCACGTACTGTTCCAGCTCCTCATCCACTGGGATAGCATCCTCAGCGGCTTCGACTGCAATCTTTTTAGCCACCTCGTCTTCCTCACTGGGGCCCTCACTGATCTTTCTTTTCCTTTGTTGGACATCTGAAACAAGACAAGCAGGAGAGGGGAGGGGGGGGGAATTCCTCCAGAGAAGGGCCCTCAGCAGCTGGAGGGGGAGGTGTTAGTGCTGCTGGGGGGGGGGGAGACCGGGGGGAGGAGGGTGAGGGGGGGCAGGGGTGGCCACTAAGGTAATGGGGGGAAGGAGTGGGATAACCTCAGTGGGGGGGGACACAGAGAGGGGGGGGAGTCGTCCTCTTACCCAGTTCAGAAGTCTTCTTCTTTGGCTGCTGCTTCTGCTTCGGCTGCTGCTGATGATGATGATTTCTCTTGTTCTGCTCCGGTTTCTGTGGATTCCGGGCCTTCTGTGGTTCTTTGGGCTTGGTCGCCGGCTTCTTCTTGGCCAGCGCGGCAGGCGCGCTGACCGCGAAATCCGCTGCCACCTTCGCCCATGACCGCTTCGGACACCCCTTGTAGGCATGGTCCGCCTCCCCACACAGATTACAGGTCTTCCGTGTGGGGCAATCCTTGGTCTCGTGCCCTACCACTCGGCAGTTCTTACAGGCGTTCTCTCTACAGTCCTTCCCTTCGTGCCCATCCTTACCACACTTGCGACAGCGGCGTGGCATATCAGGGTAGAAGATCAGGCCATAGGAGTTCCCCAGTGAGAACACCGGTGGCAGGTGCAAGAGGCCGTCTGGATTGTGGGGGTCCCTGTGGAGGCGCACAACTGCCGACCACTTGCTGTTCCAAAAGCCTAAACTGTTCAGGATCTTGGATGGCTCCTTGATCACTGTGCAGTATCGGCTCAGGAACGTGGCCACGTCGCTGCCTGGGGTGTGCGGATTCCTCATAGCCACCGTGATCCGCCTCTCATTTTGTTGCACTGGGCAGCTGCCCACGAACATCCTGAAAGGCGAATCCGGCAGCGCAGATTTCACCGCATCCCAATACCTCCTGCATATGTCCACGGAGGCAAAGGTCACAAAACTAATTTTACAGCCAACCTTATGAAGCATACAAGAAGTCCTTGGAGTTTCCTGTATGTTTATGCGCATGCGCTGCCCTCACTATGCGCAGCGTTCATCTCACTGTTCAGTGGATTTCAGGCAGAAGTGGCCCAAAGTGAGCCTGGGTGTCATTCAGGTGCATTTCATAAGAGAGGAAGCAGCAAGGCTGCTGGAAGAAGCTTGTCAATGACGCCAGAACAACCACCTAGGACTGAGACTAGGAACATAGAGGTGCAGCTCTCCGTGACTAGCTGAGGGTCATTTGCATAATTCTAGATGACTTTTTTAAAAGGTAATACTTTTGGTTTTTGGCATCAGTTTTGTAACTCAAGTAAATGATTATAATGTGCTACACTGGATACAATAGCTATTGGTGGTTGTTGAGGTTCCCTTTAATAGAATTTAATAGAATCTTAATAAATTTGGTGTATGTTCTGGTATTCCATGCACCTGAACCTGAAATGTATGCCAGCTGGTGTAGATTTCACCTATTATTTATGCCACTCTTTTAGCCAAATTTCATCCCAGATGCAAAACTCAGAGCGGAAATTGACCTCACAGTAAATCCTTCTGCAAAAATCACCCCATTTCAGGTGGCTTTTAACATTGGCGCAATTCAGACAAACCTGTGGCGAACCTGTCCCGTGAGGACATAGCCTAAGGTTTATAGCAATACATGCATAAATAGTTGCATCATTTAACCTTGTTTTCTTTCAGAGGAAATCGAGAAGATAAACTGTATGTGCCATATACTCCAGGAAAATCATGCAGCAATTGTCAGACAGCTTGTGATGGCAAAAAGCTCTGCAGTAAGTATCGCACCCGTTGCCCCCACATTACATCCTGTGCTCCTACCCTGATGCTGTTATTGGGTTATCTTCAGCAATAAAATCATCAGCAGTGCTGGTTTATCCATTATAAGCAGAAGCACAGAACAGAATCCATACTTCTAATAATATATTAAAAATATTACGTTTTATTTGCAATACCACACTTAGCCACATGGAGTGCGGCTATACAAAGATGCACAAAACACCATCAACTTATAGCAGATGTGCATACTAAACATACACACGTGGACAAAATTGTTGGTACACCTCGTTTAATGAAGGAAAAACCCACAATGGTCACAGAAATAACTTGAATCTGACAAAAGTAATAATATATAAAAATACTATGAAAATGAACAAATGAAAGTCAGACATTGCTTTTCAACCATGCTTCATGTGTGTATGTTGTCAAGGTGTTAATAATGTGTGTATTTTTGATCTGAAGCACACCATGTGGCCAGGCATGGTATTGCAAGTTAACTTTTTAATGCAATCCACCTTACTGCCACTCTTTACACACTGACCTCTGGACATGCTCACAATACTCTCCGATAAAGTTCAATAGGTTTTATGAGATTTCTCATGCCCATGTAGTTGCTGTCCAGAGCAGTTCTTTCAGTGCAGTTCAATACACGTAAAAGAGTTGGGACCTCCAGAGCAGCTCTCTGTCCTGACTTATAGAGGAGTGTTCTCAGCAGAAAACCTCCAGATAATAATAAATAATAATAAATTTTATTTATATAGCGCCAACATATTCCGCAGCACTGTACATTTTGTAGGGTTCAAGTACTGACAAAAAAGATACATTACAAATAAATATTCAATTCACACACTGGGACTGTGGGCCCTGCTCACAAGAGCTTACAATCTATGAGGTAGAGGGGGTGACACAAGAGCTTACAATCTATGAGGTAGAGGGGGTGACACAGGAGGTAGCAGGGGCGGCATCGGAGGTAGCATTGCCTATACAATGGTCAGACAATTGTGTAATAGAGGTTACTGTCATTACACATATATAAGCTGTATGAGCCATCACCAGTCATGTCCTTTAATGTGCAGATGGTGCCTGGACATATAAAGTTACAGTCTGATACGGCATCATATCCCGTGAGGTAATGCGGGAGCGTGAACAGAGGAGGGGACGTTTTAGGGATTCTACAGAAGGGTTTACATTAGGAGTTGTGATAGGTCTGTCTGAAAAGATATGTGTTTAGTTTACGCTTGAAGCTGTGGAAAATGGGTGTTAATCTGACAGTCCGGGATAGAGCATTCCAGAGAAGTGGTGCAACTCGGGAGAAGTCTTGTATGCGAGCGTGGAAGGTTCTGATAATAGAGGATGTTAGTCTTAGGTCATTGAGTGAACGGAGAGTACGGGTTGGGCGATAGACAGAGATGAGGGAGGAAATGTAGGGAGGTGCAGCATTATGGAGAGCCTTGTGAATGAGGGTGATAAGTTTATATTGTATTCTGTATTGAATAGGCAGACAATGTAGTGACCGGCACAGACTGGAGGCATCACTGTAGCGTCTAGACTGATAGATGAGCCTGGCCGCCGCATTCAGAATAGATTGTAGAGGGGAGAGTTTAGTAAGGGGAAGAGCGATTAGTAAGGAGTTACAGTAGTCAAGGCGAGAGTGAATCAGGGCAACAATAAGTGTCTTTAGTGTATTTGTGGTAAGGAGGACAAAGTGGTCTGCATGAGACAACATTCTTAAAGTAGATGCCATCTTGATATACTTCATTGCCAGATGCATTGGAATTCAACAGGCTAATTTTACCAACACATACCGATTGCCAGGGAGTAAATATCAAAACTAAAGAATTGTTTAAATTGTTAAAGTTGAAATTGATACCTATGACTTGGTTATGTACCTTAATTTTGGAAAAAATATTAGACCTAGTAAACGACTCATGAGATGACCAGTTTTTTTTAAACATGATTTTGTGATATTCTTTCACAGGAAGTTTATCCTATGTGTCTCTGTGTGGTCACCTAGTCATTGTGTCAAAGGGGTTTTCCACCTTTGTAATCTTGATGGCCTATCTTTAGGCTAGGCCATCATTACTAGATCTGCAGGCGTCTGACGGTCAGGTCCTCCACAGATCAGCAGTTCCAGGGCAATGTGGCACCTGGTAATGTTGGCATGTGCTGAGGCTGTTCACTCACCGTACAAAGCGTATGTACTGTTTAGGAACCGCATTGAATTCCATGGGACACTGCTTCAGTACCTAAATTTGCCGCTACACCAGGGGGTCAGCAACCCCCGGCACTGGTGCCGAAGTCAGCATACAAAGCATATCTACCTGGCACAAGACTCTCTCTGCTCCAGGTGGCAATCTCTCTCTAACCATCGATGTAAATGCAGTCGGACGGGAGGATGCCCTGGGAGGTGGTGGGAACATGAGGCACAATGTCTAAGTGTCTGGGCCAGTAGCCTAGTTAAAGGTCAGCAACTACCTGTGCAAAGTATAATATGGCAGCTAAATTTGCCTTCATTCATTTCAATAAGACTGTAAAAATTTGTTTGGATTTCTTCAGCAAAAAGACTAGGCTGTGTGATGGGCATCCTCTGGCTTACTTCAGGTTATACTTAGCCCCATGTCCAGTCCAAATATGAATCATTTTGCTAAAGGATCACATTGAAATGTAAGCTCAATCGACTAACTGGTTGCAGTTATGGTTTACGTTACGTGACTTTCATGTAGGACAGCGTTTCCCAACCTTTTCAGACTCAGGGTCGACATGGAGAAAAAAATTCCTTGGAGCACCCCTACCAAATAATTTTTACCAAAAGTCAAAAAACATTCTAAGGATGTAGATAACATTGCATAAAGACATGGGATCATCTTTATAAATACTTTGAGAGTGTTGAGGCCCCCTGCTGGTAAGCAGCGATGTAGGAAGGCGACACCCTTACAATTATTACATGGCACACTGAGTACTTCATCTTTTGATTTTTTTTTCCAAATCGGCACCCCAGACTAAAAAGGTTGCTGACCCCTGCGCTACACTATATATGACAAGTGAGCAGCGCGGCTCATCACATGTAAACCTTTCCAGGAGCCACGCTGTACTGGGCTCTTGAACCCTCATAGATCTATTATGGATGGTTTAACCTAAGGATAGGCCATCAATATTACAAAGGTGGATAATCCTTGTGACACAATCACTGAGTGACCAATCAAAGAGACATATCTGTCATCTTGTGACAGAGTATCACAAATTTTCATTGTTTAGACATTAATGTTTGGTGACTTTTTTCATATTTTCCATCTCTGCCTTCCAAAATTCAAACTTTTTTGTTTTTCTGTCTACATGAGGGCTTATTTTTTTGCATGATGAGTTGTACTGGTACCATTTTGAGGTACATATACATAACTTTTTGATTAGCTTTTACTAACATTTGGGGGTGTCCATGTGAAAAAAAAAATTACAATTCTATCATAATGTTTTTGCATTTTTTTTTACGGTGTTCACTATGTATTAAAAATGACATGGAAACTTTGTGCGGCGGATCATTACGATTTTAGTGATATTTACTAAAAAAAAAAAAAAAAAAAAACTATTTTTCAAAAATAAGTGATTTGCTCTAGGTTACTGTATTCTGACACCTATAACTTTTGTGGATGGAGATACAATATGTCAGGGCTCTATTTTAGCAGGAAAAGTTGTAGTTTTTATTTGTACCAATTGTTGGTATGTTCATCTTTTGACTACTTTTTTATAGCTATTTTTGAAGGAGTTGAGGTGACCAAAACACATTAGTTTGCACCTTGTAGTATATTTGTTTTTACAGTGTTCACCCTACAGGATGAATAATGCTATTTTGGATAATGCCAATTTAGGCCGGGGTCTCATGTGGCGGAAAAAATCGCAGTGTCTTACAGTCAGAGGAAAGTGCATGGGATTCTAGTGAATCCCATGCCCACTTTGCGGTAAAAACCGCGCTGCATGTCAATCGCAGCATGTCAATTATACATACGGGAACGTCGGCGGTTTCCCCATAGGTATAATTGAAGCAGAAAGTCTAAAGTTCTGCAGGAAGAACCACGATGCGTTGCCACTGTGGTTTTTTCTGCAGTGCTTTTTTTGCTGCGGGACGCCACGTGGGGCCTTAGCCTTACACACATTATACACACGCGGGGATACCAAGCATGTTTGTTTACTTTATTTGTTCACATTTTTTAAATGCTAAAGGTTTTTTTTATATTTTTATTTATTTTTAATGCTTATATATATATATATATATATATATATATATATATATAAAAGTATATATTTTTCCTGTCCCACAAGGGCGATTGACCCTGGTATCTCTTGCAGTACATGACACATAGAATCCCTATGTGAAATAGGGAAAGACAGTCAGGAAGCTATTGATTGGCCTCCTATTGCCATAGAAACCCCTTGGACCATTCAATCTCATCTTACCCCCTAATCACCCTGATGCTGCGATCGCTACTGATCATGGCATCTGAAAGGTATTGCTGGCAGAGTATTACAAAGCCGTGATACCAAAGCCATGCTGCAGGTACAGCTTCTGTGCCTGAGTGTTGATTATATGCTCAGCACAATGTAATAGTACGGCGCAGAGCAGGAAGGGGTTAAAAAAAACTGGTCACTTCCCGAAACATGACAAAAGGTAAGGAAGGGCACATTTGTATTTGAGAGAACCATCATTCTACAGAGCTGTTTTGGATGCTTACGGTAGGTTCACACTAGCGTTCAGCCCTTCGTTGTTTGGGTCCGCATGGGGACCCGAAAGACGGAGAGCCTGTCCACTAAAAAAGCAGTTACCTGCCGACACCTGAGGACCCCATAGACTATAATGCAGGACCAATTTTAGGCAGGATTTGTGGTGGAGTCTCCAACACAAATGTGAACCTAACCTTAGTTGTATTCTTGGAGACATCTCAAGGTAACAGTGGTGATTCTTGAAGATGTTCAATATGCTACATTATCTATAGGATCTATGCTGTAATAAAGATTCTTTCTTTTTCTCCGACAGCAAATCACTGTACACATCAAGACAAGAAAAGTAATTGTAAGGAGGCAATAGGGACCAATTGGTGTGACGATCCATTCATAATAGACATATGTGGGGAAACCTGTCTATGTAAACTTAAAAGAACATAATCTCAATGTTTCATTTGGCTCACTCCATATCTTCCTGCTGCTTTGTATATTCCATCTGTTGGTCTGTAGCACAGCTATGTGGTCAGTGATGTGACAGATTGCCGAATAAACATGTATATATTGTAACTAGAAGTCAATGTCATCATGTTCTTCTTTTATCCTGGTCGGTCGGTTCCGGTCATGTCCTTACACATCCCTTCCCTATCTATAGTATTTATGTATCTTATATCTGACTCAAGTGCATGGCCCTGTGTTGTAGTTTCCCTACACCATGCGGGGTAAAATCACCAAGGAGGAAAATCTGTTGTCCTAATGGTCATGTGTCAGCGGGGTCCTACAGTGTATATACAGTGCTGACTATCAGGATGGCATTATGTAAACAATGGGCTACACTAAGCCTACATTCACACGATCAAAGGGCAAAATGGCTGTGAAAAACAACCATTTATCACGGCCATTTTGCACCTGGGGGGGGCGGCCTTTTTCACGGATAACTTATACACTGCAGTTTATGGACAGTGTTAATAATGAAAACTGATAATAATAGAGAATGACCTATATTTTGTCACGGACCATCAAATTATCGGTTACGTGAACATCTCCCATTCACGTGGACGTGGCTGTGGATTCTCAGAAAAGTGGCCACGACGTGCCAAACATGCGCCAAGATTGTGTCACAAAATTCTGGCTCAAAGTAAGCCAACTAAAAGTAGGTCTAAACATAGACTAGACAGTGTAAAGATACGCCAGATTTATCATCCAGCAGTGACCACGATGATAAATCTGGTAAACCTTCAGACTGCCGGTCAGGTCAATATATAGTGTGTGTTATTTTAAGCATCTGGAGGGGTTAAAGAAATGAAGTGGAACTCTCCTGTAATGTACAGGAAATATAGTATATGTTTTATCTGCTGGACAACCCCTTTGACACGTTTGCAAATTTTTCTATCCACCCACTGTAATAGAATTACCGTCATGTTAGCCACATCACTAGCCTGGAAGAGTGGAAATGTAACCATTAACTATTTTATTGCAGAAAAGTACTAAAGTTTGTACTGATATGTTGTTACTATTGTGTCAAGATGGCGCTGTTAAAGGGGTTTTCTGGGACTACATATTGATGACCTGTCTTTAGAATAGATCATTACTAAGCGATCGTGGGGGACAGATAAGCTGGTTGAAAAGGTCACAGTGTTCAGGTGAGTATTGAACAGTATCAATAGCACCATACACATTGCCTAGGGGCTGTGCTTGGTATTGCACCTCAACCTTATTAACCTTAATGGGACTGGTTTACTGCTGTGCCATGTGACTGATGAATGTGACATCATCAGCACAGGAAAGAGGAAGTAGTAAGCATCGTGGCCTCTTCCAACAGATGATTGGCAGATCATCGGGGATCTGAAGCCCAGCACACTCATCGATCAGCCAGGGACGTAACCATATTGGGTGTAGCGGTCGTGGTCACTACTGGGCCCTGGACCATGAGGGGATATCCAAAGGCTTTTCTGCCACATAAAATATACCACTATCCTAAATGACACAAAGTAGGTAGGGGTCCTATTATAGATTCTGCACTAGGGTGCAAGAGCTTCAAGTTACGCCTATTTGATCAGCTATTCTTGACTGTCTCCAGCATCGGAACATACACAGAAAATGGGAAGACAAATCTGTTCTTCGTGTAGTGGCTAGCCAGGTTACTGTAGATCACCCCTTGTCCACTTGAATGGGAGAAAATATGCGGATATTCCAGCACAAGTGACAACCAAGAAGAGCTGATTGTAGGGGTCTTGGGTATCGGCCCCCACGGATCTAACATTAAAGGGTTTATGCCACAAAAAGTATTTATTCTATTTATAGGATAGAGGATAAATGCCTGATCAGTGAGAGCCTGACCGCTGACACTTCCACCAATTCTTAAAATGGGGTGTCCTTCCCCCCTCTGTGCATCCAGCCTGACCACAGCCAGGCATAACTGGCAATAGAACACACGGTGAATGGAGTGAATGGAAGCGTCACCCACCGCCAGTCTAAATTTAGCCTCGCTGAAGTCCGGCTGAATGTACTGTGGGGGGAAAGGACTCCCCATTTTTGGGATTAGTGGTGGTCTCAGTAGTCAGACCCAAACGGATCAGATATTTATCCTCTATCCTATGGACAGAGAATAAATACTTTTTATGGCATTACCCCTTTAACAACCTATCCTAAGGATAGATCATCAATATCTTCAGCCCTGAAAACCCCCTGTAACTTTACAATAAGGACATCCATTTTCTGTGTTTTTGCCAAATGTGCATAAACATACCCATGAATCCTCTTTCTTGACAAAAGTCTGTCTCCCCAGGCTTATTAATAAACTAGGAAAATCCACAATAAATTTGATAACATAATGTTCATGTGTAAATATTTCTGCTGTCAAAATGTAACATTTTAATCCGATGTTTGCTCTATAAAAAATATTCCAATCACTTTCCTCTAGAAAAAAAAATATAAAAATAAAGCCATAAAAAGCAAATAAAACACACTGTAAAAAGGCATTAAAGAGGGAAGACTCTATGGTCAAATAACCAACACAATTTGTCTGGCTGTTAGGTCATAAGCCATTAAATGCAGAAGCAAATGACAGTATATTTTTAAGGATTCAGCTAATCCTTGCTCCAGTGTGATGACAAACATTTTGGAGCCTGGGGCAAAGAGACAAAAAAAAAAAATCATTCTAACTCAGGTTTATGTTCCGGGAAAGTAGAAGAGAATCTGAAATGTAACTTTACACTGTGTCTATTGTCTTAGTTTGGTTCTTATATTTAATGAAAATCGAAACATAATGAGTCATTTACTGGATCGAAAATTAAAATATGTATCCACTTAAAAAAATCAAAAACTTGTAGAATAATTTAAAGCGGCTTCACCCCAATAACATATATTACCTATTCTGAAAAATGACCCCCACGGTCTTCACACCAACATATATTACCTATCCTGATAAAAGGACCCCCTCGAGCTTCACACCAACCAAATATATCCTCTGTGCTGATGGAAGACTCTTATAGGCTTCACTCCAACATATATCACCTTTCCTAATGAAAGGACCCACACAGGATTCACACCAAGTACATATATCATCTCTGCAGATGGAAGGACCCTTATAAGTCTCACAACAACACATATTACCTATCCTGAAGGAAGAACCAACATGGACTTCACACCCAACAACATATATCACCTATCCTGATGGAAAGACCCCATGGGCTTCACACCAACAACATGTATCATCTATCCTGATGGAAGGACACCAGGGGCTTCACACTAACATATATTACCTATCCTGATGGGAAGACCCCCATGGGCTTCACACCCAACAACATATATCACCTATACTGATGGTAGGATCCCTATTGGCTTCACATCAACAACATATAAGCCTATCCTGATGGTAGGAATACCACACACGTCATACCCAACAACATATATCTCCTATCCTGATGGAAAGACCCCAAGGGCTTCACACCAACAACATGTATCATCTATCCTGATGGAAGGACACCAGGGGCTTCACACTAACACATATTACCTATCCTAATGGGAAGACCCCCATGGGCTTCACACCCACCAACATATATCACCTATACTGATGGTAGGATCCCTATTGGCTTCACATCAACAACATATAAGCCTATCCTGATGGTAGGAATACCACACATGTCATACCCAACAACATATATCTCCTATCCTGATGGAAAGACCCCAAGGGCTTCACACCAACAACATGTATCATCTATCCTGATGGAAGGACACCAGGGGCTTCACACTAACATATATTACCTATCCTAATGGGAAGACCCCCATGGGCTTCACACCCACCAACATATATCACCTATACTGATGGTAGGATCCCTATTGGCTTCATATCAACAACATATATCACCTAATCGGAAGGAAGGAAGGACAACAACAATGATGAGCAAAAGGGTAACAATGTTTTGACCTTGTGACTTACAGGCTCCACATCTCATCATCCACTACAGCTTGGAACGTGAGACTCCCATCATTTTATAGACAATCATTTTGGCTATTTCATTACGTATTCATGGCATGGCATTCACAGTTTGGCAATTTTCTTGGCCGAGAGACCACTATTGATGAGCTGGATGATGCTGTTTCTCTTTTATTGGTTTCTTCATGGCTGATCCTCAGTTTGAACCAGTGACCTTTTGCTTGGGAATCAGAAGAATAACACCCTGAGCTATTAGGGAATGTGAGGACAGGCTGTAATGTGTAGTATACAAGAAGAAAAAGATTTTTCCACCACCAGGAGCAAAACAGTAACAATGCAGTTACATGTCAAGAATGTGCATAACTAATCATATGCTAAATAGTTCCAAGTCACATTTATGTATGAGATAGCCAAGATGATTGTCTATAAAATGATGGTAGTCTCACATTCCAAGCTGTAGTGGATGGTGAGATATGGAGCCTGGAAGGCAAAAGGTCAAAACATTGTTACCCTTTTGCTGGTCAGTGTATTTTGCATTGTGTAGAGGTTCTCACCCACTTCATGCTATATATGTAGTTTGCATTCCTCTCTGAGCTGGCGGGTGGAGAATAGCTGTCATATATTGCATACAGTAAGTACAGGAAAACCTGCTTTATAACTGTCACTCACTCAGAAACAGCCCCAGGGATATGCAGGACATATATATAATGAAGTACTGACATGTACTGATGTGAGTAAAGTGCTTTGGTAGTGACCATCTCATCAAGATCATCATCTTCAGCATCAGACTAAGTCTTTGTTATCTTATTGTATCTCTTGCGCACCACTCCGACTCCTCCCTTTACTTTTTCGTAGACTTCTACAGAAATGAGTCATCTGAGTCATGTGACCAGTCTGTATTGAGATGGATAGAGAGCAAATTTCATAGCGAAGGTCATTTTACAAGATGGAAGATCAGGGAAATAGCCTGATAAGAGCATATACAGGAATTTCTCTCTCAGAAGATATATTACACAATTTATTCTAATCACTTGGTTTATTATTTATGCAACGTTTGTTGAAATGATAGTGTCTATTTAAGCCTGCTCATGGAGTACCCAAGCCTATCCCTGAACTGAATGCCTATTTGGGGTGAGGTTTCATAAGATAGGCCCTTCTTCAGGTCAGGACATGCTCGTCTTTGTTGCGACTGTTTCAAAAAACAAGGGAGTGCCCTGGCAAATCGGCACTCTTGGCACTATGTGTATGGAGAAAAATATGGAAACATCACCTGATTCCATGTATCCCATAGAAATGTATTACCTGGCACAGGAGACCTGAGGCTCCTGGGCCCTAGTGCAAAATACATAATAGGGTCTTCACTTACCATGTGCTATATCTAATATTGGTATCTTCTTTTTATGTAAAGAGTCTTTGGGTGCCCTGAGGCTCCAGGGCTGGGTAGTGGTTGCCACCTCTGCACCCACTATAGTTACACCTCTGGTGGTACCATACATGCTGTCAGAGGAAGCTAATTGGGTGTTCCCCATCTTTTACTTTCTGGGACAAGCGTTGATTTACAGTTGTGTCCACCCTTAACTTATAATAGCCATACCATGCTAACAAACCCCTTGACAGACTGCAGTTCACATCCCAACCACTGGGTGGCCACTAATAGACACATATAGGATATTACTTGGTGTTACAATGATGCAAAACAATATTATCTTGAAAAGGTGGTCATCTCATTATACACATATACCTATACTTATACATACTTATACATATCCAGCAAACATTAACTTGACATTTACATTGTAAATGGGGTTTTACACATTCTCCTCAATGATGGTCTATCCTTAGAATAGACCATCAATATCGGATTGGTAGGGGTCCAACTTTCTGCTGTTTGAAGGGGCTGCGCTGCATGGATGAGCACCGCAACCTTTTCATTGTTTACCGTGTACCTGCCAGTCATCTACTAACATATTGGCAGCTATACAGGATATTACAGCCTTGTCCCATTTCAGTGTCATCTTTATTACCACTTGTAACTAAGATCAATATTTTGGGGAACCAAATGATAAAAAGTAATAATCATAATGGCTGTGTGAAAGAAATTTACATAAACTCACTACAAGCTCACTTAACAGGGGCTCCAGTAAATTATCTATCATATCTATCTATCTATCTATCTATCTATCTATCTATCTATCATGCCATTTCTCCCTTATCTCTCTGTCTATTTATCTGCCATCTATATGTTTGCCTGTATATCTATGTGTGTATCTATATCTATCTACAGTATCTATCTATCTATCTATCTATCTATCTATCTATCTACCTACCTATCTACCATCAATGTATTCATATCTAGCTATCTATTGCCTTGGAGTCCTGGGTTCCAATCCCGCCAAATACAACATCTACATGGAGTTTGTATGTTCTTCCCATGTTTGTGTGGGCTTCTTTTCAGTTACTCTGACACTCTAAAGACATACTGACAGGGAATTTAGATTGTGAGACTACTTGGGACACATCATCTATGTGACCATAGCTATCAATCTTCAGATGCAGGCAAGTTTAACATGACTTTTAACATGTTAATTAAACAGTTGTTAATTACTTTAACTCAGCTTTTTATTCCATTGCTTTCAATGGCTTTTTTATGAGCTATCACAATGAAGGAAGTTATCAGATTTAAGATGGTTACATCTGTGTCTATCTATCTATCTATCTATCTATCTATCTCTCATATCTCTCTATCATCTATCTATCTCATATCTATCTATCTATCTATCTATCTCATATCTATCTATCTATCTCATATCTATCTATCTATCTCATATCTATCTATCTATCTATCTATCTATCTATCTCTCATATCTATCTATCTAGAAAAGAAAAACTGTCTTTATTATCTATCTATCTATCTATCTATCTATCTATCTATCTATCTATCTATCCTTTATTCATGTCTATTTATTCACAAATATTCATCTATCTATGTATTTATATATCCATGTCTATCTAACTAGCTATTTTCCATTTATCTAATCTATCTATCTAATACATTAAGTAAACAGTGGCAATCAGATTCAAACTGAAAAGAAAAAATACCAAATGCCCAAAGATCCAGGCCAGGGATCTCACCGTAATAAGAAAATCAAAAAGCTTGAAAACATTTCTATTCAAGAGCTGAAACATTTTACAAATGGGTGAATAAGATGTATTTTTTTTCAACTTTTGGATCTCTGCCTTTTTGATTTTCTTCTTCTTCTTTCTTATCTATCTACTTTCTATCATTTATTAATTCATATCTATCTATCTATCTATCTATAATTTAATTCATATCTATCTGTCTAATATCTATCTATTATCTATCTATCTAATATCTATCTATTATCTATTTATATATTATCTATCTATCTATCTATCAATCTATCTATCTATCATATATCTATCTATCAATCCATCCATCCATACAATCTATCCATCACTGAGCTACGCATTGCATACTTGCCTTGAATTATTCACGATTTTGATACCTAGGGCGAAAAAAAAAAAAAAAGTCGGTAAAATAAAACCGTAATTATGACTGTAGCAAGAGGTTAAAAGGACAAAAATGTCATCCATTTTTAATGTCCTTTACATTAAGGACTTGTTTACCGCCGCCACTTATAGATGACATTAACCTGGAACCAGTGGCGTTAAAAATACACCGGCAGCCCGTTACCCACTAAAGGAAATAGAGGAAGTGTTAATTTTTAAGTAAGTTTGACAAAGATTGAGTCTCATATGACAAATACCATCAGCGAGACAGGATTCTGCCGCTGCGGAAAGTTTAAACATTAACAATTCCTGTCAGTCTGTTGACACAATCATGGCAGACATTTCCCCAGATACAGAGATGACTGCTGGCATTTGTCAACAATCCTGTCACAGTAGCGGCAATAAGGCCATGTCTTGGAGAGTGACAGTTCGGGCTTTGTGCTCCCCAGAGCAATAGCCCAGGTGTTCTGAAGAACTGTGGGAAAACCCAGATTTCTGCATTGTCATTCGTACATAGAAAAACACAGAGAGAGAATGAGCTGTCACCGCAATTCCCATGATGCCGCGCTGCTTAGCATAACTCTACTGTGAAGGCCGAGGGTCCACTGGTCCTTACGGTCTGACAGATAATTAAGAAAGCAGCAACGTTTTTTTAGGTGTCTATTGTTCGGAATTTGCATTTTAGCCAGAGGCGACCAGTAATAGAAAAAATACAGGATGGGAAGATGGTAAGAAGCCAATTAGTCAGATAGATGGATGGGCTGACTGACAGCTCTCTGGTATCACCACTTTATATTTCATGATACATAGCTTTGCAGTTTTCGACAAGAACTAACTTTTGTAGGCTGCTTAGACGCTATATATAGGGAGTCGGAGATTTTTTTTATTTTTTTTTTTGCAGAATTTTTGATTATTTTTTTTTTTCTCCAAATAAACATACATTTTGCCATTTACCATCGGCCTCGAAAACATCTTATCGGTGATAAATAAATGCCATGTTTTCAGACGTTAAGTTTTGTACATGGCAAATATAATTCTAACGTGTGGAGATCACCATGATCTCGTTTTGATTGTTTTAATAGAGATTTCTATGTCAGGGAAGAATTTAGAAAATTAATTTGTGCCAAAGCTTTGCAGATTTTTTATTTTTTTTTTCCGTTTTCTGGAATGATGAGTTATTTGGGAGAAAAGCTTTGAATGTTTGTCAAAATAAATGGATAGATAGATAAAGATATGATATAGATATATAGATAGATATGAGGTAGATAGATAGATAGATAGATAGATAGATAGATATGAGGTAGATATGAGGTAGATAGATATTAGATAGAGATATGAGATAGATAGATAGATAGATAGATAGATAGATAGATAGATAGGATAGATAGATATGAGGTAGGTAGATATATACAAGTATATAGATTAGATAGATAGATAGATAGATAGATAGATAGATATGAGGTAGGTAGATATATACAAGGAGATATATATGATAGATAGATAGATATGAGATAGATATATAGATAGATATGAGATAGATAGATAGATATGAGATAGATATATAGATAGATATGAGATAGATAGATAGATAGATAGATAGATATGAGATAGATAGATAGATAGATAGATAGATAGATAGATGTTGCAAATAGATAAATATTAAATAAATGGATCTCTATGATTCCCTCACAGATTGTAAGCCCTTGCGGGCAGGGCCCTCTATCCCACTGTGCCAGTTGGTCACTGTTAGTATTATCTGTCTTGTATATTTTGTGTACCGTATGTAAATCCTCAAATGTAAAGCACCATGGAATTAATATAATAATGTCAAGCACCATGGACTTAATGGTGCTATATAAATAAACAACAATAATAATAATAATAATAAAGATAGATAGATAGATAGATAGATAGATAGGCCACTTACAATCATTCTCAAAGTCATCTTTACAAATGAAAAATAAATACTATAAGTTTTGGAGATACTAAATATTCTATATAGCAAAGTATGTTTTATCTACAAATATTATTTTGTTCATGTTCAAAGAGATTGCTATAGAGATAGATAGATAGATAGATAGATAGATAGATAGATAGATAGGAAATAAACAAGAATTTCATGTAAATTTAAAGGTTCCCTACAATGTTGTCTCTTGCCACCTAGCGCCCCCTAGGTATGCTCATAGAGAGACAAAGATAGATAGACAGATAGACAGATAGATATGAGAGATGGATAGACAGATACACAGACATTTATAAGCCCATGTGCTGTAGCCATAAGTGGGATCTTCTGCAACTCTCGCATTATAATGCTCCGCCCACCACAGGTACAAGTCTTCTTAGTCTTCTGTTTCTTCTCCTTAGATTATTTTTACCATGACATATTATATATTTACTATGATATTAATAGTACAGAACATAATCCAAGAATAAAAGATACAGTATAATATAATGCAGCAGCCTAGAGCTATAAACGGAGAGCAGGAGCAGAACCATCCTCAAGGTGTGTGGCCCTATACAGTATACAGTGTAGGACTGACAGAGGGATTACCAGCCTCCTGAGTATATGCAGATGCAGCCTTATTATACAAATATGGTGCCACCTGCTGGCAACTAATTGAAAAGCTATAATGTGTTTCAACGAAAGAAAAAGCAACTGGAAATATATATATTATTTATTTATTTTATTTATTTATTTTCATTTATTTTAACAATTTCCATTCTTCAGCTTAAATCTATACAATTAAAACTCATATTGGGTAAATAAAGGCTGAATTTTCAGTTTTTGATTACTGACTTAAAGGCAAATTCTGATTTAAACAAACTAAAATAATTATATAATAAAAAGTTGTACAATTCTCCAGTATATAATATAATTATCATCCATATCAGTTTTTGTTTTTTTTCAAAACCTCTGCTTGCTGTCATTCACCAGGAATCTATGCTTGCAGTAGATATCAGTCTATCCTGGTCATGTGATGGATACACAGAGCTCTGATACATGTCCTGTGACTGTAACGAGCCGTGCACCTGAGTGTCCCTCACATGACCAGGGCGGGTTTATGTCCAGTGGAACTAAACAACTTAAATCCTGAAAAATCAAGGGATTGATGTTTTATAACTTTCCCTTATGGAAAGAATAACCATTGAAACTGTGACACTCCTTCAGCTGTGTGACCTGATATCAACTATTGATACACAAATAATCACTTGTGACTAGACATGGGAGAACCTCATGAAATTCATTTTGTGAGGTTCAACCTTAATTCAGCTTAAAGGGGTTCTCCGGGCAAAAAAAAGTTTATTAAACAAGGTATTTTAGTGCTATTAATGGGTTAATAAGTGCACCAAAATACCTTTAGCAGTGTTTTGAGTGATTTCTGGGTTTCTCTGGGAGCTCCTGGCAACTTCTGCATTTGTTTACATGAGTAGCTTCCTGCTGTCTTAGCCTACAACTACCATGATGCATTGCTGTACAGCCAGATCCCCCTCTCACTCCCTTCCCCTCCCTCTCTCACACCCACTCCCTGTTTCTCTAGCTAGCCCGCTGACTACTAGCCTAACTACCTACCTAACTCAGCGCACCCCACCCACCACCCCATCATACTTACCTGTCTTCTGTGTCCTGGAGATCACTTTCTTCTGTCCCACTGGCTCCTTCTCCTGTGGACTTCTGCGGCGCCTGCACAATCGAGCCAACAGAACTTTATTGCGCATGTGTGGGAGATGGACTTCTTCTCTTCATGTTTGCCAGTGATTGCACAGGCTCTATTGTGCAAGCGCCGGCAGAAAAGAAGGAAGTGGCGCTTCGCTACCAGAGGAATGAAGACAGGTAAGTATGATGGGGATGGGGGAGTATTGGTGACGTTCCGTTTCCAGAAAAGGGGAAACGGAATGTCACCGGAATATCAGAAAGTGTGCCTGGGGCGATCACAAGACCACCCCAGCAATCTGGATAATTATAGATTTTTTTTTTTAAATTAAGTAAATTGGAAGTTAGGTGGGGGGAGGGGGTTTAGTTTAGGGTTAATTTTTTATTTTATATCAGACACCCCCCCGCAAGGTTTACGTTTAGATTCAGCATAATTTCAGTCCACAACTTCCTTGTGGCATCCAGCGCTACATAGCAGTTGTCATCGGTCTTCTAGTCTCTTCTACCATGTGGGGAGTGGTGATGTCATGACGCTTCCATCAAAGGCCTCAGATTGCACCTCAGTAGCAGTCCCCTGGGGTCCCTGAGGTCATCCAGGAGGCTGGGGGATGGTGACTGTGATGGAGGGCCAGATGCCGCAAGACAGGCCAATAGAGGGGAGTACCAGTGTTTATTTTTCTGCACCTCCCCTAGACCTTCCTTTTTTGTTTTATATCTCTTCAGACCCCGGAGGCAAAATAAGCAAAATACAGTGACACTCTTCCCCAAATTCCGCTTCAAATTCAGCATCAAAATACGCATCAGTTTTTGTCTGATGTAGAAAAAATTTGCTTCAAATTCCTGGAGCACAAATTTTCTGCTTGACTTATTCAGTGTCAAATTTCTACGTGTGAACACCCCCAATAGTGATTTGCAGGTGGGAAGGTCCAAAAATCTTGCATTCGGCTGAACCCAAGTTTTAGGAAAATTGTTAATGAACCCGACTTGTTACGAACCGACTCACTCATCTCCAGTCGTAATGTAGTAAAGACGATGACTATGGTAGGTGTGATTATCCAATATGTCATTAAAGGGATACTCCCACATATTTATAGCATATCCACAGGATACTTGACTGTTTCTGTGACTCCCTAATAAGTAAATGGAAACACATTTTGAGTTTGGATGCGGCGTCTGACATTACATTAAGGGGGTTTGGGAATTCCTGCCCTGGAGCTCACAGAGGAGGGATATCAGATATTTATGGTACATACTGTGGACTTGCCATAAATGTCTAAGGTTAGAATACCCCTTTATGCTATTACAGCCTTGGATGTAGGCCTTTCTTGTCAAGGTCCTGGTGAACTTCACGAGATTCGTCTCCTCTAACACCCTTTGATTCATTTAGGGCTGAACTTGTTTGGTACAAACTAGAAGTGCCATTATTATACTCTGGGGTATTTTCAGACCCCGGAGTATAACAAGTGAAGGCCAAGGGAAGGTGAGTAAAAATATCAAAAATTGTAAAAGTTTCCTCACCTCTCCTGGGCATCCTTGAAGCTTTTGGTGATCCCCCGGCATCGTCTTCAGGCCTCTTTCAGCTCTAGCTGCCATCACGTGCCCCAAGGTCACCACTGAGACCTGTGATTGGGCATCAGCGATCATGCAGTGTATGACATCAGCCAGAGACCAGTATGGGCCTGAAGAGGACACTGGGGGACCACCAAACACTACAAGGCTGCCCAGCAGAGGTGAAGCGAGGTAAGAATAACAGTGTTTCATAGGTGGCAAACCTCAATACTTTTGGAAGATTCAGGTCAAATCCAGTTTTATACGAATCAATTAACTTATGCCTATCAATAACTTAAGAGTAAGTTCAGTAAAGGTTATTGAAAGATAAAAAATATTTAAAAAATAAAAAAATTCTAGTAAAAGACACAAAGAAATCTTTACATTCCTCATGTCTTACTATGGGAACTTAAAAATAAATAAAAATTAAATACATTTTTAAAAAAGCTACATATTAATTCTAAAAATAAAATATTCTATTTTTTACCCGACTTTAAAAATGTCCTAAAAACTACTTCATGGCATAGTTGCTATTTTTGTTCATCCCATCTCCCAACAAAGCAATAAAAACTATCATAGAGTACCCCAAAATGGTACCATTAAAAACTACAAATTGGCCCTTATGAATGGGCAAACCAATTCGTAATGAACCAGATGTAACCCAAATTTTTCAAAAGTTTCACATTCTAATTAAGTAGAAATTCGGGCAAACTGGCAAAAATGGCCAATGCCACGGGGTAGCATGAGGAGGAACAGCAGATAGGAGATGGATCACATAGGAAATTTAGATTGTGAGCCCGACTAGTGTAAATTGCTGTGGAATATGATGGTGATATATAAGTAAGCAAATAAATCATAGGAGTCTTAGTGAGAGATGGATGAACCTCCGAATATTCATTTCATTTTTGGGTGGCTCAGGTTCCTGAATTATTTTGGGTCGAACAAGTTTGGATAGAACCGAAAGGAAAATTATTATACTCTGGTGTGGGGTGAGGTAGAGGAGGAGGTCCAGGGGAGATGAATATAAATGTTTTTAATTTTTTTTACATGTTCCCTCACCTCTTTTAGGCCACCTCATGGTGTCTGGTGCTCTCTTTGTCTCCTCAGTGACATCATGCATCCGGGGTCACCACTAAGGCCCAATGAAATTGGCACATGTCATCACTAGGAGATCGCCAGATGCCATGAGGAGGCACAGAAGAGGTGAGGAAAGGTGAGTATAAATGTTTTCTGGGTTTTTTTTTTCACTTCCTTTAGGCCTCCAATTATTATTACTCTGGGGTAATAAATGTCACGGCAGCCATTTTACTTCACCTGATACGAATCACCAATTGTTCGGTTTCGTTAAAAAAAAACAAAAAACAACAACAACAATTTGGAATATTTGAGTAGAACCAGGTATCAAAAAGAATCGGTACACCCTTTCTACTCTCAGTGTACTTGGCTCTGCACTGCTCTATGCTCTGTCTGTGTTTCTTAACATACAATGTAGCTGGCACCCTTTCAATGCCAAATCACTTTTTGTTAACCGACAACATCAGTGCACTTTCTTTTTTTATTTATATACAATCTGCGTGATCTGCAACCAGTCCTTGGCTTAGGCCACATATATCAGAACATTTAGCCTACCATCTATATCATTATATTTCTTGCAGTTCCCATGTAGGTCACATTAAACATAACATTTTGGCCGCCATCCACAGAATTTCTTGCACTGCCAGTTGTGTGTATGGCACATTTATTACAGAACATTTATCATATTATCTACAGTAATTTATTGTTCCAATGAAGTGCTAGCTGTGTACATGGCTAAGCTGCATTTATCAGAAAATTTCACAGTATTTTTTTATTGCACAGCTGTGTTTTTTATTGAGCCAGTTGTGTAGGCTGCATTTACCCCAAAAGTTTGCATATAATTTAAAAAATATATAAAAAAAAATATAAGCAGTAAAATATCTGGAAAAAAAGGGAAGAGGACAGGACAAAGGAGGAAGAGGAAACACCTTGCTACTGTCACGCCATCCAGCACTGCAAGTAACAATAAGAATATTGGTGGCAACAAAAACACTACTTTTGCTCTTGGAGATTGAAAGGAAAATTTTTGTTTACTCACTCATCTCAGTTGTCACAGCAGGATATTACAACTGACTATTAGTCACTTTGAGTCAGGATTCTGCGGGTTCCTCCTCCTCCCCTGCTGGGGTAACACTCAATTTACCACACAGTTTGTTTGTCAGTCAGGTCCTTTTCATCTTCACTGACCCTTATTCCTAATAGACTATGACTATGTGGCACCTGCTGAGAAATATATTCCTCCTAGTCCTAGTATCTCTGTCAGTGTTTTGATGTGAAGGAGTCAGAGATGGAAAACATAACTTTTGGTGGTGGAGGTACTAGGTGTGCTGGTAGAGGCACTTGAAGGAAATCAAGAGTTAGGAGTGGGTACAAGAACCCCATGGCCATGATGAATCTGAAAAAAGTGGCGGGGAATTCGATCACATTGCTGATGATGATAATGTTGCAGAGAGGATTTGCCAATCAGTTCAGGGTGACAATGAGATGACAGAGGAAGAGGTTGCTGGCAATGGTGATCATAACAATCTGAGCTGATGTCTACCCCAACAGCAAATAACCTGCCAGGAGCAGACCTATGACGAGCTTGAGTGGTGGTGGTGGTGGCACTGTCAAACACATTTCCAGAGCTTCTGGTGGAGGCTGTGGTTTTGTGGGTTCATCTTCCATTGGAGAATGTTTGACACCAGACAAGATCTGCATGCAGAAAAAATCCATGGTTATGAAGACAAAAAGACAAACTACATATCTCTGTACTCATAGGAAAAGGCAGCAACAGCTCTTTGGCAGTGGCAAAAAAAGTGAACAAGACCATCCTATTCCTCCTAACCATGATTTTCCTTGTAGCCACGCCACAGCTACACCTAGTGCATGATCGTATTATCAGCATTATCACCATTTGCTACTCCTAGTACTCCTTTCCAATGTAAGACATCTGTAAAGGAGGTGTGTATAAGAAACAATAATATTTGCCCAGTCATCTGGTGGTTTGCCAACTTAACTTGCACTTGACCGAGCTGCTGGTGGTGCAGTCACTGCTGTACCACTTTGTGGATTTGAGTGCATTTCGCCAAATGATGGTAAAAGCTTTGCCTTGATGGAGTATACCTAACCTCTATTATTTCTGTAGGAAATCTGTTTCTGCTTTACATTGCCATGTGTTGGAGAATGAGGGACACTACTTGAATATGTCAGTGTGGTTAGAGGTGCATGCCACCGTCGACACATGGAGCAGCATTGGGTCAATGTTTTGATCGACAGTGGTGATGGTCCATAAACCCAACAAGGCCGGATGATAATACTGACAAACCCAGTTTGAGAAGGGTCAGTTCCAACACCAGGCAGTACCTACCCGCTTCCACCAGTTCCCCCTCAATGGTTCACTACCCATCCCCTACTTCACAGGGGCAAGCCATTGCTTCCACTCTCCCTACCTTGTTTCATGGGTGTAAGGTAAAGTGCTCCTGTTTTGCAGGAAATGAGCCTGGATAAGAGAAGCCACACAGCAGAGGAGCTGATCCGGTATATCCTGCAGTAATCCCACTGAATGGCTCCCTACCAACTACAACTGGGGAATGTAGTCAATGACAGTGGCATAAATTTTTTGGCTGCACTTCAGTTAGGAAGAATGTCACATTGTCCCTGTTTCATAATCACATATTGTGGCTTCAAGTAGGTGCTGCTCATGGCCAGAAAAGTGTCTGCGCATTTCAGCCATTCTTATAGCTAAAATAGTGACAAAATGGCTTGCCCTTACATTGCCTCCCCTGCAATTTTCTAAATTGCTGGAATTGCAAGTTGTTCATGCTGGATCGTCTGTGTGAGCAGCAAAAGACAGTGAATGATTACTGCAGCAAACTATAGTGACAATGTGTTATTCTGAAATCAACCATTGGAGACTCATAAGCAAAGTCTCACCTCCTAAAGCCCTTCGAGGAGGCCACCAAATTTGTGATCAGTGATGTCATTCCTTTAACATATATATACACACAGGTGCAGCTCAATAAATTAGAATATCTTTTATTTCTTTCAGTAATTAAATTAAAAAAGTGACCTCTTATATTTTCTAGATTCTTTACACACTGAGTGTTCTATTTCAAGTGTTTTATTTCTGTAAATGTTGATTATGGATTACAGGTAATGAAAACCCGAATCTAAGAAAATTATAATATTGTGAAAAAGTTCAGTATTGTAAATTCAGTGTCACCTGGCAAGGTTTCCTAAGCCTTTACATGGTCCCTCAGTCTGGTTCAGTAGGACACACAATCATGGAAGACGCTGATTATGAATTGTATTACTGAATTACTGAAATGAATGAACGTTTCAAAGATATTCTAATTTATGAGATGCACCTGTATATAATAACTCTCTGAGCACAGATAATGTAGTAGATGTTACCTGCAGTGTATATTATGTATACACTACAGGAAATACTTACACCCAGGGACTGTTGGGGATCCGTACAAACAATCTTTATGCAAGAAGAAGTGGAGGAGGAGTAAGAACTGGGTCTCGGTCGTATTGGTGGACCTGGGACTCCTAGACTTGAGGAGGAGAAAGACTTTCTTGTTAGTGTAGGGAGCATTGATATTTTACAGTCAGAGGAAGAAGCTAAGCCTTTTTATGTGTTTAGATGATGATGAGGAGGGGGAGGAGAATGACCATGCTGGCCAAGACCAACCATGACAGGTCCCTGGGTTGATTTACATTCTTGCAAGCATGGCAGGCTGCGTGCTTCGTTGCTTACTTAGTGACAAGCATATTATTATCTTGAAGCAAAGGGATAGCTGTATTTACTAACCCTCGCTATAAAGCCAAAATGGGCAAATTTTTCTTCAAATTCTGTAGTTGTCACTCCAGAAAAGTATAAGTATAAGATATGGGTTCTATGTTGGTCTTAATAAGCCCTGCACTTTTAGAGAATGTGTTTAAGGCTGAGGCCCCACGTTGCGGAAATGCAGTTTTTTTTTGTTGCAGATTTTGTTGCGTTTTTTTGAGCCAAAGCCAGGAGTCCATTGAGCTGAAGGTAAGAGTATAAGAATTTCCTATACAGTGCCTTGCAAAAGTATTCGGCCCCCTTGAACTTTTCAAATCTGAAAATCTACCAAGACCTGGCCGTCCCTCTAAACTTTCATCTCAAACAAGGAGAAGACTGATCAGAGATGCAGCCAAGAGGCCCATGATCACTCTGGATGAACTGCAGAGATCTACAGCTGAGGTGGGAGAGTCTGTCCATAGGACAACAATCAGTCGTACACTGCACAAATCTGGCCTTTATGGAAGAGTGGCAAGAAGAAAGCCATTTCTCAAAGATATCCATAAAAAGTCTGGTTTAAAGTTTGCCACAAGCCACCTGGGAGACACACCAAACATGTGGAAGAAGGTGCTCTGGTCAGATGAAACCAAAATCCAAGTTTTTGGCCACAATGCAAAACGATATGTTTGGCGTAAAAGCAACACAGCTCATCACCCTGAACACACCATCCCCACTGTCACACATGGTGGTGGCAGCATCATGGTTTGGGCCTGCTTTTCTTCAGCAGGGACAGGGAAGATGGTTAAAATTGATGGGAAGATGGATGGAGCCAGATACAAGACCATTCTTGAAGAAAACCTGTTGGAGTCTGCAAAAGACCTGAGACTGGGACGGAGATTTATCTTCCAACAAGACAATGATCCCAAACATAAAGCAAAATCTACAATGGAATGGTTCACAAATAAACATATCCAGGTGTTAGAATGACCAAGTCAAAGTCCAGACCTGAATCCAATCGAGAATCTGTGGAAAGAGCTGAAAACTGCTGTTCACAAACGCTCTCCATCCAACCTCACTGAGCTCCAGCTGTTTTCCAAGGAAGAATGGGCAAGAATTTCTGTCTCTCGATGTGCAAAACTGATAGAGACATACCCCAAGCGACTTGCAGCTGTAACCGCAGCAAAAGGTGGAGCTACAAAGTATTAACTTAAGGGGGCCGAATAATTTGGCACACCCCACTTTTCAGTTTTTTATTTTTTACAAAAGTTTAAAATAACCAATAAATTTCGTTCCACTTCACGATTGTGTCCCACTTGTTGATTCTTCACCAAAAAATTTAAATTTTATATCCCTATGTTTGAAGCCTGAAATGTGGCAAAAGGTTGAAAAGTTCAAGTGGGGGGCCGAATACTTTCGCAAGGCACTGTATATTTCCCATTTCTTTTGTAGCCATTCCTAGCTTTGGCTCAAAAAAATGCAACAAAATCTGCAACAAAAGAAGCTGCGTTTCCGCAACGTGGGACCTCAGCCTTAGTTGGCAAAAATTAGCCACATCCTCTGGCAGTCTGAAAATAGTATAAGGCAGAAAATCCCATCCACTTTGCAGTTAATGTAAAATGCAGCAGTGTTTGCCACAGTGTATATGCCGCGGATAAAATGCTGCGTGTTTGCAAAGTGGGGCCTCAGCCTAAATATTGAAAATCTGGGTGGGTCAAAGGCCCTGCCTACAATACAACCTTGTCCTGCACACCTTTGGGACAGTAGATAGGACGGCATAAAAACTTGCAATGAATTTTTTTTTGTAAGTAGCATTTAAAAAGTCACAAATTTTAAGGCTTGTAACTTTTTTATGACGCTTTTTTTTTTTTTTTACCCCATTGTGTCTTTTGCATGAGAAACACCAAAAAAAAAAAAAAAAAAAATTGCTGTTTTCACCATTATGCTTCCTAAACAAATTGTTACATTATATGTACACCAGAAAGGTACCATTAAAAACACAACCTATAGTACACATCCAGGAATCTTTGTCCAAACTTGTCCCTAGGTGGTATAAAACCCCTTCTATGCTCCATAAATATGTGACCAATTCTTCTCCCTTATGCTGGAGGTTCTCTAAACATCCCGACACTTTTCTCCATATATGGTGGGAAGGCGAGAAAACAACCCCCAACTGGTCCCAAGTCCAGAAAATATTTGATCTTATTTGTAACCACGCGGTTCCTCTCTCGCCCCTTTAATCTATGGCCCTCACTCCCTACAGGTTACTCTAAACAATTATGGCTCCAATTCTTGGCTGCGGCAAAAGCCATCATTCCCATATTCTGGGGCACCACCACAACCCCCCAGATCTCACACTTTTTAAGGAAGATTGCTCACATGTCACATCTGGAAGAACTTTCCCATCTAGAATTTCGGTCAATATGAACACCCTGGTTTGCCTTTCTGGGCGACACTTTATTGCACAACCCATGGACAGATTCACCAACAAATAGCCTCCCCTTCCCCCTGATTCTTGCTTCCCCCTCTCCCCATTTTGGAAATCTGAGACTTTGACTTTGGTAGGACACTTTAAGACAGTTCTATATGTTCCTTGCCGATGTTTTTCTTTGCTCGCTTAGTTATGACTTACTCTTGAAGTTATGCCATTCTATGCTTTGTTATTTGACCTAAAATGCCAATAAAAAGATTTTTGGTAAAAAAAAAATACAACTCATAGTACAAAAACAAACCCTCCTACAGCTACATTGACAGAATTCAGAAAGGGGAAGAAATATTGCTGTGACCTTGAGCCGCAAAATAGACCATCTTGTTAAAGAGTATTTCTGACTGGATATGACCTTTTAGCAAAGAGACAGAATGGGTTTAAAAAAAAAAGCGTAACCTCACTGATCTACCGCCATTGCCATTCCAATACTTACAGTGTCCCTAGGCATGTCCATAGGTGGATGTATCTGGTATTACAGCCCACCCCCCTCAGTCACTTGAATGGAGCTGAACTGCAATACCAAACACAGCCAGTGGGCATGAATGGCGCTGTTTCTGAGGGAAAGAAATTGTAAGGTTTCTATTCCCAGGCAACCCTATTACGATACATACATGAGTATACAAACAAATATCGGATGAGGTTCTGTACAGAAAATTGCAGCAAACCAATTACGAGAACATTCAGAAACAAGAATTTCTCTTACATGGTGTGAATAGTGCTGTGTTGCCTAACAAACCGATTTAAGATCTTTTAGACACAATACTCATGATATTCCTGTTTTCTTTCCTGCAATACAGACATTTGCTGTCAGTTTTCCCCTGCCGAGTCTGCAGGAGTTGAGATGCAGCTGTCATAGATATGAGCATCAGTCTGTCCCGTTATACGGGGTTCTCATAGCAACTGGGATATGGCTGCGGTTATTATTATCACCATATTAGTTATACACTAAATTATTACTCCCTGTAATACTAGTGTGTTCACCATAAAGTAGCCCTTATGGCCATTATCCTCATTGTGGGCCACCAGGACCTTTTGTGTGTGATAGTATCAAAGGTCTGGTTTACTGTCCTCCGATTGTACGTATGCAACATTGTCACTAAAAGTCTCTATCTTTTTGCATACATCGTGTTAGACTGATACATTCATTGTATTCTATACTGAGCATCTTCTTCCTTTGGGTAGCTGCCTCTTGAAGAAGGAGACTGACTTCTCATGCGTTACTTGAAGCTCCAGGGTTCAATGCAAAATTTGTAGCAGGGTTCCCCCACCCACACAGGGTTCCCCCACCCACCCTGTGTCTTTTCCAATACTCCTGTCTTCTCATGAGATACCAGGTAACTGAGCAAAGGTGTGAATGCTACCTCTGCACCCCTGTAGCTATGCCCCTGGCTATTTTGCTAAGACAACTTCTTTAAAGGGATTGTCCTGTAGAGGACAAATATGCTCTATCCAGAGTGGTCATACTAGGTAGGAGAGGCCCTGAAAAAGTTATTTAGGCATTGGTTTTGCTGGGCTGAGAGATAGCAGCACAGTTATTACCATGTCTATTACCATGTTTAGGTCTTAAAAATGTTCCTCCAAGACTAAAAAAGGCACAAATAGAAATCTTGATAGTCTACATGGCATCTAATATTTAAGCTGTCACGTTCAACAAGCTCTCCTATTTATGGGCCAAAAGGACTATAAGAGAAGATTAAGTGTAACTTGTATTTCATTCGTTTAAACCGCTGCTTATTCTGTACTTAGGAGTCAAGTGGGCGGTCCTAATCAGTGATTGACATCTCTAAATGCTCATTCATTCATTTAAACAAAGCCGCTGCTCAGTAAGTAGAACTCAAGGTCAAAGGGTGAGGAGAAATAGACAGCCGTGAGAAAAACAAAATCCACCCTTTTTGAGTTCATGGTTTAACATATTAGGATATAATAAAAACATGTGCTCCTTAGAAGGTCTTAAAATTAGGTACAACCTCAGAAGAACATCATGTGACAGATTACAGTGTGTAATTATTTTTTAAACAAAAACTAGGTCAAAATGCAAAAACAGTATGTGAAATATTGAGTACACCCTTACTATTGCCATAGGAATTAAGTCAGTAGGTATCAGCCAGGTACTTCTAATCACATGCCCTTGATTATCTGATCAACAGTAAGTGAGAATATCTAAAGAATCAGAAGTTTTGGCAGTTTGCTGATCTGAAATATTCAGGTGTTTTAACACAAAGACAAGGAGGAAATATATCAGCAATGATTTTGGAGAAACAAATTGTTGCTGCCCATCCATCTGGGTAGGGTTATAAGGCCATTTCCAATTTGAAGTTTATCATTATACAGTTAGAAAGATTATTCACAAGTCGAAAACATTTGAATTTGTTGGCAATATTCCCAAGAGTGGACATCCCAACAATTCACTCTATGATCAGACCAAGCAATTCTTTTGCAAAAAATTGCAAAAAAACAAAGAACTACATCTTAGACTCTAAAGATCTATATTAACATATTAAAAGTTTAAGTTCATGAATAGAGATGGGTGAACCAACTCATATCGGGTCGGGTTAGACCCCAAAAAAATGGAAATTTGTCTCAGGCAAACTAAAACGGCCTGAGATGAGGCCCAGTCAGAGGCCTCAGAAGTGACAGGGCACGCCAAGCATCATGATATCACAAGAGTGCCATACACCGACTCTGGCGCTCTTCTGTGATGTCATCCATCCAAATGACAAAAACACGAATCACCAGATGTCGTAATAGAATAGCGAAGAGACTCCAGAATATAATAATTTACTGTCGGTAGCCATTTTAATTCATCCAAGACTAACTCCAAATTGTTCAGTTTAGTAAAAAAAACAAGCAATTTGGATTATTCGGGTCGAATCTGGCATGGTAGAAGCTGATTCGCCCATCTCTATACACTATGTTTTAAGCTATTTTAAAGTGTGGTTCATACTAAACTTGTTCGACCCTAAATGATCTTGGACCCAAGCCACCCAAAACTAAACAAATCCTGAGAGACTGGTCAAATATGGCTTGTTCAGAAGGGTTGCTAGGAAAATGTCTCTTCTTTCTAAAAGGTACAGTACATGGCTCATGGTTTAATTTTTTTTTTTTTTTTTTTAAAAAAAAAAAAAAAATTAAAAAAAAATCTCCCCGGAAAAAAAAAAAACAAAGGGGGGAATTTTGGTCAAAAAAAACAGCCACATTTTTGACGAAAATCAAGTATACAGTATACAGGACTAGAGAAGTGGTACTGTGCAGTGTCCGTATATACAGAATAAGAGCAGATACTGAGAATTACACCCAGTATACAGGACTAGAGAAGTGGTACTGTGCAGTGTCCGTATATACAGAATAAGAGAAGATACTGAGAATTACACCCAGTATACAGGACTAGAGATGTGGTACTGTGCAGTGTCCATATATACAGAATAAGAGCAGATACTGAGAATTACACCAGTATACAGGACTAGAGATGTGGTACTGTGCAGTGTCCATATATACAGAATAAGAGCAGATACTGAGAATTACACCAGTATACAGGACTAGAGAAGTGGTACTGTGCAGTGTCCGTATATACAGAATAAGAGCAGATACTGAGAATTACACCCAGTATACAGGACTAGAGATGTGGTACTGTGCAGTGTCCATATATACAGAATAAGAGCAGATACTGAGAATTACACCAGTATACAGGACTAGAGATGTGGTACTGTGCAGTGTCCATATATACAGAATAAGAGCAGATACTGAGCATTACACCAGATATACAGGACTAGAGATGTGGTACTGTGCAGTGTCCATATATACAGAATAAGAGCAGATACTGAGAATTACACCAGTATACAGGACTAGAGAAGTAGTACTGTGCAGTATCCATATACTGATATACAGAATAAGAGCAGATACTGAGAATTACACCCGGTATACAGGACTAGAGAAGTAGTACTGTGCAGTGTCCATATATACAGAATAAGAGCAGATACTGAGAATTACACCAGTATACAGGACTAGAGAAGTGGTACTGTGCAGTGTCCATATATACAGAATAAGAGCAGATACTGAGAATTACACCAGTATACAGGACTAGAGAAGTGGTACTGTGCACTGTCTATATATACAGAATAAGAGCAGATACTGAGAATTACACCAGTATACAGGACTAGAGAAGTGGTACTGTGCACTGTCCATATATACAGAATAAGAGAAGATACTGAGAATTACACCCAGTATACAGGACTAGAGAAGTGGTACTGTGCAGTGCTTCCATATATACAGAATAAGAGCAGATACTGAGAATTACACCCAGTATACAGGACTAGAGAAGTGGTACTGTGCAGTGTCCATATATACAGAATAAGAACAGATACTGAGAATTAAACCAGTATACAGGACAAGAGAAGTGGTACTGTGCACTGTCCATATATACAGAATAAGAGCAGATACTGAGAATTACACCAGTATACAGGACTAGAGAAGTGGTACTGTGCACTGTCCATATATACAGAATAAGAGCAGATACTGAGAATTACACCAGTATACAGGACAAGAGAAGTGGTACTGTGCACTGTCCATATATACAGAATAAGAGAAGATACTGAGAATTACACCCAGTATACAGGACTAGAGAAGTGGTACTGTGCAGTGTCCATATATACAGAATAAGAGCAGATACTGAGAATTACACCCAGATATACAGGACTAGAGAAGTGGTACTGTGCAGTGTCCATATATACAGAATAAGAACAGATACTGAGAATTAAACCAGTATACAGGACAAGAGAAGTGGTACTGTGCAGTGTCCATATATACAGAATAAGAGGAGATACTGAGAATTACACCCAGTATACAGGACTAGAGAAGTGGTACTGTGCACTGTCCATATATACAGAATAAGAGCAGATACTGAGAATTACACCAGTATACAGGACAAGAGAAGTGGTACTGTGCAGTGTCCGTATATACAGAATAAGAGCAGATACTGAGAATTACACCCAGTATACAGGACTAGAGAAGTGGTACTGTGCAGTGTCCATATATACAGAATAAGAGCAGATACTGAGAATTACACCAGTATACAGGACTAGAGAAGTGGTACTGTGCACTGTCCATATATACAGAATAAGAGCAGATACTGAGAATTACACCAGTATACAGGACTAGAGAAGTGGTACTGTGCACTGTCCGTATATACAGAATAAGAGCAGATACTGAGAATTACACCCAGTATACAGGACTAGAGAAGTGGTACTGGGGGTGTTTTATAAAAAAAAAAAAAAAAAAAAAAAAAAAAAAAAAAAAAAAAAAAAAAAAAAACCCTTCTTCATCAAAAAAAAAAAAAAAAGAGGGGGGGGCCCCTCTTTCTATTATTTATTACCTCCACCCCCCCCCCCCCAAAAACACAAAAAAAAAAAAAAAACAAAAAAAAAAAAAACACCAAAACACACAGTGTCTCGCAAAAAAAAACAACAAAACAAAAAAAAAAAAAGGGGAGAAAAAAAAAAAAAAAAAAAAAAAAAAAAAAAAAAGCGGCACATTTTAAGGGAAAAAAAAAAAAATTTTTTTTAAAAAACAAAACAATTTTTAAAAAAAAAAAAAAAAAAAAAAAAAAATTTTCCCCCCCCCCACCTCCAACATAATAAAAAGGGGGGGGGGCGGGCCCACAAGTAACCCCGGTGCAATTTTTTTTACATTCCCGTCTATTTTCCGGGCATTTCTGTAAATACATCTTTGCATATCAGAGTGAAGTGTTTACCATTAGGTTCCCTGCCTGTCATTTTGCATAAGATGGGTTGCAGTGATTAAGATATGGGAGCATCCAGCTATTAAGAAGATAGATTGGGAGGATGCACATTATAGCCACGATCAGAGTCTGCATTCAGGCGATGCATTTTTGTCTAGTAGGCTGAACTGCATTTAAGTGGCTGTAGATATCTTATTATATCCTATTCCAGAATCTGTCAGCTATGTAATGACAGCTAAAACCCAGGGGACCTATTTTGGAGGTCCAAAATTTCTATAAACGCCTTAATTTCAGACTCCATTGCTGCAGCACTGTATAATTTAGTGTAGAAATTCAGTATATAAATGCATTAGGTTTAACAAGCTTCTTCTATATATTAGCCCATTTTAGAGGGAAGGTTATTATAATAGGATATGGAGGTTTCCTCCAATGTTTGGGATCTATCTACATTATGTGGCCGAAAGCACCTGAACATCCCCCACCAGCGCTGAGCACCTCGTTCCATATCTATCGTATGAGCATTAATATGAAGCTGGTTCTTCCTCTGCTGCTATAGAAGATCATGTTTGGCTTTTACTAGGTTTTGAAGCATGGGTGAGGGGAATATTATCCATTCTACAATAACAACTTTGGTAAAGATGGACATTGATGTGGCTTCCAGTAGTATTTTCAGGATTGAATTGGCTCTCCAGAGTGGGTCTTTTACTGGGTCCATGCTTGGACAATAATGAGTCCCAAAGGTCCAGCCAAAGCAACTTTGGAGTCAACTAGAGATGACCCAAATATTTTAACTAAACCAAACAATTGGATATTCATCTCAGATGTACTAAATTATTATACTCTAGTGACATCATGAGCCCAGGGCCACCACTGAGATGCTTGGTGTGTCCATGTCACCACTGAGGCCCAATCCCAGGCTTCAGTGGTGACCCCGGCCACATAATGTCACCAAGGAGACCAAGAGAGAGCACCTGACAACTCTAAAAGAAGTAAGGGAAAGTGTTTTTTTATTTCATTTTTTACGCCTCCCCTGGGCCTCCACCTACTGTAACGGTCTAGGTCTGGTTCAGAGTCTTTTAGTGCAACTTACTTGGGGTAATTGCTAGGCTGATAACGTAGTCAGAGGAAGACAGTGGTCGATGCACAAGATGGACGTCAGTATTAGAGGAGAAGGTAATGCCGTAGTCAGGAGGAAGCCAGGGGTCGATGCACAAGATGAACGTCAGTTTTAGAGGAGAAGGCAATGCCGTAGTCAGGAGGAAAGCCAGGGGTCGATGCACAAGATGAATGTCAGTTTTAGCAGCAAATTAGGAGCGGCTGGCTAGATTATAGGCTAAGAGCACAATAATCTGACAAAGCAGGAAGAGCAAGGCTGAGTTTAAATAGGAAGTTCGATCAAGGAACAGGGTGGAGCAAACCAGGGAGGTGGGACCTGAAACTAGAGACACTGGGAACTAGGCTTAAGATCGGAGTCCTTGGGTTCAAGTCCTGACACCTATTATACTCTGGGGTATGAAGAGACCCCAGAGTATAATAATTTCACTTCTGGTTCTCTCCGAATTTGTTCAACCTGAAACGCATGAGGGGTCCAAGCCAACTGGACCCAAATGTTGGGCATTCGCCCATCTCTAGAGTTAACTACTTGTCACTAGGGTTTATTTCTTATAATCATATATAACCTATTACATACATCTACCTCATGTGTTCCGTGATAACAGCAAAGACTATGAAGCAATTTAAAGAGGACACGTACATATTCTGTATAGATGGAGGGTAGACCTTTACAACCATGTCTTTTGGTGGGTCCAAGGAACTCCATCTGATAACTGCTCTAGATCATCCCAAAACTATTCCATGAAACTGAGAAACTAGTCTAGAAAAACTAGAAAAACTGTGTTTGGGCCACTTTCTTATGGGTCTTGTTTTTACGGCATTTACGGTGTAGTCGTCACAAGCACAGGATCCAAGAAATCATAAAACTTAACCTTTAATGTAAATAATAATAATAAATATTTAAGACGGTCAGAGAATATCACCAATTAATGTGCACAAAACAAACCGTGCTCTAGATAAAAAAAGGAAACGGTCTTACCCGGACCCACTGAGAGACGTTGGGGACTCAACGGGACTTACAGATGAAGGGCTGGTATAATTATACCCTATCTCTCACCTATGTCCCACAATGACTCCTGTCCTAACAAGGACAGTCCCAAAACTCTCCCTGTATCTCCCTATCAAATTAGATCCATATTTACCAACGCATTTCATGTCCCAACCAGATGGAGGGGCAATCCTCAGGGGATTTCAAAATATAAGCCCAGTGGGGAGTAACAGCCCTTCAAGCTACTCAACTGTGTATTATCATAGCTTGCCAGTTGTAGGGCTGTGCAGATGTACGCTCCACCCTAAATACAGGGGAGCATATGTGTCAGCACTGCTTGTGACGATTGTTGGATCATCAAGTTTGTTTGATAACGTAATTGTATGCTTTGGCTATTTACGGTGTAGTCAAAATGACATGTTACCTATATATTGCATGTCGTTAAGATAATACCAGATTTTTTGGTTTGTTTTCACACATATCGATTTTTTTTTTGGAGTCACCATATTCTGACACCCGGAACTTTTTTATATTTCTGTATATCAGGTTGATGAAGGCATCTTTTTTTGCAGGACCAGATGTCCATTTTATTTATACAATTTTGGGGAAAGTCTGATGTTTTGATTGCTTTTAATGCAAATTTTTTAGGAAGGTGAAACTACAAAAAAGCAGCGGTTTGGCCATTTTGATTTTTTTCCCTCTACAGCATTTACCGATTTCGTCCTTCAATGAGAAAGGTATCAAGTCCGGTGGGGTCTCACTCGATCAAAGAAAACTTTTATTGCGGGCATTAGTGTCGTGTCTCCACTTGATAGAACTGAAGCTGAGCAGCCACCATCCTATTATGAAAGGGGTTAAAGACCCTGGTTCTTTGACACCCAAAGAAAGAGTTTAACCAAACTTGACATTCTTATGACATTGACGTGGGTCATCATACCTTACTGTTCAAGAACTTATAAAGGTTGTGCCTAGAGATGATTGGAATGGTTTGTAACAAACTCTTCAAAAACTGGGTTGGAACGAATCTAAATTCTTTTCAGTTCAATTCTCACAAACTGGTGGGTACCATGTGAAATCGTGGAAAAAGCAGAAAATCACATAAGCCCAGGGATCAGGTAGGCTTTCCCATAATGCCTTGCAAGCAGTTCTCATGACAGAGGACAGCCAATCAGGTGAGAGGTGGTGCAGATAATACAGTGTGGGTCTTCTGAGACATATAGTGTACTTAGGACTGGAGAAGAAGACTTTGATTTAACTGATAGAGAGAGATAGTACGGGAGTCCATCTGTCTGTCTGTCACACTGTGAGTGTCGGTGAAGTGATGTCATACTATCACTGTGCTACAGCAGATGCATCAATCTCAATCAAAATTTTCAGAGTCAGATTATTCACATTTAATATGTATTGTGTCCAAGACCAAGAACAGACAATATAGTCATGTCACATGGCACTCTTTTTATATGTATCTGCGTCATTTGTATTTTTTTCCTTGCCAAGCTGCAAAAAGTGGTGCAGAAAAATGTGCCCTGTTTTTTCACTTGAAGTGAAGGGAAGTGAAATTTTAAAAGGTATAAACAAATCAGTGTGCATTAAAAGTGACATGGCATCATTGTCCGCCGGGTCATTACAATTATCGCAATACCGTATTTATATTGGTTTTATTATGTTTTACCGTTTTTACTAAATAAAACATAATTTTTCGGAAATAAACAATTCGTGGGGTCACCGTATTCTGACGCCTATAGCTTTCTTACTGTTTTGATGATGGAGATATGTCAGGGTTTTTTATTTGCAGGGCAAGTTGTAGTTTTTATTGGTACCGATTTTTGGTATGTACTGTATGTCTATGACTTTTTGATCACTTTTTATTGTTTTTTTTGGGGAGAGGCAAGGTGGCCGAAACACATTAATTTGAACATTGTGGTATTTTTTTTTTTTTTTTTAAGTGTTCACCACATGGGATATGGGATTTATTTTTTAAAGTTTCGTTTATACTTTTTTAACCTTTTTTTTTCCCTGTTCCACAAGGTGACTGGAAACTGGGATCTCTTCATCCCCAGTGCAATGTATTGCAATACTTCTGTACTGGAGTACATCACAAGTAGAATCCCTATGGGCAGACAGGAGGCCATTGATTGGCTACCTGGCTACCATGGCAGCTCCTCGGTTTGCAGGGTTCGACAGGTTGCCATGGCAGCCAGGAGGCGGTTGATGGGTTAAGCCACTGGAGTCTGAGTATTTTCCAGCTCTGGTGGCTAGTCCCTGGTCCAAGCTGCGTAATACAGCCAAGACCTGGAAGTCAAGTCTCAGGCCTGCAGCATGAGATCCCCGTACTATTATGGCACTGAACGTTAACTATAATCTCAGTGTGACGTGATAGTACGGTGCAGTGGGGGAAGGGGTTAAGGTGTGCTCTTATTTCTTACACAAAAACACAAATACCTTCAATTGCCCAAGCAGCAGAGCACAGGTTCCTAAATCTTGTTAAGCCTGGCCTAAGGCTCATATGTCCTAGTCATAGCTATTAGGTGCACCCAAAAATTTCCCTCACTGTCTCTGACACATACACTAGTTCCAAAAAGTGAACAGAAAAAAAAAAGTATCATCATCTCCATCTTGGCTACGATATTGACACTTGTCCTGACTTGTAACTGAGAGTTAAAGGGATTCTATCATTGGGGAAACATGTTTTTAACTGAAGCCATTTCATACTAGCCTTTATAAAGGCCTATTAGTCTCCTACCTTTGTCGTTTCGCACCTTGCCGCCGTTTAGAAGAAATCTTGATTTTTATTTTTAAGCAAATGTGTCTTCAGAATGCACAGGGGGCGTCCTCTGTGCTCTCCTCAGACGCATTTTTGAACTTACCGTGCCACCGCTCTCCATCTTTAGCAGAAGCCTCTTCTTGACGTCAACCTTTTACAAGTCTTCGTTCGGCCATTTTCCTGTGGCCTATTACATACAGCGCATGCAGTACGCTTGTGTAATAGGCCACAGGAAAATGGCCGAATGGACATGCGCAGTCGGCGCATGTCTCCCGGAGGAAGGATGACGTCAAGAAGAAGCGTCTGCTAAAGAAGAAGAGAGGCAGCGCGGTAAGTTCAAAAATGGACGCCCCCTGTGCATTCTGTAGATGCATTTGCATAAAAATAAAAATCAAGATTTCTTCTAAACGGCGGCGAGGAGTGAAATGACAAAGGTAGGAGACTAATAGTCTTTATAAAGGCTATTACGACATGGCTTGTGTTAAAAACATGGAAGGAAGGAAGGAAGGAAGGAAGGAAGGAAGGAAGGAAGGAAGGAAGGAAGGAAGGAAGGGAGGAAGGGAGGAAGGGAGGAAGGGAGGGAGGAAGGGAGGAAGGGAGGAAGGAAGGAACCGTCCCCTTACTAGAATGATCTATGGTTGAGAAATGTACCATCTGCCTAGTCCGGCCACACTGGTTCAGTGCAGTTCAAGTTACATCAGGCAAAAATACATCAAACAGCATTAGAGCATGCTAGGATTACATTAGAGTGAATGGGAATGGACACTCTATGGCTGTTGCTCTGCTCCAATAATGGATGGGAGCAACGGACATCTATAATGATTGTGTGAACATCCCCTTTAAGTGTCAGTATACACCAAGATTCTCAGTAAGACACAAGGCAGGTAGGGGCCCCTTTACAGCTTTGGGGCCCAGGAGCTTCAAGTTACTCCTCTGATCAGACAAGATGTGTAGATAGATTATTCTAGCTCTTATTTCTCGTTTTCCTGAATAATCTTCTAATATGACATCTTTTTTATTTAAATTTATTTTAGTTGGCTGTTAGGATGTAAAATTAGAATACAGTTCAGGAGTACAGAGAGGGCCGGGAGTGAACTGATACACTTCACACTAAACAGGACTGAGCAGCCTGCAATGTATGAGAATACATCCAGGCTGCAGAAGACAAAGGGGTGAGAATATTTAATTGATGTCAATTACAAAAATGGTTGTAATCATATAAAGCATGCAATTTCATAAAAACAAAATTATGTGAAGGGGTCAATTGCTTTTCATCTTATGAGTTTTTTTTATTTTATTTATTTTTTCTTTTTAATCTCACAGATTTTTACATATTTAACCATTTTTATTGTATTACAATATACAGTTTTGTTATATACATTGTTTACAAAGGAGAATCTCACCAAGACTGGTGATCATGGTTACAACAAGCAGTCCCCCTCCATACACACATAGTTCGGCAACTAGGCTGGATTGCAGCACTGAAATGGTTAATTAGCTGGACCAGAGTTTGTTGTAGAGAGAGTGTGTCTGTGTATTACAACTGGCCATGTGATGTCATGTTCATTGGGCCCCTGGCCTATTCACAGCTCAGTCACGTTTAAGCTGCAATACCAAGCACAGCCACTTAACAAATGTAAGGCGCTATGCTTGCACCAACTCAAACACTATCGGCTCTTCAAACTGTTGATCGTCTGGAGTCCACAGTGCCAAACCCCTGCCAATCTTCAAGTAATCTATCCTAAGGATAGGTCATCCATTAATAAGCCTTGAAACCCCTTTGTAATGGCTGAATGAAAGAGAAAGGCAATTACATTTTTTATATTATTGTTTACCATAAAACTTGTCAAAACTTTATAATAAGGGGGACACTTAATATCTGTATGTTTTTACCATTTATTGAGTTTTACTTCATAAAATTGATTTTAAGAATTGTCTTTATTGTTTTTATTTTTATTATTTATTTATTTTTGTTTATTTATATTTGTTTTAAAATTGATTTTAAGAATTGTGTTTCTTGTTTTATATATATATATATATATATATATATATATATATATTTGTTTCTTATTTTTTATATTTTTATATACATATATATATATATATATATATATATATTTATTTATTTTTTCATTGTTTATCTTTATTTGTTTTAAAATTGATTTTAAGAATTGTCTTTATTGTTTTATATATATTTATTGTTTTTTTATATATAATTTTTTTTTATTTTTTTTTTTGTATTTATTTTCCAAACCTAAGGAATTTTCGGCGTATACTAGACATCCCAGCATGCCTCTGTTACAGTGAGTCCCTAACTACCAGTGCAAAGTGATCAGGTTTGGCTATCACAATGCTGGAACTGATGGGAAAATGAAAAGGGCACCTCAATGAAGGTGAATAATTGGATAAATGGTAATAATAAAGGAGATCCAAACCTCATATCATCAATGTCATCATCTACAATGTCTACAATCAGATGGAGCTGCCCAATAAGAGGGGTAATGGTTTAAGGAGCCGGGGACATTCCATACAAACCTGAACATGTCTATTCCAAAATTATTTAAAAAAAAACTGCCCCACATTAGTTAGAAAGTGGGTAGTAATGACTGAGGGTGCAGGTGTAGCAAGTTTACCCAAATCCTAGTGTTCTCTTACTACCATGAAGACACCTGTATTATAAATGGCATATGGTAGTTTAGGGACCTGTTTTAGGTCTTGCATTGAGACCCAGGCCCTTCAATCTACGCCTTTGGACCAAATGGAAATTCCTTGCCTTGTAGCTATAATTTCTCTAGCTCTTTCCTTAGTTTTTCTCTTGTTTTATTTTGCGACAGTCTTCTATGACTAGTATAGATTTTCTCCAGACACCGCACATTGCAGTTTTCTGATGTAACATTAGATGTCACTGTTACCACAATGTAAATGTATTCTGTCTGGCATTTGCCTCTCACATGATGAATGAGCCTCATAATCTCCTCACAACATATTCATGTAGACCAGTTCTTCAGCTTAAATTATAGTTTAAGGAAAGATGATATAATACACGTGTACTGTGTGTATGTCAGGTAGCATAAAAAGAGATTATTGTGAGAGGGATAGATAGATAGATAGATAGATAGATAGATAGATAGATAGAAAGATAGACAGATAGATAGCTAGATAGATAGATAGATAGGATATGAGACAGATAGACAGATAGATAGATAGATAGATAGATAGATAGATAGATAGATAGATAGATAGATAGATAGATAGATTAGATATGAGATAGATTAGATATGGGACAGATAGATAGATAGATAGATAGATAGATAGATAGATAGATAGATAGATAGATAGATAGATAGTCATGATAGATACATATGAGATAGATATGAGAGAGAGAGAGATATGAGAGAGAGAGAGAGAGATGAGATAGATCTTCATAATGTTTTTTCACCTTATTTTCTATTTTTTTCTTTATAATTTACTTCTTGACATAATACAAAATATATCTATCTAAAAAAGAAGAAAGTCCACAGCAGCACCAGGATAATGTCGGGTGCTCAGCCCAGAGCCTCTGGTGACAGCTCCACGTATATATCCAAGGAAAAAGGCAACACTCCAATAGTATCAAACAAAACTGGTGAAGTTTATTCCATCTGTAAGCTTACATATGGAATAAATAATAAAAGAATAAACTTCACCAGTTTTGTTTGATACTATTGGAGTGTTGCCTTTTTCCTTGGAGATAGATAGATAGATAGATAGATAGATAGATAGATAGATGTGACATGGATAGATAGATAGGACATAGATAGATAGATAGATAGATAGATAGATAGATAGACAGATATTCAAGGAAAAAGGCAGCACTCCAGGAGTATCAAACAAAACAGGTGAAGTTTATTATTTTATTATTTATTCACCAGTTTTGTTTGAAACTACTGGAGTGCTGCCTTTTTCCTTGAATATCTATCTATCTACCCCATATCTATCTTTCTATCTCTTTATCTATCTAGTTATCCCATATCTATCTATCTATCTATCTATCTATCTATCTATCTACGTCTTTCTATCTATCTATCTATCTATTTCATATCTATCTATCTATCTATCTATCTATCTGTCTTTCTATCTATCTGTCTTTCTATCTCATATCCATCTGTCTCCTATATTGGGAGCAATGCCTGCCAGCACTAGCACAGTATACAGAGCCGGTAGCAGACAGCTTTGTGTAGTGGTTGTTCCTGGTTACTGTAGCTTTGATTCAGGTGAATAGGAGCTTATCTGCAGTTACCCACCACAGCCACTACATAGTCTATGGAGCTATTGAGCTTTATACTTCTGACCTCATACACTGTGCTAGCTGCATTTGAAGGTGGACATGCCAGGTGTTGGACCTCTACTGCCTACTGATATGATATTGATAACCTATGCTAAGGATAAGTCATCAATACCTACATTTTGGAAAACCCCAATATATTTATATCTAGCCCAATACAATATAGCACTTTTCATTTTAGAAAATGCTTAATATTTTGTATATTTAAAAAAAGAATCAAACAATAATGTTATAATAATAAATAGTTCTAATTTATGGATAATGTTCTTTTTGTAGTTAGAGAAAAAGTTATCCACTATATAGAGGAAAGTATTGGGGCACCTACACAATGCACCTCCTCTGGGAAGGCTTTCTATAAGATTTTGGAGGTGCCTGTGGAATTTCTGCCCATTCATCCAGAACAGCATGCGTTACGTCAGACTCTGATGTAAGATGAGAGGGCTTGGTTCACTGTCTCCGTTCTACTTCATCCCTTGAGCGTTGGATGGGATTGAGGTCAGGGCTCTGTACGGCCAGTCAAGTTCTTCCACACCAAACTCCCCCAACCACACCTTTAAGGACCTTGCTTTTTGTGCTGGGGCATAGTCATGCTGGGACAGGAAAACTCCTTCTCCAAACTGATCCCACACAGTTGGAAGTGACTAGAGATGGGCGAATCATTTTGTAATGAACCGGATTTGACCCGAATATTCCAAAAGTTTTCGGCTTGCCAATACCCAAAACCTTGGTGGTTCATCACCTGTGAACCAACAGTGAAATTATTATTTTCTGAGGTCTTTTCAGACCCCAGAGTATAATATGTGGAGGCCTTGGGGAAGTGTAAAAAAATAACAAACAATTATACCTACATTTCCTCATCTTTTCTGGGCCTTGTGGCATCCATGCCTCTCTCTGGGTCCTCTCCTGTGCTTCTGGTGATGTCATGAGCATGGGGTCACCGCTGAGGCCTTGGTGGTCACATGGGGTGTATGGAATGTCATTATGTCATGACTCTCAGCGCGCCCCACAGTATAATAATTTCTCTTGTGGTTCTATGTGAACTTGTTCGAACCAAATCTTTGGGTTGAACAATCTGAACCTAAAACAAAACTAATCTTTAGAGGGTCGCCCACCCTTAGAAGCGACAATTTTCCAAAATGTGTTGGTTTAATGTGGAATTAAAATTTCCCTTCACTGGAACTATCGCGGAAAGCAACTCCATAGCTTTACTCCTCGTCCACCATCCGTACAGCATGGTTGGTCACTCCACAGAACACGTCTCCACTGCTCCATAGTCCAGTGTCAAGATTTCACACTACACCTTCCAACACTTGGTATTGTGTTTGGTGACGTAAGTCTTACATGTAGCTCCTTGGCCATGGAAACCCATGCCATGAAGCTTCGGGTGGGTTTTTTGTGCTGCTGTTAATACCAGAAGAGGTTTGGACTCTGCAGTTGTTGAGTCAGCAGAGCATTGGCAACTTTTATGTACAATATGGCTAAGAATTTGGTGCCCCAGCTCTGTAACTTTACACAGTCTGATGTAATCTTTAAACATACACTACCGTTCAAAAGTTTAGGGTCACTTAGAAATTTCCTTATTTCTGAAAGAAAAGCACAGTTTTTTTCAATGAAGATAACATTAAATGAATCAGAAATACACTCTATACATTGTTAATGTGGTAAATGACTATTCTAGCTGCAAACGTCTGGCTTTTAATGCAATATCTACATAGGTGTATAGAGGCCATTTCCAGCAACCATCACTCCAGTGTTCTAATGGTACATTGTGTTTGCTAACTATGTAAGAAGGCTAATGGATGTTTAGAAAACCCTTGAAAACCCTTGTGTAAGTATGTTAGCACAGCTGAAAACAGTTTTGCTGGTTAGAGAAGCTATAAAACTGACCTTCCTTTGAGCTAGTTGAGACTCTGGAGCATTACATTTGTTGGTTCGATTAAACTCTCAAAATGGCCAGAAAAAGAGAACTTTCATGTGAAACTCGACAGTCTATTCTTGTTCTTAGAAATGAAGGCTATTCCATGTGAGAAATTGCCAAGAAACTGAAGATTTCCTACAACGGTGTGTACTACTCCCTTCAGAGGTTAGCACAAACAGGCTCTAACCAGAGTAGAAAGAGAAGTGGGAGGACCCGCTGCACAACTGAGCAACAAGACAAGTACATTAGAGTCTCTAGTCTGAGAAATCGACGCCTCAACAGGTCCTCAACTGGCAGCTCATTAAATAGTCCCCGCAAAACGCCAGTGTCAACGTCTACAGTGAAGAGGCGACTCAGAGATGCTGGCCTTCTGGGCAGAGCGGCCAAGAAAAAGCCATAACTGAGACTGGCTAATAAAAAGAAAAGATTAATATGGGCAAAAGAACACAGACATTGGACAGAGGAAGATTGGAAAAAAGTGTTATGGACAGACGAATCGAAGTTTGAGGTGTTTGGATCACACAGAAAAACATTTGTGAGACGCAGAACAACTGAAAAGATGCTGGAAGAGCCTGACGCCATCTGTCAGCATGGTGGAGGTAATGTGATGGTCTGGGGTTGCTTTGGTGCTGGTAAAGTGGGAGATTTGTACAAGGTAAAAGGGGATTTTGAATAAGGAAGGCTATCACTCCATTTTGCAACACCATGCCATACCCTGTGGACAGCACTTGACTTGAGCCAATTTCATCCTACAACAGGACAATGACCCAAAGCACACCTCCAAATTATACAAGAACTATTTAGGGAAGAAGCAGGCAGATGGTATTCTATCTGTAATGGAGTGGCCAGCGCAGTCACCACATCTCAACCCCATTGAGCTGTTGTGGGAGCAGCTTGACCATATGGTACGTAAAAAGTGCCCATCAAGCCAATCCAACTTGTGGGAGGGGCTTCTGGAAGCATGGCGGGAAATGTCTCCAGATGACCTAAGCAAATTAACAGCTAGAATGCCAAAGGTTTGCAATGCTGGAATTGCTGCAAATGGAGCATTCTTTGACGAAAGCAAAGTTTGAAGGAGAAAATTATTATTTCAAATAAAAATCATTATTTCTAACCTTGTCAATGTCTTGACTATATTTTCTATTCATTTTGCAACTCATTTTATAAATAAAAGTGTGAGTTTTCATGGAAAACACAAAATTGTCTGGTTGACCCCAAACTTTTGAACGGTAGTGTATGTTGACTTAAAGGAGTTTTTCCAGGGACTATTTTTTAATGACTTTCTGCCCGGATTCCTTATGTGTTCGTGACTGGTTCTGACACCAAGTCACGTGATCAGAACCAGCACATGACATCAGCTCTGTCCTCCTCCTCCCTCCTCTCCATGTTCAGTGGTATTACGTGTATATGGGGACTGGCTTTACTATCACAATGATGGAGTCTGCCATGTGTACTGCATTCTTTTATTCTTTATCATCTGTACTGTATATACTGAAAAAACAATGTGCCATATCATTAAAACCGGTGAAGTGGATAACTGTCCTTATGTAATGACAATAGTGCCTGTGAAAAGGTAGGATATATTGGGCAGCAAGTGAAGTTACATTTTAAAAGTGATATGTTGAAAGCAAAAAAAAAAAAAATGGGCCCAAGTAAGGATCAAAGGCCAAATGTGATGACTAGATGACTGGATTAGAATATCTCCAAAATGGCAGGTCTTGTGGGGTGTTACTGTCAGTGATACAGTGGTTACCAAAGTTATCCAAGGATGGACAAGCGGTGAACCAGTCACGGGGTCATGGGTGTCCAAGGTTTACGTGGGAGTGGGAGTGAAGTCTAGCCTGTCTGGTCTGATCCAACAGAAGAGCTCCCGTAGAATAAAATAGAAGTTATGTAGAAATGTAGAATTATGATAGAAAGATGTCAGAATGTACAGGACATTGTAGTATGCATAGCCACAAACAGGTAGGAATGGTCATGCTGGTCACTGTTCACCACTGCAATGGACACATCAGATCTGGACCATAGATCAAAGGAAGAAGGTGACTTCGTATGAGGGCTACCTTTTCTTTTACATCATGTAGACAGCCACCTGTGTGCCTGATACCTGGAGAAGAGATGGCACCAGGACACTTTTTTCCTTCTTTTTTAAGTCTCACAGAGTAGACTTCAACATGCAATCACATAAAGGGTTTGTGCCACAGAACAGGGGGTAAGTGCCCGATCACTGGTGGTTCAATGGCACTGGCGCTCCATTCACAAGGAGGTTTGTGAGGATTTTTGGGGAACGAAATTCCCCTTAAAGCCACCTTGTGAATGGAGCGCAAGTGCGATGGTTAGTGGATAGTGTCCATAATAGCATAACCCCTTTAATTCCCTACTGCAATACTTGTTACTATTGTTACACCTCCTGAAGGCTATTGAGACCCTAGGAGCCATTAAGGTAGGAGTAGTTTCAGGGACCCTCTCTAACCACTTAGATGCCATGATTTTAAGTTAATAAAGGGGTTTCCCTCTTCAGGATCCTCACCTTGAATGTAGAGTGATTACAAAGAGTGTCTCTCACTCTGGAGGACCTGAACTGTCCTGCATTACACAGACAATCCACTGAAGTGCATGAGTACTATGTAATGCTTTACTTACCCTGTGGTGGTGCTGCAAGTAAATTGAACACTTACTGTATGATTTCTCAATAGATAACAGTTGACTTTGGGAAGTTGGGAGACTTTGTGATCAGCTTTTCAATGGAACCTTCCAAAAAAGTTGGCATTGTTCAGAGCAGAGAAACCCATTAGACCCTATGCGCATGACAATAAAAAAGGTGCATGTGATTTTTTTTAATGGTGGTCACCTGTTCATTATCAGAACAATGGAAGTCAATGGGTGTTTTTTAAATATCTGTTAAAAAAAAATTTCATGGCTGGACAGACCCCATATGGTTCACTTTTTAACATCAGTCAAAACGAATTTGCATCCAAGTGATGGCTGTTAAAAACAGATGCGTCAAAAAAGACTAATAAAGTCAATCCATATTTTTTTAACAGGTAGTTTAAAAACAAATGGAAAATGGAATGTAAAAATGGACAGAAATTGGATGAAACATTGATAGAAAATGGACATTAAAAATGGGCCGTTTCATCCATTTTTAACGTCCGTTCTTTTCAACATTTGTGTGTTAATGTCCAGGAGAACCCTATTAAATTTAATTAAAAATTTGTAAATTTGTTGGTGCTCTCAGTAAAGGGGTCAGGCCCATTCTAAATGTTGGTTTTGGACCCTGTAAAATCTATGTATGTCTCTGCTCACACGGTCACTGGAATATAAAATCTGACAGAAATGTGAAATGTCCACCGTCAGCTGCCTCCAGTACCTCATATAAACCAGACATTTCCATATCTCTCAATGACCTATTCTCAGTGGAAATTAATGACACTGGCTGTCTAACAAAATGGTGCAGGTACACACTGAGCCTCGTCTTTTTTTAATACCTTTACCAGAGGCAGAGAAATATTTAAACAGGCCTTTAGGGTAGTACAGACCGTACACTGCTGGGTTACCTTCAATTGTACTAGCAGTATGTGCAGCTTTCACTAATTCTGTAGACTAAATTTAAGTCAATTACAAAAATAAAAAATAAAATAAAAAAATAATTGCAAAAAATAATTGAAAAAAAAACCCAAAAATAAAATTTTCTTAAATATAAACGCTGATGAAAAGGGATGAAGAAAAGTTTCCATCTGAATGTATATTCCTTGGCAATGTGCAGCTAATGTTCATTTTGCTAAACTCCTTAGGCATCCCTTATGGGAGGTCCCGGGGCCTTATGTGTTATTTTCTCCTAAGTGATAACATATGACAGCTGTAAATACATCTATCTATCAAGTGTAATATTATTGCTGTCTTGCAGGTCTCTCTACTGAACCATTTTATAGGTTAGAACAACAGCCGCCCCCTCCTGCCTTATTGAAACTCCAAATCTCATGTGGTATGCTGAACTCGGAAAAGATACAAAAATAAATACTGGGAACTTTATTGATATAGTTACATTTCAGGAAGTTGGCAGGAGTAGGAGGGTGCCGGTTTAGCAGATTTTTCTGAATTATAAACTGGCTGTTCGTGGATCGTAATAGCAGAAATACTTATAATAAATCCAAGAATATAAAATTTAACACTAGTAGTAGCACTAATAGGAAAAGTAATATTAATAATAATAATAATAATAATAATAATAATTATATGAAAAATACTGATAATAAATTCAAGAATATACAATTTAACACTAATAGGAAAAGTAATAATAATAATAATAATAATGATAATAATAATAATAATAATAATAATAATAATAATAATAATATGAAAAATACTGATAATAAATCCAAGAATATAACATTTTATACTAGTAGTAGCACTAATAAGAAAATTAATAATAATAATAATAATAATAATAATAATAATAATAATAATAATATGAAAAATACTGATAATAAATCCAATAATATAACATTTTATACTAGTAGTAGCACTAATACGAAAATTAATAATAATAATAATATTAGTAAACATATGAAAAATACTGATAATAAATCCAAGAATATAAAATTTTACACTAGCAGTAATAATAAAAGTAATAATAATAATAATAATAATAATAAATAATATGAAAAATATTGATAATAAATCCAAGAATATGTTTTACACTAGTAGTAGTAGCAGTGATAATAAAAGTAATAATAATAATTATAATCATAGCAAAAATACTGATAATAAATCCAAGCTATAACATTTTACACTAGCAGCAGTAATAAAGGTAATAATAATAATAATAGTGATACATATAGCAATGTAATATTGCTAATATAAAATGTATTAATATTACTGATAATAGTAGTGATAATAATAATAATAATAATAATAATAATTACAGCAATATAAAATGTACTACTATTGCTACTAGAAAAAAACTACTACCAATAATAATAATAATAATAATAATAATAATAATTGGAATTCAAATAGTAATAATAAATGTAACTATATAAAATATACTAATAATAATCATAAAAATACTGATAAATATAACTATATAAAATATACTACTACTACTAACAATAATAATAATAATAATAATAATAATAATAATAAAAATAATAGTAGTAAAAATACTATTAATAAATATTAGATGAAAAAAAATTGTGCTACTACTACAAAATAACAGCAATAATAATACTAATAAAACTGGCAGGGAGGTTGAAATGGGGAACCATGGCTCTTAATGAATTTGATGCATGTATTGACCATTTGTGGGCTAGAAAGCCATATCTATATGGCATAGGTTATGTTATAATTTACAATAGTTTCTGGAAAAATTATACTAAATTTGTCAGACATGTCTCCTCCAAGCTCTGCCCACTAGGTAAAAATATTACAAAAAGTCACACATTATTTGGCTTGCACAAAGATTTGCCTATCCAGTATTTTCTAGACATAATAACATTTTCAAGTCCCCATTCCTAATTTACATGATGCATTTGGGTTGTCATGTGATTGTTCCTACCTCACTGTAGGAGAGACTTCCCCTCGTGTACTAATCTAAGGATCCATGTGCAATGTCCTTCTAAGGTCACTACTAATACTAAAGTGTATTTTATTGGTTCCTAAGAAGTTAGCAAGCTATTCCTACACTGTTGTATAAATGTAAGTGCCTCTAGTTTTCTAGATGATGGAAGGAGTTAACCATTGCTAGGCAGCTCCAGACTTTATGGTTTGGGCCTTTTTCAGTTGGTTGGTAACAAACTGCAGTTGAATGTAGTAGCCTGTAAGACGACATCTTTACCTGTATAGGCTTAGTTAGTGGTAGTTAGGCCACAGCAGGCAGTCCCATGTATTGTACTCCATGAGTCGCAGAAGAAATCTGCACATGTAACTAAACATCTCCACTGCCATATCAGTGAGGAAACCTTTATTTCCATAACCAAAACATGTCCTACATTTCCCCAATATTTGGCAGAAAGAGAGGACCAAGGCCCAGGGATTGCCTAGAATTTGCCAAGGTGGAAAGGCTCAGAGGGCTAAAGGAGAGAGTAAAGAGCAGATGCCACTTCCATCTTGTCTGTCTCAATCACACTCACCATCAAGGACATCCGGAATCACTAACATGCGGGACCTACAGCAGGGAGTGCCCAGAGGGAACACTCTACCATCAACCAAGTGCTGACACATTGCCTGTAAGAGGATTTGGTGCCAAAGTCATTGTGATACTAGAAGGATGATTAGCTGCCATCTTGGGCCTCCTTCCCTGCCCCAGCTGCACACTAGGGTGTTGCACATACTCTTCATCCCCTTCATTTAGCTGGGTCAGTGGGTGAACAGAAGACACTACTCCATAAATGGCTGGCATTGGTTGGATCTCCAGTTATTACAGTTTCCATGCTGTATGGCAAACTCTTCCCTGATACAATATATAGATAAGTTCACCTCTACTATATCTACAGGGTAGCTACATATAGGTGGCACTAGAGAGACAGTTCTTTTCCTTTCACAGGAGAGCTAATTTGCATACTTTCTTTCCCATGGAGCATTGCCTGTGGATCTCCTCAATGAAAGTCAGTAACCTCCAGAGTTAGAAAGTCTACTAATTATCTAACCTATTATTACTGCCATTAATTAGTGTTATATTCACATTGTGCTCTTCTATATGAGCTCATGGTAACAAGTCTAACCTGAGCTGATACATGTGGCCATATGACACATTGTAATATCCTTTGGACCGATCCCTGGCACGGCGTGAGCCTCATTGTCATATCACATGCTCCTCTGTATCCATTTTGTTTGTTGTTGCAGCTCCGCCGTCTGCTTTTTGATAGGCTTTGATGTCTTAAAGCCCACTGATCCTTGCAGGTGACCAAACTTTCATCCGTAATCTGTCCTATCCAAATTAAAAGCATCACATATAGATTGTGGGATTTGCTGTATGTGCCAATTAACTTCTCTCAGACTCTCCGGTGAATTGATGGTATCAGGAGAGGGGAATGAAACGCTGGCAGAAATCAATGCAGAACACATTACAGCACACAAAGCCTGTATACAATGCATTATTTCAAAGAGCTGGCCCGCTTTTATTATCACAGCGTCATATTTAACTCACAAACCAGCTTCATGTTGGATATCGCAAAGTCAAAGACTCGGTTTCTCGGGCTGCTCATAAAAAAATCCCAGTAAGGACATCAACAAGAAAACAAACTGCAATAGAAAAGTAGCAACATAAAATAATAATTAAAAAATATATTTAAAAAAATACAAAATCTAAAATTAAAAAAAAAATCTAAATTCTAAATAATTATATTAATTTTAGACTACGGAGAAATTTAGTTACTGCCATTTATTTAGTACAAATAGGAGGCTACAGAGTTACCCCAATGCCTTTTTCTTCCCATATCTTCAAAGTATAAAATCAGCCAAACCACTCAACCCTAGTCCTGACGTCCTACTAGATAGGAAGACCATCAGGATTCAGCAGAGACAAGACTTAAAGGAATGGATCCCAATATAAATTGTGTAAGAGTCACCACCACCACCTATCATTTATAATACCGGGGCATGTCTTGTTACATGACACCAGGTTCTGGGAGTGATCTCAAATGCTTCACCTCCTGTAGATATGTCACTTGGATTCAGTAATAAAGTAAAACTAGTAATGCCCATGAGAAATTACTAATTTTACTGTTAACAGCCAGCAGGGGGCAACATAACTCTGAACAGTTCAGAGAAATACAGTCAATGAGGGAGCAATTTAGGAGAGGTAAGTGGTGTCGGAGCTTCAGTGGTGAACCTAGCCTCTGTGCTGCCTGAGGCGGACTATAGAAAGACGCCCCCCCCCCCCAAAAAAAAAAAGAAAATTGCGTTTACATGCTGTTAGCTTCACACACTGTTATCGTCGCACAATATACACAATACACAAAGTTATAAAACAGTTTAAGAATTCTTCTTCCTATATTACTTCAGTATCAGATCAACAACACGGCATTAACAATGAAAGTAACTTCACACATCTTCTGCTTGGTGGATGGACGAGCCCACGTGGTCCCCATTCTCTATAATAGGAGCCCCGCAGATAGCTGAGGACTGGACTTCGGGTATCTTTGGCACTCCCATCGAGGCGAATGGGAGCCACGCGGGTTCGTCCATCTACAACGCAACACACCTATATTCAGCCTGGCTGCGGTCAGGCTGAATTCCCATCCAGTAGTGGAAAAAAAAAGAACAATTTTTAGGCCCAGTGTGGGTCTCAGCAGACAGACCCCCCATCAATCAGGTATTTGTCCTCTATCACTTAGGTCCGTGATGGAGAACCTATGGCACGCAGAGCCCTCTCAGTTGGCACGCGCGCCGTCACCATATCTCACTAACGGGGAATCCGGTCCAGGATTCCCCGTTAGTGAGTGATCGCTTCTTTCAGCTGTATGTGCAAATGTACATACAGCTGAAAACTGTCAGTGTAGGCCACGGTCCACAGGACTGCTACTTACACAGTACATGCTAAATTGATAAAGGCTAAATGCTGTACTCTGGAAGGACCTTCTGACGTCATAAGGTCACATGACAGGGTAGGCGTGGCTTTGCTTGTAAGAAGGTCCTTCTACATGAAGAGAAGTGTCCCGAACAGTGGAGGAACAAGGAGAGATGTGGGGCTCAGGGTGTAGTGTGGGGGGAGAGATGCAGAGTGTAGTGTGGGGTATAGAGATGTGGGGTGTAGTGTGGGGGTTAGAGATGTGGGGTGTAGTGTGGGGGTTAGAGATGTGGGGTGTAGTGTGGGGGTTAGAGATGTGGGGTGCAGGGTGTAGTGTGGGGGGTAGAGATGTGGGGTGCAGGGTGTAGTGTGGGGGGTAGAGATGTGGGGCTCAGGGTGTAGTGTGGGGGGAGAGATGCAGAGTGTAGTGTGGGGTATAGAGATGTGGGGTGCAGGGTGTAGTGTGGGGGGAAAGATGTGAGGTGCAGGGTGTAGTGTGGGGGTTAGAGATGTGGGGTGCAGGGTGTAGTGGGGGGGGGTAGAGATGTGGGGTGCAGGGTGTAGTGTGGGGGGTAGAGATGTGGGGTGCAGGGTGTAGTGTGGGGGGAGAGATGCAGAGTGTAGTGTGGGGGGAGAGATGCAGAGTGTAGTGTGGGGTATAGAGATGTGGGGTGTAGGGTGTAGTGTGGGGGGTAGAGATGTTGGGGTGTAGTGTGGGGGTAGAGATGTGGGGTGCAGAGTGTAGGGTGTAGTGTGGGGGGAGAGATGTTGGGGAGGAGAGATGTAGGGTGCAGGGTGTAGTGTGGGGGGTAGAGATGTGGGGTGCAGGGTGTAGTGTGGGGGGTAGAGATGTGGGGTGCAGGGTGTAGTGTGGGGGTTAGAGATGTGGGGTGCAGGGTGTAGTGGGGGGGGTAGAGATGTGGGGTGCAGGGTGTAGTGTGGGGGGTAGAGATGTGGGGTGCAGGGTGTAGTGTGGGGGGAGAGATGCAGAGTGTAGTGTGGGGGGAGAGATGCAGAGTGTAGTGTGGGGTATAGAGATGTGGGGTGTAGGGTGTAGTGTGGGGGGTAGAGATGTTGGGGTGTAGTGTGGGGGTAGAGATGTGGGGTGCAGAGTGTAGGGTGTAGTGTGGGGGGAGAGATGTTGGGGAGGAGAGATGTAGGGTGCAGGGTGTAGTGTGGGGGGTAGAGATGTGGGGTGCAGGGTGTAGTGTGGGGGGTAGAGATGTGGGGTGCAGGGTGTAGTGTGGGGGGTAGAGATGTGGGGTGCAGGGTGTAGTGTGGGGGGAGAGATGCAGAGTGTAGTGTGGGGGGGAGAGATGTGGGGTGTAGGGTGTAGTGTGGGGGGTAGAGATGTTGGGGTGTAGTGTGGGGGGAGAGATGTGGGGTGCAGGGTGTAGTGTGGGGGGAGAGATGTTGGGGAGGAGAGATGTAGGGTGCAGGGTGTAGTGTGGGGGGAGAGATGTGGGGTGCAGAGTGTAGTGTGGGGTATAGAGATGTGGGGTGTAGGGTGTAGTGTGGGGGGTAGAGATGTTGGGGTGTAGTGTGGGGGGAGAGATGTGGGGTGCAGGGTGTAGTGTGGGGGGAGAGATGTTGGGGAGGAGAGATGTAGGGTGCAGGGTGTAGTGTGGGGGGAGAGATGTGGGGTGCAGGGTGTAGTGTGGGGGGAGAGATGTTGGGGAGGAGAGATGTAGGGTGCAGGGTGTAGTGTGGGGGGGAGAGATGTGGGGTGCAGGGTGTAGTGTGGGGAAGAGATGCAGAGTGTAGTGTGGGGGGTAGAGATGTGGGGGAGGAGAGATGTGGGGTGCAGTATGTAGGGTGCAGGGTGTAGTGTGGGGGTTAGTGATATGGGGTGCAGGGTGTAGTGTGGGGGGAGATGCAGGGTGTAGTGGGGGGTAGAGATGCAGGGTGTGGGGTGCAGAGATGCAGGGTGTAGTGTGGGGTGCAGGGTGTAGTGTTGGGGGGAGAGATGTGGGATGTAGGCTGCTTGCAAGAGGGGGGAATGCGGGTGCAGGCTGCTTACGAGCAAGAGGGGGGATGCTGGGGAGGCAGGTTAATTTAAGGTGAAATTGCCGTGTTGGCACTTTGCGATAATTTAGTGGGCTTTGGGTTGTAGTTTGGGCATTCGGTCTCTAAAAGGTTCTCCATCACTGACTTAGGTGAATACAGGGCAGTAACATTTTGTGACTTACAGGTGACGTCTCTGACTAATCCTTCACATTTCCTTTCTCTTCCCTTTGGACCGCCATGACCACTTCTTCCAGCTGTGACTTGTCTCTGTAAAGTTTGCAGCACAGACATATTTGGCTCCTCACTTTTCCAGGCATCCAACCCACATTGTCCTCACCTACACAAAGCCCCCATCCTGCCGCTACCCCAAATATAAAATACAGTGGGGAAAAAAGTATTTAGTCAGCCACCTATTGTGCAAGTTCTCCCACTTAAAAAGATGAGGCCGGCCTGTAATTGTCATCATAGGTAGACCTCAACTATGAGAGACAAAATGAGAACACAAATCCAGAAAATCACATTGTCTGATTTTTAAAGAATTTATTTGCAAATTATGGTGGAAAATAAGTATTTGGTCAATAATAAAAGTTCATCTCAATACTTTGTTATATATCCTTTGTTGGCAATGACAGAGGTCAAATGTTTTCTGTAAGTCTTCAGAAGGTTGGCACACACTGCTGCTGGTATGTTGGCCCATTCCTCCATGCAGATCTCCTCTAGAGCAGGGATGTTTTGGGGCTGTCGCTGGGCAACACAGACTTTCAACTCTCCAAAGGTTTTCTATGGGGTTGAGATCTGGACACTGGCTAGGCCACTCCAGGACCTTGAAATGCTTCTTACGAAGCCGCTCCTTCGTTGCCCTGGCGGTGTGCTTGGGATCATTGTCATGCTGAAAGACGCAGCCACGTTTCATCTTCAATGCCCTTGCTGATGGAAGGAGGTTTGCACTCAAAATCTCACGATACATGGCCCCATTCATTCTTTCATGTACACGGATCAGTCGTCCTGTTCCCTTTGCAGAGAAACAGCCCCAAAGCATGATGTTGCCACCCCCATGCTTCACAGTAGGTATGGTGTTCTTTGGATGCAACTCAGCATTCACTCTCCTCCAAACACGACGAGTTGTGTTTCTACCAAACAGTTCTACTTTGGTTTCATCTGACCATATGACATTCTCCCAATACTCTTCTGGAACATCCAAATGCTCTCTAGCAAACTTCAGACGGGGCCGGATATGTACTGGCTTAAGCAGGGGGACACGTCTGGCACTGCAGGATCTGAGTCCCTGGCGGCGTAGTGTGTTACTGATGGTAGCCTTTGTTACGTTAGTCCCAGCTTTCTGCAGGTCAGTCACTAGGTCCCCCCGTGTGGTTCTGGGATTTTTGCTCACCCTTCTTGTGATCATTTTGACCCCACGGGGTGAGATCTTGCGTGGAGCCCCTGATGGAGGGAGATTATCAGTGGTCTTGTATGTCTTCCATTTTCTAATTATTGCTCCCACAGGTGATTTCTTCACACCAAGCTGCTTGCCTATTGCAGATTCAGTCTTCCCAGCCTGGTGCAGGGCTACCATTTTGTTTCTGGTCCTTCCACAGCTCTTTGGTCTTCACCATAGTGGAGTTTGGAGTGTGACTGTTTGAGGTTGTGGACAGGTGTCTTTTATACTGATAACAATGTCAAACAGGAGCCATTACTACAGGTAATGAGTGGAGGACAGAGGAGCCTCTTAAAGAAGAAGTTACAGGTCTGTGAGAGCCAGAAATCTTGCTTGTTTGTAGGTGACCAAATACTTATTTTCCACCATAATTTGCAAATAAATTCTTAAAAAATCAGACAATGTGATTTTCTGGATTTGTTTTCTCATTTTGTCTCTCATAGTTGAGGTCTACCTATGATGACAATTACAGGCCGGCCTCATCTTTTTCTTTTTAAGTGGGAGAACTTGCACAATTGGTGGCTGACTAAATACTTTTTTTCCCCACTGTATATGATATAACCCCCCATAATGAATAATACTCCCAAGTGCATCTTTATATTAATAATATCTGTGTGTACCCCCATAAATAGTGCCCCTTTTTATTAATGCCCCAGGTGTTTCCAAATTAAAAGGTTTCCCAGGTCATTAGTAAAAAAATCAGTGGGGCTCAAAAACCTAGGACCCCCACTGATCAGCTGTTTGCATGAACCGTGGTACCTGTGTAAGCGCCGTGACCACTTCTCTGTTTACATAGTGTCATTCATCTCATAGTGGCCATGTAATGTAACTACAACCTTGTCCTATACACGTCTATGTGACAAGGCTGAAATTACATCACACGGTCACTACAGACAGCGTGTGATATAAACAGGCGCCATAGCCCCCCATACAGCTGATCAGAGGAGGGGTCCACTGATCTCTTATTCATAATCTATCCTAAGGATAAATCATCAATAAAAATGAGCTGGAAAGCCCCTTTAATAAAGCCCAAGTGCCACCTTAAAGGGGTTGTCCAGGATAATCACTTTTTTAATATGAGGCTGGGGAAGGTGCTCCGGTGTCTCCCAGCACATTCCAGTCCTGCTGCTCCGGTGTTTTCTTCCCCACATCACTGGGAGGTCCCGTGTCAGCGACCTCAGTGGTCATGTGCGGCGGGGACTTCCACCAGAAGAAAACATCGGAGAAGTGGGACTAAACCACAGTGGCAGACATTGGAGCACAAGGGATAGGGGAGAAGGTGTTTTTTTGTTTTTTTTAATCACTTTCCCCGGTCTTATATTAAGAAAGTGGCTATCATGGACAACCCCTTTAATCAATTGCCCCCTTATATTATACCCCTGATTCCCCCTGACATAAATACTTCTCCCCTAATGATCCTTTATATAAATGATGTCCCCTTCCATTCATATATTCATAATGTCCCTTAATGACCCCTTATATAATTGATGTCTCCTAATGAGCGCTTATAAATGACCACCCCTATATATATATATATATATATATATATATATATATATATATATATAATGCTCCCTAATGGCCCCTTATATAAATAACCCCCTTGTATTAATAAAGCCCTTATAAAAATAACACCTCTAAAGTTCATAAAGCTCCCTTCCTAACGACGCCTTATCAGGGGAGTAACTAGCAAAGACTGGGTCCCCCAACAAACTTTTGACTTGGGCCTCCCCACAGCATAGCACCCCCTTTCCTGGCCCCCACACAGTATAATGCCGCATTTACACACACTATAATGTTCCACAGCAGCCCCTGCACACAGTATTACATGATATTATGTTCCACAGCGGCCCCTGCACACAATATTATGGCCCACAACGGCCCCTGGACACGGTATTATGCCCCACAATGGCCCTTGCACACGGTATTATGCCCCACAGCGGCCCCTTCACACGGTATTATACCCCACAGCAGCCCCGTCACATGGTATTATGCCCCGCAGTGGCCTCTGCACACAGTATTATGCCCCACAGTGGCCCCTGCACACAGTATTATGCCCCACAGTGATCCCTGCACACGCTATTATGCCCCACAGCGGCCCCTACACATGGTATTATGCCCCATAGTGGCCCACCCATGAACTATTATTATACTCTGCGGTATTTTCAGACCCCAGATATAATGGACGGAGATCCAGCTGGCGACAAACATAAAAACCACTGTTACTTACCTATCCTGGGCTCCGGTGCACTCCCTGCTTTTGGCCCTCTTCAATGTTGCCCAGACGTCACGTGGGCCAAGGCCGGTGTTGCGACATAATGACGTTGGTCTGTCTCACGTGACACCTGGGACATCACCAAAGAAGACCGAAGCCTGCTGGGAGTAACACCGGATTGCAGGAGAGGTGAGTAACATTGTTTTTTATGTTTATCACCTCCCCTGAGTCTCCAATTATACTCCGGGGTCTGAAAAGATCCCGGAGTATAATAATAGTAGTATTTGATAGGGTTCACGGGTACGCAGCCTCACCAATCCCCGCTCCTGCTCACAGCAGCATCCACTTCCCCTTCTGCGTCCCATAGCAGAAGGGGAAACGGAGGCGGCCATGAGCAGGAGCGGGGATAGGTAAGTAAATATGGCAAGTTACACTGCTGGGGTTACTCCAGGAGGAGGAAGTACATCTATCTTTTTCACTGATTCTGCTGTATTACAGTAATGCCATGTTGAAAAGAAGATCAACCACGTACAGCACACCACCTTCAATAAATAAGGTGGGGTGCTGTCCGTGAATAGCAAAGACCTCACATATCCACGGATTGCAGACATGCGAATTAAGTCTAAGACAACACCTAATTTGCGAATATTTGGCAAAAAAAACTTAATGACCATAGGCATGTGTGGGTGCATTGAAAAATTGAACGGCTGACACATGGGGGGTATCCTTGTACAATTCTTATTTTTCACAGACCTTATACCTTATAGTGGACACTACAAGCTCCATGCATTGTTACCTTTTCTCACAATACAGAGACAAAAGTCACATGACTGCAATGTTTGGGACTTGAAGAGTCTGTAACTATGGAACATTCATCTATTTAATCTTTGTTAAACTGAGCCACAAAAACGGGCAGATAGGACCCATATTTTACGCCTCGATCCTACAGCCCACTCACACATCTGTAAAGACTACGAGTGTGTGTATGGACCTTTGAATTGTCTGGATACATATATAATCTCCATTCATAATAAGTTCGCCTGATGTTGCGTTGAAGCCACCACATGATGGATCTTAATGCCTCCTGATGGACTCTGCTGACTTATAAAGGATTCCCTCTGGGTTTCGATTGAGGATTTATACCATTTTTGCTCTCTCTCTGACAGTAAAACTCACAAAAAAGTGCAAAGATGGCCACCAACTTTTTGGAATTTTTATGATTTCTCGGATTCTATAGGATATTTTGTAAACAAGTAATAACATTTTCTTCTACAATTCATTTCCAGGGAAAGCTGAGGCCTTGTATCTTTAAAGTAAACCGGCAGAATGGAATCGGAGGCATTTTTTTCCACAATAACATTAAACAAAAAGGTTAAGCACCTACTGACAGGAAAGATGTATTTGCAAGTGATTAGTTATATATCTATCAAACTGTCTGCCTGTGTTCTGCCTTTGATGTTTAAACAAAGCTCTGGAACACGCTGCGTTGTATCCTCTGATGTTGATTTAAAGGTAGGACTGAATTCCAAACAGGATGTAGCAGGTAAGCTTCAGCGAGGAGGTTTCAATAGACTTCTTTCCAGCTGGTTTATGCGGTGACTGATGCTTTCAAAAGATGGGACTTGAGCTTTAATAGACGTATGGACCGCGGCAAAAAAAAAAGATAAAAATGGCAAGTGTATAAGATACACTGCCTGTAATGTAATCGTGAACTGCAGCCCGTTACTAAGTATAAGTCTGAACACGACTTTATTATTGTGTGAGAAAAGTCCATGTTCCTTACGGACTGCCTTGCATGCTTCTGGTGAGCTGTCATGTATTTTTCCACTGCAAAGTACTCGATCAAGTTGATTTGGTTCATTTTGACTCAGTTCGGGAACCATGTAGTTTGTTTTCCAACTCAGAAAGTACCTGCGTAATGTAGCTGGTGACGATTTGGGATGGGTGAACCAATTTGGATAGAACCAGATTTGACCCAAATATTTCAGGTTCAACCCGAGCTGAAACTTTTGGGGTTCGTCACCTACTAAACACTATTATATTATATATATATATATATATTATCTGATGAGACTCCAGAGTATAATAATTGGAGGACCAGGCGAGGTGAGTAAAAATAACAAACAATTATACTCACCTCACCTTACCTCTTTTGCGTGTCCAGCCATACCCTGGCGTCCACTTCAGGCCTCTTCCAGCCTCTGGCTGACATCAATTTGACCCAGCATTATGACATCGGCATGCTCCATGTGACATCAACCAGAGGCCAGAAGAGGCCTGCAGAGGATGCCGGGAGATCCATCGGATCTCGCATGGATACCCAGGAGAGGTGAGGCAAAACCCCAGAGCATAATAATAGCACTTCTGGTTCATGCCAAAGAAGTTCAGCCCAAAACAAACTGGACGGCCGAACCTCACAAATATTCGTCAAAACATCTCTTGTGAGGCTTACCCATCTCTAGTGATGATCAATCAGCTCAGCAATGTTTGGAGATGTGACCCTTTAGTACCACTTTGGTTCACTTGGTACCTAGCCAAAAGCAGGCAGTAATGAAGTACCTGGTAGTTGGTACTTTGCTGTATTGTTTCATAGTGGATGACAAGAATGACAAAAGTGACCTAAGTTGAAATGAGGTGATCCGGTACCATGTTGTGGAAAAGGGGCTAAAGTGATATCCTATATGTGTCTATGCGCAGCCACCCAGAGGAATGTCTTGTGAATTGCAGCTTTTCAAAGGTTTTGGTAGGATGTCTCAGTATTGCATTCATTTAATGGTAAATTGAAGTTCTTAACCTGATCACTATGTTAAAGGGATAGTCCCACGAAGTACAGTGAAAGGATTGACCACAGCCAGGCTAAATGTGGACAGGATTGGGTGGGACTGGTGATGGCCGGTGCTCCCATTCACTTCCATGAGAGCGCAGGAGATAGCGGAAGTACAGCACTCGACTATCTCTAGCACTCTCATTGAACTGAATTGAAAGGCCAGAGTGCCGTGGTTCGGCTATCTATAGAGCTCCAATACAAGGGAATGGGAGTTCCTATCATCACCAGTTCCACCCAGTCCTGTCCACAATTAGCCTGGCTGCGGTCATGTTGAATGTGGAGCGCTAGAAGGTTCAACTTAGGTATACTGATATCACTATACAGTGACCATATAGTGGTATATAGCGGCTCTACACAGGGCTCTGCAGACGATTTAGGTGAATACAGGGCAGTAACATTTAGTGACTTACCGGTGACGTCTCTGCCTAATTGTTCACATTTCCCATCTCTTTCATCTGGACGGCCATGACCACTTCTTCCAGTCTCTGTAAAGTTTGCAGCACAGACATCTTTGGCTCCTCACTTTTCAAGGCACCCGACCCACATTGTCCTCACCTACACAAAGCCCCCATCCTGCTGCTACCCCCAATTATAAAATATATAATATAACCCCTCATAATGAATAATACCCCCAAGAGCATCTTTAAATTAATAACTTCCCTGTGTACCCCTTTCAATAATGTGCCCCTTATTAATAATGCCCCAGGTGTTTCCTAATTAAAAGGTAAAAAAAATTATCGGGGTTCCAATACCCGGGACCCCCACTGATCAGCTGTTTGAATGAACTGTGGTACCTGTGTAAGCGTCATACCACATAGTGTCATTCATCTCATAGCGGCCATGTAATGTAACTACAGCCTCGTCCTATACACGTCCATGTGACAAGGCTGGAATGACATCACACGTCACTATAAACAGACAGCGTATGATATACACAGGTGCCATAGCCCCTTCATACAGCTGATCAGTGGGAAATCACTTATCTCTTATTGATGATCTATTCTGAGGATAGATCATCAATAAAAATGAGCTGGAAAACTCCTTAAGCCCAGGGCCCCACGAGGAGGAAACGCCACGGAAAAAAACGCAGTATTTTACACTTCATGCAACGTGGATGGGATTCTAGCCCATCCACACATTGCGGAAAAATACACGTAGCGAACACGCTGTGATTTCCAAAACTGTTGTGGTTTTGGAAATCGTGACATGTCAATTATACCTACGGAAACACCGGTGGTTTCCCTATAGGTATAACGGAAGCGGAAAGTCTGCAGAGGAAACCTCTGGGGACCTCCTGTGAAAAGCGCTGCGGGAAAAAGCGTGATGCGTTACCGCAGTTTTTCCTGCAACACTTTTTTTGCTGCGGCTCACTACATGGACTGTAGTCTTAATAAAGCCCATATGCCATCTTTATTAAATGAATTGCCCCTTATATTATGCCCCTGAATCCCCCTGACATAAATACCACACCCCTAATGACCCCTTATATAAATGACCACCCTTATATAAATGATGCCCCCTAATGACATCCTATTGACCCCTTATATAAATGATGCCCCCTAATGGGCCCTTATATAAATAACCTCCCCACTTGTATTCATAATGCCCCCTAATAGCCCTTATATAAATGACCCCCATTATGTTCATAATATGGGGGTCCCCCGCCCCCTATACTATTAAATTACCCACAACTGCGCTAAAAAAAAAAAAAAAAAAAAGAAAGTTCTACTCACCTATCTGTGATTCTTTGATGAACGGAGCCGCTGCCGCCACCTCCTCTCAGTCCACGCACAGAACGTCTGTGTCTCAGCGCAGGAGGTGCAATGCTATGACGTCATCGCGCCCACCTGTGTCGGGAAGCAGATGTCTGTCTGTGGTCTTGGTGTCTCATAAACCGCAGGCCTGAAGTGACTTGTGGTTTACAAGACAGTTAACTTGCTGGATGCGTTTTAACTAGATCAGGGTCTGCAGACACCGATCTAGTTAAAAGTAAAGCATATTTTAATGGCGGCCCCGGGGTGGGACCCACAGAGTCAGTGGGCCCGGGGCAGCCACCCCCTCTGCCCCCTGCTAGCTATGCCACTGATTGAGACTGATGGAGAGCTGCTGTATCAAAGCAGCCTGCTCTGTGAGAGTAGAATTGGGCCCATCTGTTTTTTCTTTAATTTAATGGTCATTGTCTTACAGCTGAACTGAATAATAAAACTATGCTAGTCATTACTTCCCTTAGAAAAAGCAACGCAAGCTCCACAGAAATGCAACATGTGAACCCAGCTTAAAGGCACATCCACCTGAAACTCTTTGCCTAGTGTTAAGGTTCATGCTTCTTGGCTCCTTGTTTCCTGTTCATGTTCACTACTACTTAGTTATTATCTTGTTCCTGACCTTGGCCTAGTTTCCTACACTCCAGCTGGGACTTCTCGACATTGTACTTGTGGTACTACTCCTGGTCCTAGCTCTTTACTAATCCTGACTGCACTCTTATCTTCAGATTCTATGCCTGTACCTGTAGTGCAAATTCTGGTCCTGACCTTGGACTTGCGCCTGACTTTACAATTGAGTGTTGACTCTTCCCTATGTCTATTACATCTTGTCTGCTGTTCTTGTAATGACCCTTGGCTTCATTACTGACCATGCCTTACCCTGACAGCATTACCAATCTTTAATTTTTCCTTGGATTAAGAGATGCAGCAAACTCCATACTTCGTTGCAGGGTATTAAGAATAAGACTAGAGACTCTGCACCCTGATCTTGTAAGAGCCAAACAACTTACAGATTAGAAAATCTACATAATGGTACATGACTGTGACAGAATTAAACCTTTACCCTGGGTGAAGCAGAGTTTAGCTATGGTATGTCTCTGACTTAGAAGGGTTATGCAGGAATAGAAAATGCTTTACAGTGCAATAGTTAAACTTATTTATTTTATAGAAGTTGATCCCCCGGCACCCTGATGATTTACTTTGCAGAGAAGTCTCATTCTTCAGCCTCCCCTGCTGTCGCTCCAGCTCTGACTTCACCCTATTCTGGCTTCAGGTCCATGGAGTACAGATTTCTGGATATTGGCCTCCCCATAATAGCGCTGCTATCTAACTCAAGTTCTTCCATGACTTGCTGGTTTGGAAAATATATCTCTATAAGAAGTTGTAATTCTCAGATGGAGGCTCTTGCAATGCAATGCAATGCTCTTGGAATGCATTGAGAGTCCCAACTTTCCGATCACTGTGTGAATCGGCAGGTCATAGAGGAGGTCACATGGGACAGCAGCACTCTGGAGGGGAGCTGATAGTTGCACATTACAATGCACTGGAAGTTTTTGCAAAAATCACATTTTTGAAACATCATTTTAAAAATGAGGAGGGCAATAACTGGAAGGGGGGACTTCTTTAAGTCTGTTCTGGCCATGGTGACATCCATGATAACATATCCCCAAGTACATTATCCATGGTCCCAATATCAAACCATTAAATTCAACCTCAGTTAGTCTTCCACAGGAACTATAGTACGAGAGATCCTTTCCCCCTCCCTAAATTAGGCAACAAGGCTCTTGTGGCCACCAAATAAGCCAAATGGGCCACCATCATGGGGACAACTATCATGGTAGTCTGAGAATTTTTACTCTTTAGGGCAGAGTGGACCATATTCAGTTGGTTACTTTCGACTGAATGCAGTATTTTGTATCTACGATAGAGTTCTAAGTAGAATTCTCTGGGGCAAAGATTTGGTTAATTTTCCTAATCCATGATCTAAGAACCCAGGAAAAGGCAGAGTATATTTTTGTTATCCCCTCTGCAAACATGAACAGGGGCCAGGTGCCCAGCAGCCTTCAATTGGCTACTCCCCTGATATATGGTCCCTCAAAAAGATGGGGTCAGGTTGCAACTCTTTCCCTATTGTTCTGTCACTGATATTATTGTGGTTTAAATTGGCTTGCTCTTAGATTTGACATCTATATACAGTATATATATATATATATATATATATATATATATATATACACACTGTATATACACAACTGCATCTACAGAACAGAGCTTTATATCACATCAAAGGGCAACCAGGTGCTGCAACTTATTGGAGGGAACTGGAGGATCGGAGTACTAGTAGTTGTCAGCAGTGGCAAGTAACCGATTCCTCCAGTTCAGCTCCTGAGTTGACGCACTGATGAGGGGGGTAGGCAGGGTACCTGATGATTTTGGTATTTCCCCCGGGGCACTTCCAGTTGTTAGCAGTCTTCAGCCTCACTGAGCCAAGCGAAGGCCCATGGTGGTAGTTGCAGGAATGAGTCAGGAGGCAGCAGTGGCAGTTTAACAGTAGAAGGAACTTTACTGAAGAAATGCAACTGTGGGCAGGCAGGGTCCAGTCTGTAAGGCTCTAGGATAATCTCAAGTTCTCCTCTCTATGGCACTTCTCTCATTCTCCAATTTGTAGGCTGACAACAATGACTCTTCCCTGGCTGCAGCAGTAATAGCGGTGGGCAATGGCTCTTACTATGAGGAACTCCACACATATGCATACTCTCTAGCGGCAGGAATAGAGTGCCATGAGGTGACTCAAAGTATCCTCCCCTTATCCCAGCCAACTATGGGTTGGGTTGGACCATGGTTCTCACAAAAGGAGTGGTATAACTTCATCCCTAGTGGAACAATCCTAACATGGGGGAAAATACACATGGAAGCATACAAACAATATAGAGTGTGACACTAACTTTATGCAAAACATTACAAAAAGCTTAGCAGTGTCTGCTGGGATCCTATATGGGTATACCCTCTGTGGAGGTGATGAAGTATAAGATATAGTGCAAAAATGTAGCTCTACCTCTAGATCAGATATAGTGCTACAATCTAGTCCTACCATCAGATTTGATATTATGCTGCAATCTAGTTCTTCCTCTAGATAGATATAGTACTACAATCTAGCTTTACCTTTAGATCAGATATAGTGCTACATTCTAGATCTACCTCTAGATCAGATATAGTGCTACAATCTAGCAATTCTTCTAGATCAGATATAGTGCTACAATTTAGCTCTACCTCCTGGTCAGATATAGTGTTACAATCTAGCTCTACTTCTAGATCAGATATTGTGCTACATTCTAGATCTACCTCTAGATCAGATATAGTGCAACAATCTAGCTCTTCTTCTAGATCAGATAGTGCTACAATCTAGCTCTACCTCCTGATCAGATATAGTGTTACAATCTAGCTCTTCTTCTAGATCAGATATTGTGCTACATTCTAGATCTACCTCTAGATCAGATATAGTGCTACAATCTAGCTCTACCTCTAGATCCGATATTGTGCTGCATTCTAGATCTACCTCTAGATCAGATATAGTGCTACAATCTAGCTCTACCTCTAGATCCGATATTGTGCTGCATTCTATATCTACCTCCTGTTCAGATATAGTGCTACAATCTAGCTCTACCTCTAGATCAGATATAGTACTACAATCTAGCTCTACCTCCTGATCAGATATAGTGTTACAATCTAGCTCTTCTTCTAGATCAGATATTGTGCTACATTCTAGATCTACCTCTAGATCAGATATAGTGCTACAATCTAGCTCTACCTCGAGATCAGATATAGTGCTACAATCTAGAACTACATCTAGATCAGATATAGTGCTACATTCTAGCTCTACTTCTAGATCAGATATTGTGCTACAATCTAGCTCTACTTCTAGATCAGATATAGTGCTACAATCTAGAACTACTTCTAGATCAGATATAGTGCTACAATCTAGCTCTACCTCTAGATCCGATATTGTGCTGCATTCTAGATCTACCTCTAGATCAGATATAGTGCTACAATCTAGCTCTACCTCTAGATCAGATATAGTACTACAATCTAGCTCTACCTCCTGATCAGATATAGTGTTACAATCTAGCTCTTCTTCTAGATCAGATATTGTGCTACATTCTAGATCTACCTCTAGATCAGATATAGTGCTACAATCTAGCTCTACCTCTAGATCCGATATTGTGCTGCATTCTAGATCTACCTCTAGATCAGATATAGTGCTACAATCTAGCTCTACCTCTAGATCCGATATTGTGCTGCATTCTATATCTACCTCCTGATCAGATATAGTGCTACAATCTAGCTCTACAATTGTGCTGCATTCTATATCTACCTCCTGATCAGATATAGAGCTACAATCTAGCTCTACCTCTAGATCAGATATAGTACTACAATCTAGCTCTACCTCCTGATCAGATATAGTGTTACAATCTAGCTCTTCTTCTAGATCAGATATTGTGCTACATTCTAGATCTACCTCTAGATCAGATATCGTGCTACAATCTAGCTCTACCTCTAGATCCGATATTGTGCTGCATTCTATATCTACCTCCTGATCAGATATAGTGCTACAATCTAGCTCTACAATTGTGCTGCATTCTATATCTACCTCCTGATCAGATATAGAGCTACAATCTAGCTCTACCTCTAGATCAGATATAGTACTACAATCTAGCTCTACCTCCTGATCAGATATAGTGTTACAATCTAGCTCTTCTTCTAGATCAGATATTGTGCTACATTCTAGATCTACCTCTAGATCAGATATCGTGCTACAATCTAGCTCTACCTCTAGATCCGATATTGTGCTGCATTCTAGATCTACCTCTAGATCAGATATAGTGCTACAATCTAGCTCTACCTCTAGATCCGATATTGTGCTGCATTCTAGATCTACCTCTAGATCAGATATAGTGCTACAATCTAGCTCTTCTTCTAGATCAGACATTGTGCTACAATCTAGCTCTTCTTCTAGATCAGATATAGTGCTACAATCTATCTTTACCTCTAGATCAGATATAGTGCTACAATTTAGCTTTACCTCTAGATCAGATATAGTGCTACAATCTAGCTCTACCTCTAGATCAGATATAGTGCTACATTCTAGCTCTACCTCTAGATCAGATATTGTGCTACAAGCTAGCTCTACTTCTAGATCAGATATAGGTCTACAATCTAGATCTACCTCTAGATCAGATATAGTGCTACAATCTAGCTCTACCTCTAGATCCGATATTGTGCTGCATTCTAGATCTACCTCTAGATCAGATATAGTGCTACAATCTAGCTCTACCTCTAGATCCAATATTGTGCTGCATTCTAGATCTACCTCTAGATCAGATATAGTGCTACAATCTAGCTCTTCTTCTAGATCAGACATTGTGCTACAATCTAGCTCTTCTTCTAGATCAGATATAGTGCTACAATCTATCTTTACCTCTAGATCAGATATAGTGCTACAATTTAGCTTTACCTCTAGATCAGATATAGTGCTACAATCTAGCTCTACCTCTAGATCAGATATAGTGCTACATTCTAGCTCTACCTCTAGATCAGATATTGTGCTACAAGCTAGATCTACTTCTAGATCAGATATAGTGCTACAATCTAGATCTACCTCTAGATCAGATATTGTGCTACAATTTAGCTCTACCTCCTGATCAGATATAGTGCTACAATCTAGCTCTACTTCTAGATCAGATATTGCGCTACAATCTAGCTCTACCTCCTGATCAGATATAGGTCTACAATCTAGCTCTACCTCTAGATCAGAAGAGCATTTCTAGTATTAGAAGTGAGCCGGTAATTAGGGACTTCCGCCTATAATCATAGCATACTTTTCAGCCTAAATTTGTCTTCCTTACAATTAATGTAGTGCTTTCCCGGAGCTTTATCGTTAAAGAGCCATAATTAATCCTACTTGATGCCTTGGCTTAAATTAATCTTCATTTATAAAAGGATATGCGTCGACTTACTTAGAATTACCATTTATAGTATAATACTTGCATTTAAAAATCTTGGAAATTCTCTCGTTCCATTGATTAGCGCTCAGCGAGATTTGGAATAGACAGAAGTAGATGGGAAGAGCCGAAAGGGCTTTTATGTTTGTATTAAGTGAACAAATTGAGTCAACAGACTGAATTCATTCACCCCGCATTCCCTGAATACTTGGAAACAGAGGCGTAGAGCATAGTCACATAAGGGAAGTAACAATCGGGGTGCAGCAAGAGCCGCCGCATTTGGGCCCTGGTGTCTAAAGGGACCCAATAGTTACTATGCCATGTAATAAGACAACAATCTTACAAATGGCACATGGTAAGGTAGGTCCCTGTTATAGATTTTGCATTGTGGGCTTAGAGCTCAAAGTGCACCTGTTGTTTCAGGTGACTTTTCAGGATAAGCTACCATGAGTACTATTTCCAGCCCTAATATGGCTTATGTTCTGAATTTTTAGTGGTTTTCCCTTCGGCGGGCCCTATCGGTAGACTACTTTTACCTTTGCTGGTGATTGCCTGCAAACAATTTAGTCAAATCTCCACTTCTGCACATACGGGGCACAGACTGGTAGGAAACATTAGTCTTCATAAATTCCCCCCACTGTGTACTCATGCTACATTACTCATCCTAAACAGATCCTCACTTAAAACCCAAACTCCAAAAAGTTGGGACGCTGTGTAAACTGTAAAAAAAAAAAAAAAAATAATGCAATTATTTAGAAATTTCATCTAACTAAATTATATACTTTATTCACAATAGAACATAGAACACATATCAGAAGGTGAAAGTTACACAATAGAACATAGAACACATATCAGAAGGTGAAAGTTACACAATAGAACACAGAATACATATCAGAAGGTGAAAGTTACACAATAGAACATAGAACACATATCAGAAGGTGAAAGTTACACAATAGAACACAGAATACATATCAGAAGGTGAAAGTTACACAATAGAACATAGAACACATATCAGAAGGTGAAAGTTACACAATAGAACATAGATCACATATCAGAAGGTGAAAGTTACACAATAGAACACAGAATACATATCAGAAGGTGAAAGTTACACAATAGAACACAAATCAGAAGGTGAGAGTTACTCAATAGAATATAGAACACATATCAGAAGGCTGCCGTGCGGCAACCCCACTGCGCAAGCATATTAGAGTGAATCAGATGTGCATGTGTGCCAGAAGTTGGGACTTGCGGCTCAGCGCGCATGCACGGGAATTCAGTAAAGATCGCGGTAGGTAAGACACCTGCCCAATGAGGTCTATACAGTAGATAATGTCAATTTCAGGCATCAGGAGCATCAGTGCGGCCCGCGTTGTCAGGGAATGCCTTCTGGCGTCCCATGTGGTTGCAGCAGCTCACTTTTCAGGTAAGTTGGTGAGGGGTTATCCCCTCCTATATGTCTGTGGGTGGAGCTGTAACCGTTTTATAAGGTGGTGGAAGAGTAAAACAAACTGTCACTGCCAGAATGTATTTGCATTTAGCCTGAGAGACAAGGTTTTTGCTCTCCCCCTGGTTTGTTGTTTTTTATAGGGGGGGACCATTTAACTGCCCAATATGGGAGTTTTTTGTCCCAGTCACCACTGTGGTTGTGAATCATGATTGACCCATCACTATCGGCTCTCTACCAGCTTTTTAGTAGTTGAGAGTTACAGTAGGTCCCCTGATAATTGGTGTAAACGCACCAGGAAACGCATAGGGACTGTTAGGGTGTCTTTTTTTGTTAAGGTAAAGTTTGGTAATATACTTTCTGTATCAATTCCTCATGGTTTTCTAGATATCTGCTTGCTGTCAATCATTCTGTTACTTCTAGTGGATAAAATTTCGACCATGGTCATGTGATATACAGTCCATGGTCATGTGATGAACACACAGGAGCACTGCTCGTTACCGGGCAGATGTCTGATTACTGTGCTGTGACTATAACGAGCTGTGCACCTGTGTCCGTCACATGACCATAGACTGTATATCACATGATCATGGTCAGAATTTCATCCGCTAGAGATAATCAGAATGAATGACAGCAAGCAGAGATCTAGATAAATGTGGGGAATTGATACAGAAAATATATTGGAAAATTGTACAACTTTTTTTTTTATACAAACAATAATATTTGTCTCTCAATATTGGCCTGAAAGTGGACAACCCCTTTAGGTTTTATATTTATTCATCAGTGCTTTACATATATTTTGGTATTTCTGATGAACTGGTGTCTCCCCCTCTGGTTAGCTGCTGGAGTAACTAAAATTTGGCTCTTGCGCTTGTTCACTATATGAGGTTTCCAAATTGTTGCATTGAAACTTTTTTTGAAATTGAGTTTGTTCGATATACATAAAATTATATCATAAAAAATCCATAAACTGATTGTTTGGTCCTGGCTCATTCACACTGAACAAGCATGAGTTCGAAAACACCCACCCACCAATTATAATAGCAAATAACCACACTAATATTTATTATATATACATTAGTCGTTTCCCTAATAAAACATTTTTTAATAAATAAGGAAATAAATACATAACATACACACAAATTAACCATATATATTATTGCCAGAACATATATGCAGTAAATAAGGCAGGGTTCACACTACCGTTCGATATGCTTTATGATAGTGTCCGTTAAAAAAAAAAAATGGACACCTATCATAACAGACATTAACAGACACTAACTGATGTTAATGTGTCTGTTTTTTTAACTGATCCATTTAATGGATATATTAGCATCAGTTAGTGTCCGTTTTTTTGCTTTTTTTTTTGTTTCTGCTTTCTGAGCATGTGCAGAAAAAAAATGGACAGTAATAATGGACGCCCATCCTTGACGTCCGTCATGAAACCGTTTTTTTTTTTTTTTCACAGACACAAAAGTCCTGCATGCAGGATTTTTTGTCCATGAAAAAAAACGGACATGTGACGGATTTGGTGTATAACGGACACTAACGGTCACTAACGCACACAAGATAAATGCCATTGAAATGAATGGAAATTTTAACGGATTTGTGACAGTTCTGCTAATGTCCGTTGCTAAAATCTTGTAACAGGCAATAGTAACGGACACTACTGACGGTCACCAATGGTAGTGTGAACGACCCCAAAAAAAATACACACCAAGCCAAATACACTGAAAATAAACCAAGTCCCAAGCCCACACCCAGCCCTAAAATCTGCCTTGGCCCAGGTCTGAGGTCCAAAGTCCAGAGTATTTTAAGGTAAGTTCAGTGTCCAAGAAATCACCTTCAGAAGTTGGATAAGCTGGAAGATGCTTGTGTCATGTGCAAAGATCCTTCACTTGTTCTCTTGTCTCTTGACATTTCTGGAAGAATACCCATAGAAGAATCTTCTCTTTCCTGAGGTTTGCAATATTGATGTTAAGAAAGGTATTCACTAAGATATTAATTTTGTCTCCTTGTATGGTAGGCAACTTCCATCTTGACCAGGTTCAGCCTATACCCTGACAACAGTTGGAAGAACACACTGCAGACTCAAGTCAAGAGAAACTCTGGCAAGATGCACAAACAGCCCAGATATATCAAAAAAAGTAGTAAAAAAGTTTTGATCAAACGCAGGCTAGGACAAGCCCCATGCCTTTTGGGGGCCCTAACAGATCCCCGCTGCTTTTTTAATAGGCAGTGGGGGGGTCTGGCAATTGCCCCTGTTAACTCACCTATCCCCTCTCCTGCTCTTGGCAGTCTTACTCTTCAGCCTCACGTTACATCATCACGACATGATGTGTGGTGCACTGGACCCATTAAAGGCTGAACAGGGAAGAGGATGCCGCAAGAAGGCGCGCGGATCGGTAAATGATGCAGCTGATTCTCTCCTATTCTGCCAATCTGGTTGATAAAAATACAACTGGATTGCAGAAACGGGGAGAAGTGGCTCCTTGACCCAGTTCTGCTTCTGGTAGAGCAGGAAACCACAGACCTGCTCTACCACTCCTCCACTTGTAGGCCTCAGAACACATTGAGCCTGTGGCCTAAAAGCTGTGTATCAGTCCCTTCTGCTCCTTCCTGCTTCGGGTGAACATGACATCACAACAGTGCACCTGGAGCAAGAGGGAGTGGGACTGGGAGCAGACAGGTAAGTCATGACCTACTACTGCTATAAGGGGGCCCAGTGAAGGGGCTAATATACTGTGGGGGGGGGGGTACTAAAGTGTTGGGCATTAGGGAGGAATATTAATGGGCTTATCTGGGCTTAATTTTTTTTTTTTTTTTGAGCATAGATCAGCTGATCAGCTGTACGGAGCTGCTTTCAGCACCTGTCCTGTACACAAAACAGGCAGAAGCAGAAAGCTCGGTCCACTGTATAGCAGCACCTTCACTGCATCTTAGCACTTCTTGAAGTCAGTGGGAGCTGAGCTGCAGTGACAGTGCCAGGCCACTTTGCAGTGGAAGGAGTTTTCTGCTTCTGACCCTGTATTGTGTACAGGACGGGTGCCGAAAGTGGTTCCGCACAGCTGATGGGGCCGGGTTTCGGCCCCCTACCTATTACGTACTTATGGCCTATCCTGAAAAAAAAATTAAGCCCAGACAACCCCTTTAATATTCCCCCCCTAATGCCCCACACACTTTTATTAGCTCCCATCACTGCCCTCACACAATATAATGGCCCCATCACTGATCCCCATATAGTATGTGGGAATAGTGAAGTGACCTTAAAAAAATTAGGCCCAGACAACCCCTTTAACCCCTTCACGCATTCTCACGTACATGTAGGTGGGAGAATGTGGTTAGTTACCGCATCCCCACGTGCAGGTACGTGACGGTGATCGAGCGGGCTCAGAAGCAGAGCACGTGCGATCACCGCGGGAGCCCGGCTGTATTTGACAACCAGGCTCCCGCTGAAACAGTGGGGACCAGTGATAACACCGATCCCCGCTGTTTAATCATTAAGATGCCGCGGTCAATAGCGACTGCAGCATTTTAAGTGTTTGCTAGCGGCACTGACTGCCGTGGACGGCATCGGGAGAGGGTGTCAGCTGTAACTGACAGCTAACACCCTGCTCCTTAACTTCCGATCGGCGCTCTGAGCACCGATCGGGGTTTTAACCCCTTGGATGCCGCGGTCAAACATGACCTCGGCATCCAAGGGGTTCCACTATGTTGCCGCCCCTGGCACCCCCCGCGGCGAGATCGGGGGGGTGCCGATATCTATAATATGCAGCCCGTGGTCTGGCCAGTGACCCCAGGCTGACTGAAGCCCCCACTACCTGGTTGATCCTGCCGGGACCTCTGGAAATCAGCCTATGTCTACATAGGCTGAATTCCTGTATAGACTGCAATACACGTGTATTGAAGTCTATAATGCTGAATCAGCGATTCAGGTGTCCTAGTGGGACATATAAAAAAAAGATAATATTTATTAACTTATTTTTGTGGTATGACTATCTGTTTGAAAAGCAGAGCATTTCACATTTTGAAAATTGCGATTTTTTTTTCCAAGTTTCCATCAAATTTCCTATTTTTTTTATAAATAAATACAAAAATATTGATCAATGTTTACCACTAACATGAAGTACAATGTCTCACGAAAAAACAGTCTCAAAATCACTTGTGCAAGTTAAAGCGTCTTAAAGTTATTGCCATATACATATAAAGTGACATATGTCAGTTTTGAAAAATGAGGCCTGGTCCTTAACGCACTTTTGGGCTCAGAACTGAAGGGGTTAAAGAGTTGTCCATAAATTGAAGCAATCTTTGTGGCAGCCAGGGAGCTGTAAAATAAAAAAAAAGCATACTGACCTGTCCCCAGCACCCCGTTGTTTCCCAGCAGTGTCTGTTTGGTCTCATGGTGATGCCTCATTTCTGGAAATTCTGTACCTCCTGTACCTAATTGGTCTCAGCGGTCACATGAGGTGCATGTTTGAGGATGTTTCCATATACCAGGTGTAGGGTATAATTTGTGGTATATGGAAACATCCTCAACATTGCCTTCTAGTCAAGAGAAACATATGTATGGAACCATGATGGTTTTGTATAATTGGGTCAGACCTGATTTTTAGTGACCTAGAAGTAGTCAGGTTTCAAAGGTGGTTTGGTCTGTTAAAAATGTGGTATTACTCCCACTGGATTTGGAGGACATGTTGTCAAAAAGAATGACCATCCATCCATTGACATAACAGAAAAGTGATCATCCATCCATTGGTGGTGCAGAAGAGAGGTCATCCATCCATTGGTGGTACAAAGGAGTTGTCATCCATCCATTTATAGCACAGAAGAGAGGTCATCCATCCATTGCTCATGCAGAAAAATGGTCATTCATTCAAACATTAGGCTCCTGGAGAAGTAGAAAGTTAGCGGATACTTTACGTCTTGTTACAAAAATAGAATTTTCTGTTGTGAGAAACTTATTCACAAACTTATTTTACTTTTTATAAATATGCTACAAATACATGTGACACTTTATAAATTAATTCCTGTGATATCTGCTTATTCTATTGCTTTATTACTATTTGATTTTTCCAAATGACTAAAATCTGAAGTAAAACAAATCCTTTCAATAGTTTCCCTGCTACATGAAAGGATCATTTCAAGTGTTTGATGTACCACACATGTCCTAAAAAATATTGTATCTGTTCCATGTTGTTTGTGAGTTAAAAAAAAATCATTTGTTTCATGTCCATCTGCTCTTTATCTATGAAAGACTGACTGAATGGTATAATGAAATGCGCTAAACACCAGCAATGAGTTCATTAATTCGCAGTCTCTTTTGTTTATTGTATGAGACATTGGACGGACTGACTCTTCTTTGACTGACTTCTTCTTTGGTTAAGTCACTATCAACTCTCATGACAAGTCCATCAGATTGGTATCTAGAAATGGATGATAAGAATAAGGCCAGTTGCAGATGACCATGCTATGGGTTAATGTTCTATCTGTGTATTTCACGGACAGCACACTGATCCATTCTTTTCTATGGGCCTGTACACACAACCGTGATTTTCACGGTCCCGTGTGCAGGCCAACAGTCCTATCCGCGTCAGATAGGACATGTCCTATTCTTGTCCTATTTTGTGGCCCGTGCCTCCGTGGCTCCTATTCATTTAATGAATCCCCGTGCTTTGAAATCATGGCAGGCCGGTTACGGCGCAGTCGTCTGCAACCGGCCTAAGGGCTAGTCTATTTGACTGAGCTGTCTAGTACTGTATGTTATGGGCAAGTTAAGGGTTTTAGGGGTCTCTAGCTCTCAAAGCCTGCTGTATATGATGTTTAATTCTACATAGATTAGAGGTTGGTGGTTGCTTTTTGTAGTGGGCTACTATATACATGGCAAAGAAATATCTACAGTGCCTTGCGAAAATATTCGACCCCCTTGAACTTTTCAACCTTTTGCCACATTTCCGGCTTCAAACATAAGGATATAAAATTTTAAATTTTTTGGTGAAGAATCAACAACAAGTGGGACACAATCGTGAAGTGGAATGAAATTTATTAGATATTTAAAACTTTTGTAAAAAATAAAAAACTGAAAAGGGCGTGCCATATTATTCGGCCCCCTTAAGTTAATACTTTGTAGCGCCACCTTTTGCTGCGATTACAGCTGCAAGTCACTTGGGGTATGTCTCTATCAGTTTTGCACATCGAGAGACTGAAATTCTTGCCCATTCTTCCTTGGAAAACAGCTGGAGCTCAGTGAGGTTGGATGGAGAGCGTTTGTGAACAGCAGTTTTCAGCTCTTTCCACAGATTCTCGATTGGATTCAGGTCTGGACTGTGACTTGGCCATTGTAACACCTGGATACGTTTATTTGTGAACCATTCGATTGTAGATTTTGCTTTATGTTTGGGATCATTGTCTTGTTGGAAGATAAATCTCCGTCCCAGTCTCAGGTCTTTTGCAGACTCCAACAGGTTTTCTTCCAGAATGGTCCTGTATTTGGCTCCATCCATCTTCCCATCAATTTTAACCTTCTTCCCTGTCCCTGCTGAAGAAAAGCAGGCCCAAACCATGATGCTGCCACCACCATGTTTGACAGTGGGGATGGTGTGTTCAGGGTGATGAGCTGTGTTGCTTTTACACCAAACATATCATTTTGCATTGTGGCCAAAAAGTTGGATTTTGGTTTCCTCTGACCAGAGCACCTTCTTCCACATGTTTGATGTGTCTCCCAGGTGGCTTGTGGCAAACTTTAAATGAGACTTTTTATGGATATCTTTTTGAGAAATGGCTTTCTTCTTGCCACTCTTCCATAAAGGCCAGATTTGTGCAGTGTACGACTGATTGTTGTCCTATGGACAGACTCTCCCACCTCAGCTGTAGATCTCTGCAGTTCATCCAGAGTGATCATGGACCTCTTGGCTGCATCTCTGATCAGTCTTCTCCTTGTTTGAGATGAAAGTTTAGAGGGACGGCCGGGTCTTGGTAGATTTGCAGTGGTCTGATACTCCTTCCATTTCAATATGATCGCTTGCACAGTGCTCCTTGGGATGTTTAAAGTTTGGGAAATCTTTTTGTATCCAAATCCGGCTTTAAACTTCTCCACAACAGTATCACGGACCTGCCTGGTGTGTTCCTTGGTCTTCATGATGCTCTCTGCGCTTTAAACAGAACCCTGAGACTATCACAGAGCAGGTGCATTTATACGGAGACTTGATTACACACAGGTGGATTATATTTATCATCATCAGTCATTTAGGACAACATTGGATCATTCAGAGATCCTCACTGAACTTCTGGAGTGAGTTTGCTGCACTGAAAGTAAAGGGGCCGAATAATATTGCACGCCCCACTTTTCAGTTTTTTATTTTTTACAAAAGTTTAAAATAACCAATAAATTTCGTTCCACTTCACAATTTTGTCCCACTTGTTGATTCTTCACCAAAAAATTAAAATGTTATATCCTTATGTTTGAAGCCTGAAATGTGGCAAAAGGTTGAAAAGTTCAAGGGGGCCAAATACTTTCGCAAGGCACTATATAGCTACAGATCATTTTCCTCTCCACTCTATCCTCTACAGGGACCCCTAACCTAGTCCCCGAACAGCAACATGTGAAGTCAAAATTGTGCCTACTGTTTTAGTGATACTGCCCTCATCCTGATCTGATACCTGATATCTGTGTACCAACCTTCAGCTTTGTCCCTTTGTCCCTGATCTGTCTGTTGATCATGATCTGTCTGATATCTGTCACTAACCTCGGCCTGTCACAACTCTGCTCTAGACTGCTCTTCCAGTTCTGTCTGATACCCATTACGTACTCTTTGGCCTGTACCTCACTCCATCTTGTCTGTCCCTTCATGCTTCACACCGAAGTCTGTTCCCTGGTCAGCAACCTGGTAGCATTCCCAATGTGAAGACCAGATTCCTGTATGGGGGGTAAAGAGTGATTACTTAGACAACACCCTTGGGAGTGGCTCAATGCAAAACTGGATAGGTGGCACAGTGGGTCCATGATCCACTGCTCATTACACTACGAACTCAATAGTAGTAAAGGTACCCTAGAAAATGAAGACGCCGTATGTGCAAGTGATAACCTTGCAGATGAAAACTTTCTTTGCTATGTAGAATTTTTGAAAGGGATAAGAAGGTACTCAGATGAGAATGCTTGCTATGAGTGATAGCACTTCAAACAACTGACCCACTCCACTATTCCTCAGGCCATTCTTTGAGGAACAGACCTATTGTGAAATTGAACCAAATATGTCCCTACTTTGTCCCTACCCATATTATAGCTGCTGGGTTTATTGTTTGCACCAACAGTGGACTATGCTACCTGTTAGGGTGCCAAGAAACAATCTGAACTAGAATGACAACCCAAAGTCAAAAGTAAACGTGAAGCCAAAAAACAGAGCTGAAGTCGAGAGTAAAGATGGGCGAACCTTGCGATATTTATTTTGTCAATATTTGCGAGGTTCATCCACCTGTTTTGTTTCAGACTGAACTTGTTTGGTCCAAACCAGAAGTGCTATTAATATAGTATTGGGTCTCCTCAGACCCCAGACTATAATAAGTGAAGACCCATAAAAGTGCAGAAACCTGATAAACTCTGATACTCACCTTCTGTCACCTCTCCTGGGCTCCCTCGCGGTGTCCAGCACTCCCTTACTGTCCTCTTTGGTTGACTTCTGACCTCTTGGGTAATTTCAAGCATGCTATTGGGCTTCATGGGGCTTGCTAACGTCATGATGCTTTAAAGCAGGCCCAGTCACAGACCTCAGAGGACCTCTGAAGGAAGATGAAACGGAAGATGACCTAAAAGAACCACTATGACGCCCGAGAGAGATGAGAGTGAGTAATAGTGTTTATCATGTTTCCGCAACTACTCTTGACCTCCAGTCATTATGCTCAGGAGTCTGAGTATAAGGCTAAAGTCTGGCATTATGGAAAAGCTGCTGTTTTCGTTTGTGTTTTTTTAGCCAAAGCCAACATTAGTTTGAGCAGAAGGGATACATACTGTATAAGAGCTTCCTTTAAATATTCCATTCTTTTTTTAGCCACTCCTGGGTTTGGGTCCAAAAAACGCAGCAAAATCAGCAACAAAAAAAGCAACTTTTCCGCAACATGGGGCTTTAGTCTAATCCTTTTTTTGTCATGGAAAATCCCAAAAGTTTCAGGCTCAAATTCTTGAAAAATTTGTAACAAGTCTAGTTTGCTCATCTTTAGTCAAGAAGACCAAGACTAACAGTAACAGAGAAGAGGGGCCAGGGTCAGGTGGCTGTCAGTAAAGCTGAGATTATATCATTGTCTGATTTAATATCGTTGTAGAGTTGTAAACATATGCTACACTATTTCAAAGAGTCAGTGCTTTATGCTTTATAAAGTTACACTGCGATGACATAGCAATGGGTGAGACAAGCCCCGTCGATGCGTTCATGGAAATATTCCAGCTGATGTTTGCAGAGAGCTACAGTTCTGTGATATAATACATGTGGTTCTAACTAATCAGGGCTAGCTGTAGCTTGTACACTTGTATCCAGATAAACTCATTGAAGTGGAAAGGCTAATGATACATAGCATCACTGCGGCGGTTTAATGAGTGGACCTCACGCAGACCACACCGCAGGACGTAACGTTACCATTACTGCAATTGTAATCTGTTGACTTTAACAAGATATCTATCTGAAAACCCACAGCCCAGTTTATTCTGTAGTCCATTTATGTAAGAATATATATGCTGATTTGTAGGAGTTTACTTACTGTACAGCAGCAGGAGATGAGTTATATACATTTTTAACTATTGGTGAGATCCAGGGATGCTGGTGGTGCACTCCCATGTGGAGTACTGTCACACATCTTACCATAAACCATACCATACAGTGTTTATCAGTGTGATACAGTATATGCCCCCATCTTGTTCTGTCATGGCTCAGTACTTGCATTATATTTTATATAGTTGCTCACCATATAGTATCTCGACCAGGTATATGTCTGTATAATATACTGGGTTATTTAAGAAACTACCCAGTTTATTTTTATATACTGTGGACACACTGGGTGGCTGACATGACATGTAAGTGCAGACTCAAGCCAACCAGTATCCTTCATCCCTGGGCCCCAACCACAGTGCAGGGGCCCCAATAACAAATCATCTCGCAGCATCTTGCTGCTGCTTGAGGTTGTTGTGGGCACATATGCCTGGCTCACAGAGCTAAGATGGCCCTAGTTCATGGTATGAGCCAAATAGCAGACAACTGACAGGGCCCCAAGATAGGAACAACCAGGGGCAAGGACTAGGTAGCAAATTACTACTGAAAAATACATTTATATTAACAATATTGTAAGAATTTCTGAACAAATGTCAGGTAGTATTTCCATGTAGTAAGCCAACAAATGAATTTTACTGGTGGACCCTGGCCAAGCCAGTCATACACTGGGGATACAGCTACTATAACACTACCTACTATGAGTAACAATAGTACAACTATAATAGCGACCCAATGGAAAAAAATATAACTACTAAAGAACGTCCTCTATGGACTATAGATAACTAAGATAATACTGCCCCCTATGTATAAGAAAATAACTGCTATAATACTACATTCTATGCACAAGAATATAACTGCTATAATACTGCCCCTATATACAAAAAAATAATTTCACTTCTATACTACTGCCCCTATGTACAAGAATATAACCAATATAATACTGCCTCCAATATATAGTTGAAACCAGAAGTTTACATACACGATACAGTGGGGAAAAAAAAGTATTTAGTCAGCCACCAATTGTGCAAGTTCTCCCACTTAAAAAGATGAGGCCGGCCTGTAATTGTCATCATAGGTAGACCTCAACTATGAGAGACAAAATGAGAAAAAAAAATCCAGAAAATCACATTGTCTGATTTTTTAAGAATTTATTTGCAAATTATGGTGGAAAATAGTATTTGGTCAATAACAAAAGTTCATCTCAATACTTTGTTATATATCCTTTGTTGGCAATGACAGAGGTCAAACGTTTTCTGTAAGTCTTCACAAGGTTGGCACACACTGTTGCTGGTATGTTGGCCCATTCCTCCATGCAGATCTCCTCTAGAGCAGGGATGTTTTGGGGCTGTCGCTGGACAATACAGACTTTCAACTCCCTCCAAAGGTTTTCTATGGGGTTGAGATCTGGAGACTGGCTACGCCACTCCAGGACCTTGAAATGCTTCTTACGAAGCCACTTCTTCGTTGCCCTGGCGGTGTGCTTGGGATCATTGTCATGCTGAAAGACCCAGCCACATTTCATCTTCAATGCCCTTGCTGATGGAAGGAGGTTTGCACTCAAAATCTCACGATACATGGCCCCATTCATTCTTTCATGTACATGGATCAGTCGTCTTGGTCCCTTTGCAGAGAAACAGCCCCAAAGCATGATGTTGCCTCCCCATGCTTCACAGTAGGTATGGTGTTCTTTGGATACAACTCAGCATTCACTCTCCTCCAAACACAACGAGTTGTGTTTCTACCAAACAGTTCTACTTTGGGTTCATCTGACCATATGACATTCTCCCAATACTCTTCTGGAACATCCAAATGCTCTCTAGTAGACTTCAGACGGGCCCGGATATGTACTGGCTTAAGCAGGGGGACACATCTGGCACTGCAGGATCTGAGTCTCTGGCGGCGTAGTGTGTTACTGACGGTAGCCTTTGTTACGTTAGTCCCAGCTTTCTGCAGGTCATTCACTAGGTCCCCCCGTGTGGTTCTGGGATTTTTGCTCACCGTTCTTGTGATGATTTTGACCCCACGGGGTGAGATCTTGCGTGGAGCCCCTGATGGAGGGAGATTATCAGTGGTCTCGTATGTCTTCCATTTTCTAATTATTGCTCCCACAGGTGATTTCTTCACACCAAGCTGCTTGCCTATTGCAGATTCAGTCTTCCCAGCCTGGTGCAGGTCTACAATTTTGTTTCTGGTCCTTCCACAGCTCTTTGGTCTTCACCATAATGGAGTTTGGAGTGTGACTGTTTGAGGTCGTGGACAGGTGTCTTTTATACTGATAATGTCAAACAGGAGCCATTACTACAGGTAATGAGTGGAGGACAGAGGAGCCTCTTAAAGAAGTTACAGGGCTGTGAGAGCCAGAAATCTTGCTTGTTTGTAGGTGACCAAATACTTATTTTCCACCATAATTTGCAAATAAATTCTTAAAAAATCCGACAATGTGATTTTCTGGATTTGTTTTCTCATCTTGTCTCTCATAGTTGAGGTCTACCTATGATGACAATTACAGGCCGGCCTCATCTTTATAAGTGGGAGAACTTGCACTGTGGTGGCTGTCTAAATACTTTTTTTTCCCCACTGTATAAAAATACACATATGCATGTTTTTCTCACTATCTGATATGAAATCAGAATAAACTTTTCCCATTTTAGGTCAATTAGGTGTTAGGATTCAGATGCAAGGTAAGAGAAGTACTGGTCTTCAGGAGAGCAGCAGCAGAAAAGGGCTGACAACTGCGAGCAGTAAAAAATGCTACTTAACGGCAAAACACTACTGCAAGCCAAGACCGACCTCAGATGCCTTCACCAGAGGTCCTCGCAAGAAGAGATGGATTTTCGCTGAATCTGAAGACCGGAATTGTCACCAGAACAGAAAGTGTATTACAAATAAATGCACTGCAGCAGAAGCCTACACCAAATCCACACACACTACCCACAGGGACAGGGAAAACAGAATGGTCGTCAATCACAGGTCAGCAACTGAGGAGGGCAACACAGATCCAAATCGCGTGATGAAGACGAATCTGGGAAACAAAGCCAAAAGTCAGAACGGATCAGGAATGCCAGAACAAAATCGCAAGACAAAGAGGAATCCACGAACACAGCCAAAGGTCAGGTATTGGCGTAGTCAAATCAAAGTCAGGCACTTAGCAGGAAGTTAGGAAACTGATTAGCCAGCAAAGCTGAGTGATGAGGGAATTTTTTATAAAGGCCTGCTCAGGAATCTTCCCTATGTTGTCATGGCAACCTTAAAGAAGCAACCACCAACTCTTCTTTATGTTGGCACGGAAACTTTAAAGCAGCAACAACAGATGTAACATCCCTGACATTAAGATTACCAAAATTATTTATATTTGCCAAATGCCAGAATAATGAGAGAGAATTTTTAAGGAATTTTTATTACTTTCTGGAAAGTCAAAAGTTTACATACACTAAGATTACTATGCCTTAAAACAATTTGGGACAGCCCATATGATGATGTCATGTCTTTGGAAGCTTCTAATTTATTGGCAACATCTGAGTTAATTAGAGACTCACCTGTGGATGCATTTTAAGGCACACCTGAAACACACTGCTTCTTTGTGTAACATCATGGGAAAGTCTAAAGAAATCAGCCAAGATATTAGGAAGAGAATTTTGGACTTGCGCAAGTCTGGTTCAGCCTTGGGTGCAATTTCCAGATACCTGAAGGTGCCTCGTTCAGCTGTACAAACAATTATACGCAAGTACAAACAAGATGGGAATGTCCAGCCATCATACCGCTCAGGAAGGAGATGGGTTCTGTGTCCCAGAGATAAACGTGCTTTGGTATGAAATGTGCAGTTCAACCCAAGAACAAAAGCAAAAGACCTTGTGAAGATGCTGAGTACTGTATCGACATGGGCTGAAAGGCCACTCTGCCAGGAAGAAGCCATTACTCCAAAAGAAACAAAAAAAAAAAAGCCAGATTAATGTCTACAAATGCACACAGGAACAAAGACCTTCATTTTTGGAGACATGTCCTGTGGTCTGACGAAACTAAAATTGAACTGTTTGGCGATAATGACCATCGTTACGTTTGGAGAAAAAAGGGGAGAAGCTTGCAAGCCTGAGAACACCAGCCCAACTGTGATACACGGCGGTGGCAGCATCATGTTGTGGGGTTGTTTTGCTGTAGGAGGGACTGGTGCAGTTCACAAAATAGATGGCATCATGAGGAAAGAACATTATGTGGCAATACTGAAGCAACATCTCAAGACATCAGACAAGAAGTTAAAGCTTGGGCGCAAATGGGTCTTCCAAATGGACAATGACCCAAAGCATACTGCCAAACTGGTTACAATCCTATTGAAAATTTTTTGGCAAAGTTGAAAAGGAAGGTGCGAGCAAGGTGGCCTACAAACATGGCTCAGTTACACCAGTTCTGTCAGGAGGAATGGGCCCAAATTCCTACCAACTATTGTGAGAAGCTTGTGGAAGGAGATCCAAAACGTTTGACCCAAGTCATACAGTTTAAGGGCAATGGTACCAAATACTAATGAAATGTATGTAAACTTATGACTTAGCATAAAGTAATAAAAAATGCCTTAAAAAATTCTCTCTGTCCCACTATTCTGGTATTTGTCAAATCTAAATAATTTTGGTAATCCTAATTGATCTAAAATGGGAAAGGTTTATTCTGATTTCATGTCAGATAGTGAGAAAAACATGCATACAATATGTCTTTATATATAGTGTATGGGAACTTCTGGTTTCAACTGTATAAGAATATAACTACTATAATACTGCTAATATGTATAAAAATATAGCTACTATAATACTGATCATTTGTACAAGAATATAACTACTATTAATACTGCTCCTAAGTACAGGAATATAACTACTAAAATACTGCCCCTATGTACAAGAATATAACTACTATAATACTGCTCCTATGTACAAGAATATAACTACTATAATACTACTCCTATGTACAAGAATATAACTACTATAATACTGCCCCTATGTACAAGAATATAACTACTATAATACTGCTCCTATGTACAAGAATATAACTACTATAATACTGCCCCTATGTACAAGAATATAACTACTATAATACTGCCCCTATGTACAAGAATATAACTACTATAATACTGCCCCTATGTACAAGAATATAACTACTATTATACTGCCCCTATGTACAAGAATATAACTACTATAATACTACCCCTATGTACAAGAATATAACTACTATAATACTGCTCCTATGTACAAGAATATAACTACTATAATACTGCTCCTATGTACAAGAATATAACTACTATAATACTGCTCCTAAGTACAGGAATATAACTACTATAATACTGCCCCTATGTACAAGAATATAACTACTATAATACTGCTCCTATGTACAAGAATATAACTACTATAATACTGCCCCTATGTACAAGAATATAACTACTATAATACTGCCCCTATGTACAAGAATATAACTACTATTATACTGCCCCTATGTACAAGAATAGAACTACTATAATACTACCCCTATGTACAAGAATAGAACTACTATAATACTACTCCTATGTACAAGAATATAACTACTATAATACTGCTCCTATGTACAAGAATAGAACTACTATAATACTGCTCCTATGTACAAGAATAGAACTACTATAATACTGCCTCCTATGTACAAGAATATAACTACTATAATACTGCCCCTATGTACAAGAATATAACTACTATTATACTGCCCCTATGTACAAGAATATAACTACTATAATACTACCCCTATGTACAAGAATAGAACTACTATAATACTACTCCTATGTACAAGAATATAACTACTATAATACTGCTCCTATGTACAAGAATAGAACTACTATAATACTGCCTCCTATGTACAAGAATATAACTACTATACTACTGCTCCTATGTACAAGAATAGAACTACTATAATACTACCCCTATGTACAAGAATATAACTACTATAATACTGCTCCTATGTACAAGAATATAACTACTATAATACTGCTCCTATGTACAAGAATATAACTACTATAATACTGCTCCTAAGTACAGGAATATAACTACTATAATACTGCCCCTATGTACAAGAATATAACTACTATAATACTGCTCCTATGTACAAGAATATAACTACTATAATACTGCCCCTATGTACAAGAATATAACTACTATAATACTGCCCCTATGTACAAGAATATAACTACTATTATACTGCCCCTATGTACAAGAATAGAACTACTATAATACTACCCCTATGTACAAGAATAGAACTACTATAATACTACTCCTATGTACAAGAATATAACTACTATAATACTGCTCCTATGTACAAGAATAGAACTACTATAATACTGCTCCTATGTACAAGAATAGAACTACTATAATACTGCCTCCTATGTACAAGAATATAACTACTATAATACTGCCCCTATGTACAAGAATATAACTATTATTATACTGCCCCTATGTACAAGAATATAACTACTATAATACTACCCCTATGTACAAGAATATAACTACTATAATACTACTCCTATGTACAAGAATATAACTACTATAATACTGCTCCTATGTACAAGAATAGAACTACTATAATACTGCCTCCTATGTACAAGAATATAACTACTATACTACTGCTCCTATGTACAAGAATAGAACTACTATAATACTGCTCCTATGTACAAGAATATAACTACTATAATACTGCTCCTATGTACAAGAATATAACTACTATAATACTGCAACCTATGTACAAGAATATAACTACTATAATACTGTCCCTATGTACAAGAATAGAACTACTATAATACTGCTCCTATGTACAAGAATAGAACTACTATAATACTGCCCCTATGTACAAGAATAGAACTACTATAATACTACTCCTATGTACAAGAATATAACTACTATAATACTGCTCCTATGTACAAGAATAGAACTACTATAATACTGCTCCTATGTACAAGAATATAACTACTATAATACTGCTCCTATGTACAAGAATATAACTGCTATAATACTGCCCCCTATGTACAAGAATATAACTACTATAATACTGCCTCCTATGTACAAGAATATAACTACTATAATACTGCTCCTATGTACAAGAATATAACTACTATAATACTGCCCCTATGTACAAGAATAGAACTACTATAATACTGCAACCTATGTACAAGAATATAACTACTATAATACTGTCCCTATGTACAAGAATATAACTACTATAATACTGCTCCTATGTACAAGAATATAACTACTATAATAATGCTCCTATGTACAAGAATATAACTACTATAATACTGTCCCTATGTACAAGAATATAACTACTATAATACTGCAACCTATGTACAAGAATATAACTACTATAATACTGTCCCTATGCACACAAAATCATATTTACTGTATTTACTAATGAAATGTAATTTTTCAAAAATGGGGTCTTCAAATTTTGACACCTATATCTCTTTTTTTACTGTTTTATTTATGGAGATATGTCAAGGCTCTTTATTTGTGGGACAAGTTGTATTTTTATTGGTATTAATTTTTGGTATGTATGATTTTTGATCACTTTTTATTGCTATATTTGGGGGGGAAGCGAGGTGACCAAAATACATTAATTTGCACATTGTGGTATATTTTTTTTTATGGCGTTCACCGTATGGGATAAATGACGCTATTTTTGTATAGTGCAGAAATATACATACATGGAGATACCTGAAACTTTTGTTTACTTTATTTTGTTTACATTATGTTTTGTTTTTTAAATTAAAGGGTAGGGTTTTTTTTTAGCTTTTTATTATTTCTTTTGAACTTTTTTTATGTCTTACAAGGGGACTTGAACCTGGGATCTGCTGACTCCCAGTGCAATGTACTACCATACTTTGCATTGCAGTACATGGCATATAGGCTCCCTATGTGCAATAGGGATAGGGTCCGGCAACCCCTCAGACAGCGCCATCTTATTGCAGGGGATCCAAGGTGTGACGGGGAGAAGGCGATCTTACCCCCCGAACCACTCAAATGTTGTGATTGCTAATAGAGTAGTTGCACGAGTCTCAGTATTTTTCACAACCGAGACCCGGAAGTCATGCCGCAGACATAGTTCCTGTTCCCATGGCATTACACCGCCATACTATTGCGATATTGAGCATTAACGATTCGCTCAGTGCGACGTTATAGTATGGTGCAGAGTGTTTAGGGTTAATGATATTTTCCTAACTTTACAGCCTTTTCAAAAGGTATTTACATTGAAAAAACTTCTATTTATAGACCCAGAACAATATTTTTGAGGAGGAGCAGTATACAGAATGCTCTTTCCTGGTGTATACGGCTTGCTTTCTGTACTATGCAGCATACGGATGTGTGTGATGTAAAGTATCTTCTCGTTGCAACTGAACAAACATCTGTTCTATCAGTGAGAGTTTAGAATGTAGAGTCTAACTTGGAATGTCTTAGCACCCTCTATAATAGGAGGGGGCTTCTTCTTTTATGTTCCGTAGTACAAGTGGAGTGAATTAGATTTTACCGGATCAAATCATTTTATGTGATCCACCAGAGAATCTATAAAATGCTATCATATCAACTCTCAATTTTCTTAGCTTGAGGCTAAACATGTTTAGCATAGTGAAGCGCACCACATAGCTTTTGACTGTGATACATTATTATTTATGCCTTCCATGCTCCTGCCTTAAATCACTGTTAGCATTGTGGAGTCTAGGTAATGAAACATGTCATAGATTATATCAGATTATAGTATAATATTATAATGTTAGAGTGTGTCCTATTGTATTGTATTAGGGTTTACTTTATTATCATATGGTATGATATTGTACTGTAGTGTAAATATTATACATATGGTATTATATCAGATTGCAATATGTAATGTTCTGATATAGAATTGTGTTTGTTTATACTTTATTATATTGCATTACAGTAGATTATATTATTTTATGGTAAAGTATTGTTATATTTCAATGTTCTATTATATAGTTTTATTACATATTAGATTGTAATATTGTATGCATTGTATGGTATTTATAGCATTATATTATAGTATGCCATTATATTATTATATCATATTGTATAACATTTCATATACCATATTATTATTTTGTACTTTTATGATGTATTATACTATTATATAGTAATAATATGCATTACAGTTTTGATAAGTTATGTTATGTGAAATGATTGGTAGATAGAGATATTTAGTATGCTACATTATGTGTGTATTATAATAATAAATCTTATTATGTTATATTAATATATTATACTATTGCATTGTTTTATCATACATTTTAGAATTATATATTATATTTCTCTCTCTCCCATATATACATACATTTTTTTTTTATCTTATTTGTATTTTTTTGCTTTACATTATTATGTTTCATTATATTTTATTGTACTATGTTAACTTATATTGTGATATTTAATTGTGTTTTGCCTCCTCATCCGTCCTAAATCCCAACTGTCTTCAGTGATCTGGGGGCAGATAAGATGATCCGATGTCTTCAGAGGTGGCAGGCATCAGCTGGTACACAGCCATTCCACATGCGGTGTATTTATGCATGGATGGAATCAGTTCAGCCTCCATGTGTACACGCAGCATTAGAGGACTTATAATCAATGCCTCTTTGTTCCTTTTGGGTCTTGTCCAACATTCCCCATTTAGACAGTTTCTAGCCTAGGTGAGTTTTTGGGACTGACTGGACTGACTTGTCCCCTTCATTAGTGCGTCAGTAGTTGTTGGTACCATAAAACATTGTTCAGACAGTTTGCAGGATTTATTCAGCACCATATACTGTTAGCTAGACAAACCTGACCAGATATTCTCTCCATTTCACTTGGTCATATCTTTATCCCTTTAAGAGTTAGTGCGGCTCATCAACAATTGCCAAATTTGATGGCGGATTGGCAGACCACAAAATACAAAAAAGTTTGGACCCCTGTTACTAAATAGGAAGATGAATGAGTTACTGTAATTAAACGGGCACTAATCTTTCAACAAAGTTTGCATAAATGAAAGTCACAAGAGATTATAAGAAACTTTCTAAAGTATTTTAAGAGAGAAAACCCCTTTCTTGGTTAGAATAACTTTCACTCTCAAAATACCTCTCGAGACTTGAGATGGACTGTAAGTCACATAACTCAGATTACACATTTCTACAGAAGTCTATGGAGAGGGAGAAAGATAGCCACAGAAATACAGCTTAATCTGATGCAGTAGCTCAATAGGAACTTTCTACCACAACCAAATTGCAAAATATACATCGCTATGTACCAGTATTAGAGATGAGGAACCTCCCAAGATTTTGTGTTCTAGTTCAGTGGCTTGGGTCTCTGATTCATTTTGGGTTGAACAAGTTCGATGAGAACCACTCCTTAAATTGGCTTAAGGCTGAGGCCCCATACAGAAACGCAGATTTTGCTGCGGTTTTTTGAGCCAAAGTCAGGAATGTATTTAATGAAAGGGAAACGTGTAACTGCTCCTTTTATATTTTTCATTCCTTTTAAAGCCACTCCTGACTTGGGGTCAAAAAAATGCAGCAAAATCTGCAACACTTGCAATTGTTTCCGCAATGTGGGGCTTTAGCCTTAAGCATAGTGTAGAATACTCTTAGGACTCCTAGGAATCTATCTATAAAACATAGTGTAGAACAATCTTAGAAACCTATCAATAAAACATAGTGTAGAATACTCTTAGTGCTCCTTGGAACCTATCTATAAAACAGTGTAGAACACTGTCAGGGCTCCTAGGAACCTATCTATAAAACATAGTGTAAAATACTCTTAGGGCTCCTAGGAACCTATCTATAAAACATAGTGTAGAATACTCTTAGGGCTCCTAGGAACATATCTATAAAACATAGTGTAGAACACTGTCAGGGCTCCTAGGAATCTACCTATAAAACATAGTGTAGAACACTCTCAGGGCTCCTAGGAACCTATCTATAAAACATAGTGTAGAATACTGTCAGGGCTCCTAGGAACCTATCTATAAAACATAGTGTAGAACACTCTTAGGGTTCCTAGGAACCTATCTATAAAACATAGTGTAGAATACTCTTAGGGCTCCTAGGAACATATCTATAAAACATAGTGTAGAACACTCTTAGGGTTCCTAGGAACCTATCTATAAAACATAGTGTAGAATACTCTTAGGGCTCCTAGGAACATATCTATAAAACATAGTGTAGAACACTGTCAGGGCTCCTAGGAATCTATCTATAAAACATAGTGTAAAATACTCTTAGGGCTCCAAGGAAACTATCTATAAAACATAGTATAGAATACTCTTAGGGCTCCTAGAAACCTATCTATAAAACATAGTGTAGAACACTGTCACAGCTCCTAGGAACCTATCTATAAAACATAGTGTAGAACACTGTCAGGGCTCCTAGGAATCTATCTATAAAACATAGTGTAGAACACTCTCAGGGCTCCTAGGAACCTATCTATAAAACATAGTGTAGAACACTCTTAGGGCTACTAGGAACCTATCTATAAAACATAGTGTAGAACACTGTCAGGGCTCCTAGGAACCTATCTACAAAACATAGTGTAGAACACTCTTAGGGCTCCTAGGGACCTATCTATAAAACATAGTGTAGAATACTCTTAGGGCTCCTAGGAACCTATCTATAAAACATAGTGTAGAATACTCTTAGGGTTCCTAGGAACCTATCTATAAAACATAGTGTAGACCACTGTCAGGGCTCCTAGGAACCTATCTATAAAACATAGTGTAGAACACTGCCAGGGCTCCTAGGAACCTATCTATAAAACATAGTGTAGAATACTCTTAGGGTTCCTAGGAACCTATCTATAAAACATAGTATAGAATACTCTTAGGGCTCCTAGGAACCTATCTATAAAACATAGTGTAGAATACTCTTAGGGTTCCTAGGAACCTATCTATAAAACATAGTGTAGACCACTGTCAGGGCTCCTAGGAACCTATCTATAAAACATAGTGTAGAATACTCTTAGGGCTCCTAGGAACATATCTATAAAACATAGTGTAGAATACTCTTAGGGCTTCTAGGAACCTATCTATAAAACATAGTGTAGAACACTCTTAGGGCTCCTAGGAACCTATCTACAAAACATAGTGTAGAACACTCTTAGGGCTCCTAGGAACCTATCTATCCAATTTCTAGAGCTGTAATGCAAACACAGCCAAAGTTATGTCAGAGTTAGAAGAGACATTATTATACTCTGGGATCTCTTCAAACCCCAGAGTATAATAGGGGGAGGATCAGGGGAGGAGTAAAACATTTTGAAAAATTCATACTGGCCTCCCGTTTCCTCTTTTGGGCCTCTTCGAAGTGTCTGGCACTCTCCTGGTGACATCCAATGCTCTTCTGTGATGTCATCAGCCTATGGGTCGTGATTGAGGCCCGTAGTTTGGTCACCAGTGATCACATGGCCATGCTAGTGCTGAGCCCAAGCTGATGACGTCAGAGAAGAGCGCTTGATGTCATCAGGAAAGCACCGGACACCACGAAAAGGTCCAAATAAGATAACAGAAGGTGAGTATAAATATTTTTTTTTATTTTTTCACCTCCTCTGGGCTTTCACATATTATACTCTCGGGTCTGAAGAGACCATTTTAGTTCGTCCAAGATGAATCTCCTTTTGCTAGGTTTTGTACAAAAACGAACAATTTGGAATATTCAGCTTGACCCAGGCTCAGTACAAACCAATTCACCCATCTCTAGTCAGTATTTTTCTATATATGTCCTGCATGCAGGGGCACACCGCTAATGAGGCGAAGTGAGGCGGCCGCCTCAGGCGGCACTATCTGTCACTGTCTGGGGGCAGCATTTTTACTATTTATTTAATGTTAACCAGCTGGTTAACGAGACGTCCGCATCACAGCACAAGCGGCGATACAATGACGTCATCGCGCCTCCTACGCTGAGACACAGACGTCACGGACAAGAAGAGGAGGCAGCGACTCCATCAATGCAAGGTGAGGATAACTTTTTTTTATATATATAAATAGGCCGTAACCTGCTGTAGTATCCAGCTATGGGGCATAATGCAATGTGCAGGGGCCACTGTGGAGCATAACACCCTGTGCAGGGGCTACTATGGAGCATAATACCAGTGCAGGGGCCACTATGGAGCATAATACCGTGTGCAGGGGCCACTATGGAGCTTAATACCGTGTGCAGGGGCCATTATGGAGCATAATACCATGTGCAGGGGCCACTATGGAGCATAATACTGTGTGCAGGGGTTGCTTTGGAACATAATACCGTGTGCAGTGGCCGCTATGGAGCATAATAACGTGTGCAGGGGTCACTATGGAGCATAATACAGTGTGCAGGGGCCGCTGCGGGCTGTAATACTGTGTGCAGGGGCTGCTGTGGAACATTATAGTGAGTGTAAATGGGGCACTATAAACAGGGGCTATGGCGCCTGTTTATATTATACGCTGTCTATTTATAGTAACCGTGTGATGTAATTACAGCCTTGTCACATAGATGTGTATAGGCAGTGGCGTAACTAGGAATGGCTGGGCCCCAAGGCGAACATTTGACATGGGGCCCCCCCCCAAGCCTCCGCCCCCAACCCCCAAACCGCCGCCCCCAACCCCCCCCCCCCCACACAAACCGCATTCCTGCGCACACTATTATGCCCCATAGTGGCCCCTGCACACAGTATTATGCCCCATAGTGGCCCCTGGACACGGTATTATGCAGCATAGTGGCCCCTGCACACAATATTATGCCCCATAGTGGCCCCTGCACACAGTAGTTTGCCCCATAGTGGCCCCTGCACACAGTAGTTTGCCCCATAGTGGCCCCTGCACACAGTAGTTTGCCCCATAGTGGCGCCTGCACGCAGTAGTTTGCCCCATAGTAGCCCCTGCACACAGTAGTTTGCTCCATAGTAGCCCCTGCACACAGTAGTTTGCCCCATAGTAGCCCCTGCACACAGTAGTTTGCCCCATAGTGGCCCTTGCACACAGTAGTTTGCTTCATAGTAGCCCCTGCACACAGTAGTTTGCCCCATAGTGGCCCCTGAACACAGTAGTTTGCCCCATAGTGGCCCCTGCACACAGTAGTTTGCTCCATAGTGGCCCCTGCACACAGTAGTTTGCCCCATAGTGGCCCCTGCACACAGTAGTTTGCCCCATAGTGGCCCCTGCACACAGTATTCTGCCCCATAGTGGACCACCCATGAACGATTATTATACTCTGGGGTCTTTTCAGACCCCAGAGTATAATGATCGGAGACCCAGGGGAGGATACAAACATAAAAAACACTGCAACTTACCACTTCCTCGCTCCGGTGCACTCCCGTGCTCTACTTCGGCCATCTTCAATGTCGGACCGGATCTCGCGCGATCCAGGCCGGCGTCGCGACGCATAATGACGTCGGCTGACGTCTGGGACGTCACCAAACAGGCCCGAAGCCTGCGAAGCGGCGGAGAGGTGAGTTACAGTGTTTTTTATGTTCGCTCACCTCCCCTGGGCCCCTGATCGTTATACTCCGGGGTCTCAAAAGACCCCGGAGTATAACGATAGCAGTGATTGTGGGGTTCGCGGTAGCGACTGCCACAGGGCTCCGGGCCCCGTAATGTTCCGGGCCCTGTGGCAGTCGCTACCACTGCTACCCCGGTAGTTACGCCCCTGTGTATAGGACGAGGCAGTAGTTACATTACATGGCCACTATGAGATGAATGACACTATGTGAACAGAGAAGCGGTCACGGCGCTTATACAGGTACCACAGTTCATTCAAACAGCTGATCAGTGGAGGTCCTGGGTTTTTGAGCCCCACTGATTAGTTTATTAATGACCTGGAAAACCTTTTAATTAGGTAACACCTGGGGCATTAATAATAATGGGCACTATTTATACAGGGTACACACGAACATTATTAATATAAAGATGCACTTGGGGGTATTATTCATTATGGGGGGTTATATCATATATTTTATAATTGGGGTAGCAGCAGGATGGGTGTGCAGGTGAGGACAATGTGCCTGGAAAAGTGAGGAGCCAAAGATGTCTGTGTTGCAAACTTTACAGAGACAAGTCACAGCTGGAAGAAGTGGTCATGGCGGTCCAGAGGGAAGAGAAGGGAAATGTGAAGGATTAGTCAGAGACGTCACCTGTAAGTCACAAAATGTTACTGCACTGTATTCACCTAAATGATAGAGGATAAATACCTGATTGATGGGGGTCTGTCTGCTGAGACCCCCACTGAGCCTGAGAATTGGGTTTTTTCCCCCTCTGGGTGGGAATTCAGCCTGACCGCAGCCATATATATAGGTGTGTCGCTTGCTGGATGGACGAACCTGCGTGGCTCTCATTCACTTCAATGGGAGTGTAAAAGATACCCCAAGTCCAGTACTCAGCTATCTGCGGGGCTCCTATTATAGAGAATGGGGACCACGTGGGCTCGTCCATCCACCAAGCAGAAGATGTGTGAAGTTATTGTCATAGTTAATGCCGTGTTGTTGATCTGATACTGAAGTAATACAGGAAGAAGAATTCTTAAAAACTGTTTTATAACTTTGTGTATTGTGTATATTGTGCGACGATAACAGCGTGTGAAGCTAGTGTGGCATCCCCGAGCTGGCTATGGCTGGGCTGAGGGTGATCTCTGTAGTCATTGTATTATTCCTGTTGCTTCATAGCCTGTGTGACATAGCAGGGGGTCCTGAGTCTCACACAACACAGCGCCACCTAGTGAGCCTCACACATGCATTACACCTCCCATAGGATTGAATAGTAACCAAATGTCCAATGGGAGGACATCGCCTGGGAAAAGGGGAGGAGTCAGCTGATCACTGGGTCCCCATGGTAACACCCCTGCAGGAAGGTCCTGCGTGTGAGGAGTTAGAAGTGTGGAGTGTTAGGAGGAGGAGGTGAGGAGATAAGTGTGATGTCCTGTGAAGAAAGCAGTGAGTTTAGTGCAGGAATCTCAAGTCCTAGACAGGCCCAGGAAGGTTGGAGAGCTGACATACTCCAGCTATTCAAAAGATCCTGTCCCCTGTCTGCCTAGCCATCGTCCTGAAGGAAGTCAAGCATCATTATCTTGTCAGCATGAGACTGTGGAGAGAACATTCTGGAACACGTGCTCCATAGCAAGTATCACAGGATCCAGGGGCCAAGGCCAGACCTGTGGAATATCCTGCCACCCTGACTATTGCACCCCGAAACTCTGAGCTATCAGGACCACATAACGTGAGTGGGGAATATTATGTACTAGTATCATGGTGGGCATCCTCCTATGAGCCAAATAGGAGCCCAGACGCACCTTAGGGCTGTAACACTGAAGTATAAGGGGCTAGGAACACCTTTCATCAAGTCTACCCTGCACCCCAGGACTTTGCTGTGTCACCAGGCGTACCCCGTTGTTTTGTGTTGAAGAAACTGTTTAAGTATTTGTGCCTCCACACCCATGGAAGTAAAAGTTCAACTTTACAACCGTTTCTGTGTCTGACTCTGCACCGACAACATCAGGGCGCCCCAAACACCACCAGTCGGCACAATATAGGGGAAGCGCCCCGGGGGAACAATCACCACCAACATTTGTGCAGCCCCCTCATCACCGGTACCAGTGGTGGTAACGTGGGACAGCACCAGCGCTGCGCCCTCGTGCCCAGAGACCGTGACAAGTCTGCGCTGTTTGCACCCCGCAATCCCAACTGCAGCGTTACCTTCCATCTGGTCACCGCACTAGTAGCATGGAAACTCATTTTTTTTTGGGGGGGGGCGTCTTTCTATAGTCCGCCTTAGGCAGCAAAGAGGCTAGGTTCACCACTGCCTGCATGGTCCTGGAGATGTTTATCCTGGAGTGAGAGACAGTTTATTATTGTTTATTATTGTTTATTTATATAGCACCATTAATCCCATGGTGCTGTACATTACTATATTAATTCCATGGTGCTTTACATTACTATATTAATTCCATGGTGCTTTACATTTGAGGATTTAAATACAATACACAAGATATACAAAACAAATATAATAATAACAGTGACCAACTGGCACAGTGGGATAGAGGGCCCTGCCCGCAAGGGCTTACAATCTACAATCTACAATCAGGGAAGAGGGATAGAGACAGAAGGTGGGGGTAGAGGCTGTACAGATGGCGGTGTGGTGACAGTAGCGTTATTGGTTGTAGGCCTTCCTGAATTGGTGAGTCTTCAGCTCCTTCTTGAAGCTTGTGATTGTGGGGGTCAGTCTGATGTGTCTTAGTAATGAGTTCCAGAGTATGGGGGATGCACGGGAGAAGTCTTGGAGATGATTGTGTGAAGAGCGGATAAGAGCAGAGCGGAGTAGGAGGTCTTTGGAGATTCGGAGGTTACATGTGCGCAGGTAGCGGGAGATTAGGTCAGAGATATATGGAGGGGACATGTTGTGGATGTCTTTGTATGTCAGCATTAGCATTAGTTTGAACTCTATTCACTGGGCAACGAGTAGCCAGTGAAGGGATTGGCAGAGGGGAGCGGCCGATGAAGAACTAGAGGAGAGGTGTATTAGGCGAGCAGCACAGTTTAAGGTGGACTGGAGGGGGGTGAGAGTGTTTGCTGGGAGGCCATGGAGAAGGGTGTTACAGTAGTCTAGGTGGGAGATTATGAGGGCGTGGACTAACATCTTTGTAGTTTCAGGGGTGAGGAAGGAGCGGATTCGGTGGATGTTCTTGAGTTGGAGGTGGCAGGAGGTGTTGAGGGTTTGAATATGCAGCTTGAAGGATAGGTCAGAGTCTAAGTTATCCCAAGGCAGTGGGCCTGTGGGACTGGGGTGAGTGTGGTTTCATTAACTTTGATAGAAGGATCAGGTAGGGGGGCCGTGTGAGGAGGGGTGAAGATTATGAACTCCGTTTTCTCCATGTTGATTTTGAGAAAGCGGGAGGAGAGAAAGGAGGCTACGGCTGTTAGACATACTGGGACTCTGGACAACAGAGAGGTGATGTCTGGTCCAAAGAGATATATTTGGGTGTCATCAGCATAGTAATGGTAATGGAAACCATGGGATTCTATGAATTGGCCACGGCCGAGGGTGTAGATGAAGAACAGGAGGGGTCCTAGGACGGAGCCTTGGGGGACACCTACAGAAAGAGGGCGTGGCGGGGAGGTGGTGTGCGAGTGTGAGACGCTGAATGTGTGGTTGGTGAGGTATGAGGAGATCCAGGAAAGGGCCAGATCTGAGATGACAATGGATGAGAGCATTTGTAAGAGGAGGGAATGGTTGACTGTGTCGAAGGCAGAGGAGAGGTCCAGAAGGAGGAGGACATAGTAGTGACGCATGGCTATGGCAGTTAGAAGGTCGTTAGTGACCTTGGTTAGGGCAGTTTCTGTGGAGTGATGGGGTCTGAAGCCTGACTGTAGTCTGTCAAAGAGCATGTTGGACGAGAGATAGGAGGACAGTTCGGAGTGGACGTGTTGCTCCAGCAGTTTAGAGGCGTACGGGAGCAGTGAGATGGGGCGATAGTTGGCTGTAGAGGACGGATCGCAGGAGGGTTTCTTAAGTATAGGTGTGACGGTAGAATGTTTGAAGGCGGAAAGGAAGGATCCATTGGTTAAGGATAGGTTGAAGAGATAGGTTAGGGCAGGAGTAATGACTTAAGAGAGTTTGGGGATGAGATGTGACTGGATCGGGTCAAGCGCGCAGGAGCTGAGACGGTTATAGAGCAGATTCTCCTGTACTCACTGTGTGCAGTATATGGCAGTTAGGCTCCACCCACCAGTTCAGAGAAGAATGTACGCTACAGACACAGCATGCAGCGAGCTAAATTGTGAAAAATTGCAAAATATAACTTATGTAATGCCCATATATAGTTGCCCCTTGTGTCCCATGTGTAAATATAGTTCCCCCGGCTGTCCTGAGATGTCAATTTTAGTAAGTTCATGCATTCCCAAAATTACAACACTGAAGTATGTTCTTTCAGAACTCTGCATTGTGTGATCACTCTGTTGTTCATTTTGGACATGTATGAATAAACTGACAAATGTCCAGCAGTACAAATAGTAAAACATTTATTCTCACCTTCCCTCACCTTTTCTGGGCCTCCTCACAGTGTCTGGGGCTCAGATATTTATGATCCATTAGGATAGGATAAATATGCAGTATATAGGTCTAAAAGAGAAATATTGAGAATCTTGAGCACTTGATATCATTTAATGGCTAACTGAAAAGATGATGACAAATACAAAGCTTTGGAGACTACTGACATCTTCTTGCCAGGGACTGGGTATAACATAATATCTGAAGAGTCACATATTTATACACAAAAGGACATAGGAACATAGTGGTGAATGAGACAAGTGATGTAAAAAAGAGCTATCAATATAAGGAGTCAACAACTACAGCAATAAATATTGGAGCAGGTTCTAGATAAGGAGTGTGAAAGTCTTATTGACCCCTGATTGAGATCTGATCCCTGGTTGTGATGTCTTCTCCAGATTTGAGGGCACATTCCTTAAAGAGGACCTTTTACCACCTCCACCAATTCCAGTTCTTAGCATCTGGCAATAGTCGCTGCTCCACTGATTCCAGCACAGTTGGAATTTTCTCTCTAGCCCCCACCATTCCCGAGTAATAAGTGCAATTAGTTTTGGTGTCTGATGTGCTATTTAAGTTCTGTAATGTCAGGAGAGTGGTGTCATGCAGGGGATGTGATTCAGAGCTCCAATCAGAGGCAGCCAGTTTCAGAGCTCAGTGTCTGCTCTTGCCTGACACCACCTTCCTGACAGTACAGAGCTTTAATATCAAATCAGGCACCAAAACTAACAGCATTGATTGCTCAGGAATGGTGGGGCTAGAGAAAACATTCCAACTGTGCCAGAATCAGTGAAGCAGTACCTATTAGATGATGTAAAGAACTGGACTTGTTGGAGGTGGTAAAAGGTCCCCTTTAAGTGATGTAGAATGACTTAAATCCATGAGACACATACATCCCTGCTCTGAGTGTGCCAAAGGTTGTCATGCATTTATACTCACAGGCCCTCCTGTCTCTCTGAGATTTCAAGTTTCCTTTCAAGACCAAAAGTTTTTATGTCATTTACATCCTAGGACTGGCTTTACACTGAGGACAGCGACCATGTTTTTTTTTTTTTACAATCATACCATTATAGACAAAAAGGTGTGGTGGGGTATTGCAGCTCAGCATCTTTGAATAGGACTAAGATGTAATACCAAGCACAACCTTTGGAGAGGTGTGGCGCTGTTTCTGAAAGAAAGCAGCTATGTTTGGTTAACAGTTTATTTATATCTGGACCCCATACAGATCACCTGTTGTAGCAGCCTCCTATTCATGTACTAGGAATGTTGCCTGGAACTTCCCAGAACCACCACTATATAGTGGACAGGACTGCTGCGTCACTTCTACGATTTGGGGCTGGAAAACCTCTTTAACAGTAGGAAAGGAAGAATCTCATGGGGAGGAAAATTATCAGTTGATTTTTTTTTTTGTTTTTGTTTTTTTTTCAGTGTTCTACTATTAATTAATATATTAATATCCATCAGATAATCCAGAATATTTAATAATCCGGCACCTGTCACTTCCTGTGAGTGTTACTATTCGGCCTGGTTCTGGCTTTAGCGATATTACAATTAAATAGGTCATTGCCTTGAGCAAAATGTACATTCAACTCCTGACATACTCGAGACTGTTAACATACAGATGCTGCAGTGTATTTCTGGCTATTCCAATTCAACTTATAGTGTGACCTGACAATGGGGCTCCTGCCGTGACAGTGGGAGGAAAGACGTACATATCTGAACCTATGGTCCTTACTTTATCTCCCTGCACCAAGAATTTTGAGAGAAAAAAAATTGTGACATTTTCCAAAACATGAGATGTTTCATATAATCAGATTGAATTCACTCTGAATTTGTAGTGTCCATTTGGCATATTCATCCAGAATCCCTCAGCCCATGCATTATACCTATTCATAGGCTCCCATTCACCATATGGAGGCTAAAATAGTATGTTTTTGGCTACTGTTGGGCTGGTATACAGTACTATGCAAATGTTTTAGATAGATGTTGCAAGTAAGAATATCTTCAAAAATAGAAGGGTTAATCGTTTATTTTTGGCAATTAACACAATTAAGTGAATAACAGAGAAATCTAAATCTCATCAATATTTGGTGTGACCTTTGCCCTTTGGAGGAGGAGTCCTGGAAGTG